>JARVGV010001030.1:15813939-15830950 GCA_031762435.1 Hypsolebias longignatus | reverse complement strand
CCTCACTGGGGTGACCCCTGAAGAAGGGAGCAGCCGAAAGAAACTAGAAACTTACCGGTACTTCCCCCGGGGCCCCCACCCTCCTCAAATGATGTCCTCTCTCACACAGGCCATATGGCAGTGTGCGCCTGCTCCTCCTCCCAGCCCCCGCTCTCTGTGCGCAGCCTAACAGCTTGCTGGACACATAATTAATTTTCCTCAGCGTCTGCCTTTTTTTTTTTTTTCAACCTACATTTTGTTAATTGGACAAAGAGGGTTGTAATCCTGAGAATGGTTCTGAAATTGGTAAGGGTACTAATTGTGTGGGATTTTACAAGATAGTAGGACAACGGGGTGTGTGTTGGTGTGTGGGGGGGGGGGGTTTGGTAGAGGGTGATAATGATTTTACCCATGTTTGTGTCTGTGTTCATATTTCGGTACAGATAGCAAACATTTCATAACCCACAGCTCAGATTTTAATAGAACTATCAGAAAATAATTAGGTCTACATTCAAAACTAATTAAAATTTGACGTCAGCCAAATTCAAGATGGTTGACACATCCAGCTAACCCTAGAAAACACCCAAATGGCTACAACTCGACCAGTTTGGTGATGATAGAGATAAAATTTAGTGTGGTAATAGCTAAGTATAGTTCCCAACACATACTCCAAACACTATGCCTTTGGCCATATTTTCGTTTAGAACTTTGTCTTTAATTGTTGGTGTCAACCAAGTCTGTCTGTTATCAAAATATCTCATCACCTGCTGAATATTTTTAGTAAAACTCTGAAATTAATTTATGGAGGTACAAAGTAGATCAACAATTCTTCATAATCTAAATTCAAGGCAATGTATGATGGTCTCAGTGTGCAACAGGAGTGCTGCGGGTCCTGCAGCACGGTTCACTACAACCCAGTGCTCTCCAAGCCGCTCTGGTCCACCAGGAATTCGCTGAGACCTATGCAGTCCATCAGCATCATCATATTTTACAATTTGTAACTGTCTCCGCTGATGCTGTCCATCCTAGGAGTTGCCTCTTCTTACTCAAGTCTGTACCTTTGGAAGCATTTTTGCTTTTGATTTGCTTCTAACAGTTCCAGGAACTCATCTTAAGCGCAGAGGTGACAGGGCCTTCTCTGTAGCAGGCCCAAGACTGACCTCTGATCGTCAGACTGGACCCCTCCCTTTCGGTTTTCAAATTCCATTTAAAGACCCACTACTATTCCGTTGCTTTCAACACCAGATGATCTGTGTTTGGTCGTTATATTTATCTGCAATGATTTTATGTCTATTTTTTGTACTTCATTTTTTATGTTGCTTATGTGTTGCCTGTTGTTTGTTTGTTTTTACAGCACTTTGGTTGGTCTTGACGCTGTTTTAAGTGCTCTATAAAGAAAATGGTATGGTATGGTATTGTTGTTGTTGTCGTCATCATTGTTGTCTTCATTGTTGTTGTTGTCATCATCGTTGTTGCCATCGTCTACGTTGTCTTTGTCATCATCATCATTGTTTTTGTTGTCATCATCGTTGTCATCATCATTGTTGTTTTCGTCATCATCATTAATGTTTTTATTGTTGTCTCCTCATCGTCATTGTTGTCAACATCATCATCATCATCATTGTTGCTGTTATCGTTGTTGTTGTTGTTGTCATCATCATTGTTGTTGTTGTTGTCATCATCATTGTTGTTGTTGTCGTCATCATCATTGTTGTTGTCATTGTCATTATTGTTGTTGTTGTCATTGTTGTTGTCGTTGTCATTGTTGTTGTCATCGTCATTGTTGTTGTCGTCGTCATTGCTGTTGTTATCGTCGTCATTGTCGTCGTCATTGTTGTTGTTGTCATCATCATCGTTGTCATCATTGTTGTTGTTGTCATCATCATCGTTGTTGGCATCATCTATCTATGTTGTCTTTGTCATCATCATCATTGTTTTTAAAAAAGCTAAGTCTGGTCCTTTGGACATTCAAAAAACAAAACAAACAAAAAAGTAGAATGTCCAGAGGACCAGACTTAGCTTTTTTAGATTTTTATACCTGGATTATTGAGCATGCATCAGGGTATCATTGTTTTTGTTGTTATCATCGTTGTCGTCATCATTGTTGTTGTCATCATTGTTGTTGTCATTGACAATGTTGTTTTTGTCAACATCATCATTGTCGTTTTTATTGTTGTTGTTGTCATCGTCATTGTTGTCGTCATCATTTTTGTTGTCATTGTCGTCATCATTGTCATTGTTGTTGTTGTTATTGTCGTCATTGTCGTTGTTGTCTCATCATTACTGTTGTTGTTCTTATCATCATTGTTGTTGTCGTTGTCATTGTTGTTGTCGTCATTGTTTTTGTCATCGTCGTTGTTGTCATCATCTTGTTGTCATCGTCATTGTTGTTGTTGTCGTCGTCGCTGTCATTGTCTTCATCATCGTCATTGTCATTTTTATTGTTGTCATCATCATTGTCATTTTTATTGTTGTCATCTTCATTGTCATTTTTATTGTTGTCATCATCATTGTTGTTGTAGTTGTCATCATCATTGTTGCTATTGTTGTCATCATTGTCGTCAGCGTCGACTCACATCCATCTATATGATCACAAAAGTTTTAAAAGTTTGTAGATTGTGTAATGCGCCTTGTATGATCCACAGCAAGTTGTGTCATCAGTAAACTGTATGTTTTTACTTACATAAAGGAATTGTTGTTGTTGTTTGTGGGTTGATCATTATTTTTGTGATTTTAAAACTTTCTCCTGTTCAAAGGAGGCCAGTAGTCTATAACATTGTTTCAATACCTCTGCCTTTACAGAACGGATTGATTTAAACTTCTGTACTTTCAACCAACCTCTTTAAAATCCTTTTTTTAAACACACTTTCCTCTTTTTATGCCAACGCAAACACTTCTTTTGAAAATTTAGTTTGTTCTGTTCTTTTGACAGAAAGAATAGTAGAGGATTGGGTGTAAGTACAAAAAACAATTTTCCACAGAAAAGAAAATGGTTTTATCATTAAAGAAGGCTTTAGATGAAACGTTACATTGGAGGCAAAGTGACGGTAAGTGCTTTCGTGGTGCTGCTCAATTATTGCTTTTAAGGAGCTCCAACAGAAATGTAGTTGCGAGGTGTTCAAATGTCGTAAAGTGCTTCAACTTTAGCAACAAAATGGACTGAAGAAGAGGCAGAAGTTTATCATCTGAGCAGCAGCCAGAAATAATTGTTAGACAGCGTTACTTCAGATGACGCTTATCCTTTTTACTGAACTGAGGAGCCTCACTACGGTAAATCACTTCTTTGTGTTTTGTAAAATTACCTGAAGGGAAAAAAGACGTTTACTTGAAAGTCCGAGCTCATCAAACACCTGCACGACAGTGTGCATTGACTCACATAAATGCACAGGCTGTATGCAACTCCTCCGAAGTTTACAGGATTCTTTAAAATCCTTCAGTATTCTGGTTTAATCTGACTCGTTGACACACACGGATCTAAAAGTTTTTTTTTGTTTTTTTAATGATGATTATTAGGGACTGCCTATTAAAGCAGGATCTATTATTATCCACCTATCAAAGGGTTTCTTAACTTTATATTTTGCTCTTCCGTCAATTTCAATGTGGCCCAAACTGCATAATCAAAACGACCAGCTCAGCACCGTGATGTGTGCTATTACATTTACTGTATTGGTGTTTTGAGTTACCACGGCGATGTAATTTGCAAAGACACCATTTTTCCCGTACAAAACACCTGACGAAACATTTGTAACCATCTAACTGCAGCTCTGAGGTCACATGACCTAGAGTGGAGAGAGGTCCCTGAAGAAAAATTAGAAAGTCAAACAAACTCTATACCACCACATCTTTTAAGATGCGCTTATATGTATGTTATATATCAAAACGTAGACATTTTTGTCATCTAAATTTTAAAATGGCCGTCACTTGGAAGTCCCCATCAAAGTTTCTGCAGGAATTATTTTATTATTCCTCTCATTCTTTTTTTCCCCTTAAAATGATACATTCTCTCTGTTTAAACTTTTGATCTGTGATTTGTGTTCTATTCTGAATAAAATATTAGATGTTGGCACCTCCACATCATTGCATTCAGTTTTTATTCACAATTTGTTTAGTGTCCTAATTTTTTTCGGAATCCGGTTTGTAGAATAAACTACCACTTACTACTACTACTTGTGTACTTAATTTCATTCCATCTCATGTACCATATGCAATGGTAATGACAATAAAGTTTAGTTGAACTTGGACTACTGTATCCCTACTTTGCGGTTTTTCACTTATCGCACGGGAGGGGAGGGGGCGTGGTCCCAAACCCCCTTGATAAATGAGGGACTACTGTATATGTATTCATTAGTAATAAAATTATGTTGATCTAAATTTTTCACGTACAGCCTCTCTGATTTACAGAAAACTGTCATCTCCGCCAACCTTGGGAGCTTCTCTCTCTTGGATTAAACCTTTGAATTGTCAAGGCGCAAAATGTTAAATCATAGAGCTGTTGGAGGTGGAGTGGTGGCATGGCGGGGAACCACCTCAGGGGTGCTGATACCTGAGCTGATGGAGGAATGAAAATAATTACCTGGGGTTTTGATTTATGCTGTCAGACAGGCTTGGGGCCTTGCCTTTACGCTGCTTCACTGTCTGATTCACTGCACCATTATCCCGTGGCCGCAAGTCTGCAGGCGTCTGTTTAGGTATGAAGATAATCTTTGCTGCTCAGTGTCAGAGAGGAGACTCTGAGAAGCAGCTGCCTTCCAGGCTCTGGTGTTACCTTCCAATCCAACAGGAATAATAAAAAGGTTATGTGGAAATTTTATTGAGCTAAAAACTTCCAAACTAATGGAGCACTCAACATTTTCCAACTCTTTTCTTATAGTGGGACATCAGATAAAATCTTATAGCAGCAGACTTGTCAAATCAGTTTGACCTGTAACATTTGAAATTCATCAGATCAGACCTGTTTTAAAAGGACATATGAAAAAAAGAAAGCAAAACGATTGGAAGTTTGAAGCTCATGATTCCCACGTGTCATGAATGCATCATCAGTTGTAACGGTAAAAACAACACAATACACAAAATACACTACCAGTGTTTGAATACCACGTGTTTTAATGTGCCCACTCTATTTAGTATTAAAGTGACACTGTTTATTTTTTATTAATTTAATTTAACACAGGCAATTTTGCTGTGCAGATTAGCCAATATGCACAAAAGTTCACTAAGTTGCCACCTGAACATTTAAAGCATGAAAAATTGGACTGAATATGCATCAAGGTTGCAAAATCTGACGTGATGGAAAAATACTAGATCTTTAACATTATTGTTGTCATGTTGTTTGAAGCTGAACACTTTTTTTTTTTTAAATCACAACACTGATTGGACACAGTATTTAAAAAAAAAGTTTAAACTTTTTTTTTAGGATGAACAGCAGCAAAGGAAAGTTTTTCCATCCATCATCTTTACCCACTTCTTCTTTTGGGTCGTGGGAGTCACTGGTGCCCATGTCCAGCTATCACTGTGCAAGAGACTGGGACACCCTGGGCAGGTCTCCAGTCCATCACAGGGACACATAAAGACAAACCAATCAGCCTAACATGCATGTTTTTGGTCTGTGGGGGAAATCAGAGTACCCAGACAAAACCCACACATGCACAGAGAGAACATGCAAACTCCACCCAGAAAGAACCAGGATTTGAACCGGCAACCTTCTGGCTAAGAGGCAACAACTTTACCAGCTGTACCACCTGAAAGAGTGCAGATACTTTAGTTTATGGTAGATAGACTAAAGCACATCACAAATATTTTATTTAAATTATGTGTGTGTTTTCAAAATTTAACTGACCGGAGACAATACACAATAAAATCCTTAATCTTGTTGTTTTGTTTTGTTTTTTAAATAAAACAAAGAAAAAAAAAGTACCATATTTTAGCACAAAAATGCAAGTTTCTTCGTGGAGTCCCTTTGCACATGTTCTCCTTCTCAGAGGTGAGATTTCTGGGGATCACTGATCCACTGATCCTGTAAAATCCTTTCACCTGTCCCCATCAAACGTGTCATAACGTCACTTCTGATGCTGTGAGGGAACGACTGTGCAGCTCTTGTTCAGTGCGAACTGCGAATTTAATTCGGATTTTTACACTTAGTAAGGATAAAAGTTTCTTAAAAGCTAAGCCTTTGTATTAATATAAACCCTTGTAATTCATAAGCCTCTCGAGAGCAGCTGTGATTAAAGTTGCAGTCTAATAAATCCTGAAAGATTTCATACTCACACTCTGGAAATTGATTTTCACATAAAACCAGAGATTGCTTGTGGCCCTCTGTTCTAAAAGTGAGAAATCAATCAAATACAGCCGTACGTTTGTGAGCACCAACACTTGGTGAATTTATGCTTTGAATTGGTAAAACAATATTTATCACTCTCAGTTTGGTAAAGCTTGTGTTTATGAATTATTACAATTGATTAATCCCTGAGGCTAAAATGATTGTTTCCTTTAAAACCGTCTTGCCATCCACACTTTGGTTGTTTGGGTTTGAAGCATCATTTTTTCCTGTCTGTACGAGTCAGGCTCTTGTTTTTCCACCAAAAGAACCCATTATGAAATAAATTATTTTTCCTGTTTGCAGCAAATACAAATAAAAAGCAACAAAATCAAAAACGCAGAGAGACTGACTGTAAAAATAAAATGCTACATCTTGTGTGATTAAATTTTTACTTCTCTGCCCATCATTATTTCGAGGATTATAAGTTTTCATGTAGTTGATTTGGTTGTAAAATCAGCATACGCGGAGCAGTTCTTGTTTTTTTCAGTCAAAAAGAAAAGCTTTAGTAAAATGTCAGATTTGATCCTCGTCAACATCATTCTTTTCTCTATATCAGTTTGTCGTCGACTGCAATTGTTTACAAGGGCGTTCTGAAATCAATCATGTTAAGAACAGAATGTCGTATTTCTCCACAGTCTGACAAACAGGCGCTCACATGAACACACACCTTTCAAGGTCTCCTTCATGTCTGAGCAGCCGCACAAGCGATGAGCCCATGACTCCTCTCCTGATCCACTTCTGCCCCGCGGCCCTGGCCTGCGTTTTAACGCCGCTCGTGGCAGATCCAGATTTGTAGTGTTTGTGCAAAACTGAGTGCAGAGGACTTTTCTGATGATGGCATGTGAAATAAATACAAGATCAGTTTCGGTCCAGGTGAAAGAGACCTGAGCCAGATTAGAGATGGTAGATCATTTAGGTTGACCTTGTTCTGCCTTTTAAGGAACAAGCAACAAAATGTCAACAACTTGTGGAACAACAGTGAATATCAGTTTGTCTTGGTTTTGTCATTTACCATTAGATCTGACTTCATCAAGATTTTGTCTACTGCTAATTTATCATTCTGAATTGGGTCTCCCTCTTTTTGCTAATTTCATGCAAACTGGAACTTAATAAACAATCATTAAATTCTCAATAAAATCTGATAAATGTATATTAAGGTAAGGCTTGAGGGTCGAGTCAAAACCTTTCAAGCTTAAAAGTGGCCAGGGCTGCAAGAAAAACTCGCAAAAAATATATATTTTTATATATAGGATCCAAAAGTTGCAGAGTTCTGATGTTTTTTTAATATGCAGTATACTTCTTCAAAAAATATGGTTTCCACTTTTCTCAACCACCACCAAGAAACAGAATCCCCTCCTGTTTTAAACTTCCCAGCATTTAAAACATCAGCCTGTACCATTTCTAATTAAGAGGGGTGGAGCCAACATTTACATTTTCTATGTGAAAATAAACACAAATAAATTAAATCTCTGGAAGAAAAAAAAACATTTTAAAACAATAATTTTAACAATAATTCAATTTAAACAATTTAAAGCTAAACAACATCCTAAACCCAACCAGAATCCAGAACATCTCCCCTCCCTCTCAGTCAGTGTGGATTTTCCCAGTGAGGCTGATTGAAAACACCAGTTCCTTGTCAGCACTGCTCATGGGTGCAATTCCAACACATGACCTGGTGACCTCAAAGAGAAGGAGAGAGTGATCAGAACAACAAAATCTTAAAGTTAAATTAATAAATTGATCACCAGGTTTAAAACTTTTCCCAAATATGAACAAAAAATAAATGTATGCATTGCGTTCATTTAAAGCAGGGCTATTCAACTGGCGGTCCATGGGCCATTTCCAGCCTGCAGGTTACTTTAATCCGGCTCACTTCATTTAAAAATATATTCAGTATATTGTATATAAAAATTGGGGGGTGGGGGGTTCTGACTTCTCAATTTGGGTTTTGGGTTCTGTTTATTGCAGTTATATGAATCAATGCAATAAAATAAACAATTTTAAAAGGTAACAGATCATTATAAAACTTGGTTTATTTACATAATAACTTTAATCGCTGGATGTTCTACCCCCGAGCTGTTGGCTTTCAGTAATTGTGGCCCCCTGAACAGTTTAGCTGAATAGCCCTGATTTAGAGCATATAAGTACTGTACATAAATACAGCATCTGTGAGTGAGTGGGGGAAATCCCTCACAAGTTAAAGGAAATTGCCTTTTTGAGATTTTTTTTTTTTAACACATGCACTGTAAGTGGTTTTGCTCTAATAAACAAATTAGTATTGATGTGATTTAGTTTGTTTTACATTTGTTGATCAATGTATACACCAATGTTACTGCAAAGTTATATTTTATAGATATAAGGCAGTTGGACATTATTTTAACTCTGCAGGTTGCACTTTTTTAATGTATTAAAGAACAATGGTTAAGATATACAGTAAAATATAAGGAAAATTTGGTAATGCATTCATTTATTTGTTTAATTTCATGCTTCAGAGTAAGTGAGGAAAACTGACTGCAGGGCACCAAGATTAATTCTACCTTTAAATTACATTAACAACATGTTGGATGTTGTAGCAGGCTATTTAAATTTCACAAAATATGCCTAAATAACACGCTCTTGTTAGATGTTTGTGCTTTGCTTCTTCCTACTAGTTATTCCTTAAGGCGCATAATGCCTTCAGGCGCTGTAGGACAAAATATTTGTGTTTTATTCTTAAATGCTCAACCGATGCAAAAACAAAAATAAAGAGAAGAAAACATAATCATGTAAATATTATTTTTTACATGGTTTATTTTTAGCACGGTTACTGTTTTGTGCTCTACATTAGCTCACCCACAAAAATAAATTTAAATAATGAATCCCTCTGGCATGACTTCTCATTGTTACATGGTAAATGGATGTCTTGTGTATTTGTTCAGGGTAACACTGACATGTTACTGACCTTTAAGGATCCACACAAGTTTAAATCCAGCGAAACATTTCTCTGACAAATTATATTTTTGTCTGTAGAGTGATTAAAAATACTATTTCAGGCATTTTTAGGCTAAATCACTCCACATCTGGTAAGAGATCGATCTAAATCAATGAACATTTACTGTAAGAATTTACCATAAAGCTGCTCTTTCTCTGTTTACCACAGTTTGCAGAAAAGCTACAACAAAAAGCTAAACACTGCTTCAGTGGTTGATCCATTGGAGCAAAAAATTAATTTGCCTCACAAAGTAGTTCCTCATAAAAATGGTAAATGGACTGTACTTATAAATCTCCTTTCTATCTTATCAAGATACTCAAGGTGCTTTACAACACAGCTCTTATTTACCCATTCATATAGCACTCTAAATCTTCATAAATAAAACAGTGCTTTATCGCAATCATACATCGATGGGACACATCGGAGGCAATGCAGCGTTCAGTGTCTTGCCTTTCGGCATGTGACTGCTGGTGGTATCGGACCCCCAGCTCTTGCACTGGAGGACGACTTCTATCCACTGAGCCACAGCCGCCCCTCACCAAAAAACAATGTACAGTAAATAATTTATTTACTGAGATTGTTGTGTTTTGTTTTGTTCAGTGTATTTTTCAACTATTGACAATTTTAAATGGAATTTTTAAAGGATTTTAGTTTTTTGTTTTTAGTTGTATGCTTATTTACTGTACCTTTCAGCGACCTACGTTCATTAAGTGGATCAGGGCATGTCCAGTGATCTGAACAACCAGCTCCAATAGAATTTAATTTGGGGCGTCAGTTTTTCTGCCCTGTGGACACATCCAGATAGTTTTAGCGCATTAGTAGCCTATGACCGCTAACAATTAACCTGACGTGAGCTCAAACACAGAACTAGCTGCAGCAGAACCTGCTGTGTTGTGGAGACGAGCTGTTTGAATCCAGACAGAGTGGACAGAACAGAAAACTGAGGAGGATACACCAAAATGGGACATTTTTGCCAACATGGTAGATCTTATTAAACCAAGCCATGCATGTTTCACTGTGATAGGTTAATTTATTCATTCAACCTTTATTTATACAGTGTAATCACACTGAGCCTTGGGGACTCATTTACAAGTGGGACCTGTTTAGACAGACAAAAAGTAGAGAAAAGTGACAACAGGGTGAGGAGGCAAAAAAAATCACAACTGGCACTAAGCCCTGGCTGAGACAGAGTGCCAGAAATTGGAAGAAAAAAAAGACACTGCACATAAAACACCACAGACATTCTGCATGGGGGAGAGGAGATGGCAAAAGTGGTGAGATTGTCCATGGACACCACCAGAGGTTCTGTAGTAGTCCTGAATAAGAATGGTACAAAGTTTATTCTGCCAGCTAATGGTGACAGCTTATAAACAGAAGCCTTTGAGTTCAATCCCTCTTTTGAGCATTTATTTGAATCAGCAATGATTTATTCTTACATCATTTCATCACTTTTATATTTTTTTTAAATAAAAGTGACAATATTTAGCAGCTTCGGATGTTGTCAGCCCATTAAATGAACTTTATTGATTGTTCATCATCCGCATAGGTTAAGTTCAAATTGTCCCTCCTGCTAGTAGTTTGAAAGTTATGTTGTTCTCACTGGTAATATGTAGCCTTGCATGCATATAAAACTGGAAGGTGTTTTTTGTTTGGTTGTTTGTTTGCTTTTACACTGTTCCTAAACCTAAACTTAACCCCCTTACCCTTGAGCCTAAACCTAGCCCATCCCCTAAACCTAACTCCAGACCCTAAACCAAACTCCAGACCCTAAACCTAACCCCTCTCCTAAACTTAACTCCAGACCCTAAACCTAACTCCAGACCCTAAACCAAACCCATCCCCTAAACCTAACTCCAGACCCTGAACCTAACTCCAGACCCTAAACCTAACTCATCCCCTAAACCTAAATCCAGACCCTAAACCTAACTCCAGACCGTAAACCTAACCCATCCCCTAAACCTAACCCCTCCCCTAAACCTAACTCCAGACCCTAAACCTAACCCATCCCCTAAACCTAACTCCAGACCCTAAACCTATCTCCCAGACCCTAAACCTAACCCATCCCCTAAACCTAACTCCCAGACCCTAAATCTAACTCCCAGACCCTAAACCTAACCCATCCCCTAAACTTAACTCCAGACCCTAAACCAAACTCCAGGCCCTAAACCTAACCCCTCCCTTAAACCTAACTCCAGACCCTAAACCTAACTCCCAGACCCTAAATCTAACTCCTAGACCCTAAACATAACCCATCCCCTAAATCTAACTCCAGACCCTGAACCTAACCCATCCCCTAAACCTAACTCCAGACCCTAAACCTAACTCCCAGACCCTAAATCTAACTCCCAGACCCTAAACATAATCCATCTCCTAAATCTAACTCCAGACCCTAAACCTAACTCCCAGACCCTAAACCTAACTCCAGACCCTAAACCTAACTCCAGATCCTAAACCTAACCCCAGACCCTAAATCTAACTCCCAGACCCTTAGCCTAACCCATCCCCTAAATCTAACCCATCCCCTAAACCTAAATCCCAGACCCTAAACCTAACTCCCAGACCCTAAATCTAACTCCCAGACCCTAAACCTAACTCCAGACCCTAAATCTAACTCCCAGACCTTAAACATAACTCCCAGACCCTAAACCTAGCCCACAGACCCTCTAATCTTAACCTAACCACATGCCCCAATTATCAGCACTAACACAGTACCTTTAAACCTAATAGAAGGTACAGGAGGGCCAGTCTGAATGCAACCTATGGGGGTGAGAACAACTAATAACAGACTTTTAATGGGTGATAATATTTGAAGTGGGTGAAATACAAAAATCTGTTTCATGCTGATGTGTTCATTCCTGTTCATCTGCTCATACAGACTCATGTTTGTGCTGCTGTTTGGAGTAATATTGTTCTATGATATTAGTGCTTTGTGTATTTTTAGTTAATGTTTTTTTAGTTTGCAGCTAAGATGCTATTACTGTTCTTCTTTTACATTTTATTGTTGGATGTAACTGGGACCCTGTGTACATGATCTTGTTTCATCACATGTACCACATGTGGTGCGAATGACAATAAAGAATCTCTGATTCTGACTCTGATACTTTCAGGGATCCAAACAATTTTGAGCATGAGCGTTCGGCAATGTGCTAGCTTTCTCATGGCAGAGAGTCACAGGGTGTGTTAATTAATTTAATCATTTAGTCATTTAGAATTGAAGTGGACAAATTACCCCCTTTCAGGTGGGGTGGATGTGGATGTGGGAAGTGTCTATTTGTAAGATGTATTAGAATAGACTGTTTTTCAAAAGACGCAACCTCAACCCGTGAGAGGAAGAAAAAAGGCTAGAGGTTTGTGCACAATAACAAACAAAAATAAACATTTAATTAAATATGAAGCATTACATGTCCTACTGTTATCAAAAAATAGGAAGAAAAGGATAGAAGTCATATTTCTCCAGTTTAAGCTTCTCTCCATTGTTTACCTGTCAAACTCAGAATAGAATTCAAAATCTTACTTCTAACCTACAAAGCCCTCAACAACCTAGCTTCATCTTAAATTACAGCTCATACTGTTCCATATTTTCCTAACAGAGCACTTTATTCTCAAACTGCAGGTTTAATTATGGTTCCTAGAGTTTCCAAAAGCAGAATAGGAGTATAATAATATAGAATAGGAATATATTTCAGTTGTCAGACTCCTCTTGTGGAACCAACTTCCAGTTTCCATCCATGAGGCTGACACATTGTCCAGTTTTAAGACTGGGATCAAGACTTTTGTTTTTGATAAATCCTATACGTTGATGAAGATTCTCAGTCATCCAGGACATGGTAAATCCAAAAAAAGTTAAAAACAAAACAACTGGACTTTATTTGTAACTGAAGACCTTTTGCTTTATGGCAATCTGCATTATGCAAGCTTACAGAACACCACAGCTTTATAACTTAAATCCCACACTCCTTGTTTCTTTGAATTGAGAAAGCTCCTCGGATGAGAAACGAAACATCTTCAGTTACAAATAAAGTCCAGTTGTTTTGTTTTTAACTTTTTTTGGACAAATCCTATAGTTAGGGGCTTGGCTTTCCTGAGCTATAGTTATGCTGCTATAGGCTTAGACTGCTGAAAGACAAACTGACCACATTACTTCACTCTTCTGCTGTCTTTACTTAACCTACTCTGTTTTGTATTTGTAATTTTTTCTGTCCTTGACATGTTTTCATCTTTCTTCCAGTAGGGTGTACACCTGCACCTCCGTCTGGATCTGCCATTCTTTGTTCATTTGTTTCTCCTTCCTGTTCCCCTCAAACCCCAGCCAGTCGAAGCAGATGGCCACTTGTCCTGAGCCTGGTTCTGCTGGAGGTTTCTTCCTGTTAAAGGGAGTTTTTCCTTTCCACTGTTTCCTTTGTGCTTGCTCAGGTTGGGAAACTGTGACAAAGTGAAGATTCAATTAGTCTGCTGGCTTCCTTCCTTAGATAGAGAACTTCTACTAATTGACTATTGTATGTACAGTACATGATTGTTTCTGTTCAGTGCCCTGAGACAACTTCTGTTGTGATTTGTCACTATATAAATAAAATGAACTGAATTGAAAATGTGACAAATTGTATAATTTGTGCAGTTGGTAATTAAAGAAATTAATGTCCGCCCCACTAATATTTTTGATCACAAGCTGCTACTGAACTGCTACTATCCACACAGCAAAATAATATCCTTAAGTTGTGTTTGTTTGGGTAAACAAATAAAAAAGAACAGTTTTTCATTAGCATCTTCATATAAATGATTTTCCTGTTAGTAGATTATTTTTACTGGTATAAAACATAAACTATACGTTCTATACCAGGTGTCTGCAAGCAACCTACGGCTCTGCAGCCACATGCGGCTCTTTGGTTCCTCTGCAGCGGCTCTTTCAAGCTTTGACCAAGACCAACATAAAACTGAATTTTATTGGTTGTTATACAAATGACAAAAAATAACTAGTTTGTTTTCCTGACATTTATTTTGCTGGAACATGTATAAGGAGTAAAACATACTCTAAGTTTATGCTTTATTTCTACTGTATACTTAATTTTTCCTCAATAAAAATACATAGGCCTGCATAGTCTTTTCACTTTTAAAGTGTAAAAAATCTAAATTATTAGATTTTTTTTATTTTATGTTTTTTGTTTGTTTGTTTTATAATGTCAGCCCTAATGGCCACCCTAAAGTGGTCCACAGGCCACCAGGTGATAATCACAGCAGGTTGTTGGGGCTCTGACACTTTTAATTTAGTGAACAAAGGCATAAAATGGCTCTTTTGATGGTAAAGTTTGTAGACCCCTGTTCCATACTATAGAAATTATTGTATTGTTAAGGTTTCTTGAAAATAAAATCCCAGCTTTTTGTTTCTTCTCCCTTTGATATAAATCACTTGGAGGTTTTCTGACGGCTCACCCTCTAGCACTTCCCCGTATGATACTTGTCTCACTTCACTTGTGTGTTTGATCGAGCAAAGAACAGGTTCTGTACAGAATGTGCAGCACATCTGATGCTCTGTCATGTTGCGGGAGTCGTTTGGTTTTCCTTCTTTCTCTTGCTCAGGGGTCGTCACAGTGAAGCAACTCGCATGTTTTCATGCCGGATGCCCTTCCTGATGCAACCACAGGCCATCGAGCTACCACAGCCCTCTGTTTGGAGCATCTAGGGTTTCCAGGGGAGCAGACGGTGGAGGTAAAGGGCCTTGCTCAAGGAGCCAGGTAAACAAGGCTGGAAGCAGGTGTGGGTGTTTCTCCTTTTCCACCAACATTTTATGTTGTCATTCTGGGGAGTCGAACCAGCAGCCTTTGGATCACAGGCACACCTTCTCTAACCTCTGTGCCACCACTCCTCCATGGTTTTACTGTAACTACAGTTGAAAACATGGACATGTCTGATTGTAGAAACACTTCAGAGGCCAGACAATTTTCTGGTAATTAAAAGTGTAATAAAATAACTCCTAGCCAATAAGCTTAGCTAAAAAATAAACATCTTTTCAACCTTTTATATTCTGTACCATTTCTGTTTATCTCATTTAAAGTGAAAAAACAGGAACATTATACAAATTGTGTGCACCCCAGACATCTCAGTCCTCCGATTCTTTTATTAAACCCTAATCAGCTCATTGGGGCTGTGGTTTGTTCAGTCTTTATTAGTAAACACTGGGTGGCCCAACGATCTGCAGGACTAAACTAAAAGATCATCAGTATATTCAAGTGACTATTTCTTCAAATATTAACATGATTAAAATATGTCAATTAAGGACTGCAAAGGAAAATTTGTGGCTGAAAAATCACGTTTTAATCCATTTAAATTGCCACATTAAAAAATGAAAGCTTCCATTTAAATTGCAAGATCTTTGGGGAAAAATCTGTATTTTTGCATTTTTTTAGATAATTTTTTTTTTTACAGAGTACAACATTAAAAGAATATAGCACCACTGCAATTGTTAAGCATGATTGTCTTTTTAACAAAAAACGAAGTCCAGATGACATGATTCAACCTTTTTTGTTGTTATATACCTGGATGACTGAGAAAACAAACTTTGTTCATGATTGTGTTGCACTAGTCAACTCAGGTAGCAAAGAACACAGCATTTTTTTATTGCAAATACTTTGTAATAAATGGACAGTTCGTTTGTAAAATTATATAATTTGAACTCCTTTACAGCCCTGAAAGAGTCCAAATAAATGTCACTGTTTTATTTCCCAAAATAATACAACATTTTATAATAATATGGCTTCATTAATTATTATTATTTTATCAAGTCAAATTTATTGAAGTGCTTATTTTATCTTAAATGTTTATAGACATCATCCTATTGTAAAATGGTATCAGAAGAAAGTGACTTTTTTTTTCTGCAAGTCAAATTCATTTAAACATGGGAATATGTGAAAAATAATTTGTCCGTTCCATAAATAATGATCATATTTCAGTTATTTTTTTCATTCATCCTTTTATTTATATGAATATGCAGTGTGAATACTGTGCTGAATAACTGCTGAAACTGAAACGGGGTTATTAAAGAAGGAGAAGACTAGCTAAGAGTAGAAAAATATTAGCTAAAGAATTTAAGGTAGATCAACACTAGCTAAAAGCTAAATGTAGCAAAAAGCAAGTTACCGTAAAAGTAACACGGAACTAGCTAGAAGCTAATAGTAGCAAAACCTATCTAAAGAATAAATGTAATAAAAGGCTAACTAAAGGTGTCAAAATGCTATGGAAGCAGATAGAAGCAAAAGACTGGCTAAAAACTAAAAGTACGTAGCTGGTTAAAAGCATCAAAATTCCAGCTAAAAGGTAAAAATAGCTAAAGAACAAATAGAAGCTAAATGTAGCAAAAAAGCCTAGCTAAAACTACATATAGCCAAAGGTTAGCTTAAAGCTAATAGTACAGTAGTAGAATAGTGCTTAGAAGCTAAAAGTAGAATAAGATTATACAGCAGCTATGCTAATTGAGATTTCAAAGAGAACAATATATTTAAGAGATAAAATAAATCAGTGTTTGTTTTTCCATGGGAACAATGTTAACACTTTTAAATGTATAAAAGTTACTATAACTAACGCTCTGTTCAACTATATCTCCTGAATGAGCTGAACATTTTGATCTATGAATGGCAAAAATGACAATGTAAAAGTAGATGGATTGCAAACAGTGTTATTAAAGGCGCACTGACATGATGTTTGAACTTTGCATTAAATGGCACAACATATATATCTTGTATAATTGAACTATG
>JARVGV010001030.1:15791400-15802058 GCA_031762435.1 Hypsolebias longignatus | reverse complement strand
TATTTATAAGACTGAGCTGAATACAGCATCTCAGACTGAAGAAGTCTTTCAGAGGAAAGACGAAACGTTTCGACTTTTTTTATGTTTTGTTTTGTTTTTTGAATGTCCAGAGGACCAGACTTAACTTTTTAGATTAGCAAAAGACAGCAGAAAGAACACTTAATTAGGTTTAAATTAGAAGAAATTAGCACAAAACTTTGAACATTATCTGTCCCTCATTCCATAACATATTGTCATCCCTCAAATAAATGCAGTACAGTTGTGTATGTCTTTTAGCTTTGACTTCATCTTCTCCAACTGGCTGATGATGTACCTGAGTGATGAAGAGCTCCATTCCTGTTTCGAGAAAATGCTGAACTGGCTGCAGCCTGCTGGTTTCTTCTTTTTCAGAGAGTCCTGCAACCATCGCTCTGGTACCGAACCAACAGTAAAACTTTTTTTTTTTTCTTGTATTGAAATCAGGTTTTGTTTCTGCAGTCCAAACACACCACAGGAGCATGATGTTTTACAACAGAGTATCTTCACAAATTCAGTGGAGTAGACTTGTTTCCTTTTGCTTTGAAGGTGACAGCAAGAGAGATTTTAACCCCACTTGCTACCGCAGCGAAGCCCAATACAGTCACCTGGTGACGTCAGTACAAGTGGAGGCACCAGATGGGAGCAAAATGTTTGGTTTTGACATTGTGTTTAAAAAGAAAGTTCAAACCTATGTCAAGGTAAAATTTTAACTGTGGCTTAATTTAAGAATTTGACACTTTTTGCACCTGCATATCGTCCATATCCCTTCAACAACTAACCTTCCCGTTTCAGATGAAAAACAATCCAAATCAAATCTGTTGGCTGCTGCAGAAGGTGCCCCGTTCTTCAAACACACAGAACGGGTTTGGCACATTCCAGCAGTTCCTGGACAACCAGCAGTACACCCGCCGAGGCATCCTGCGCTACGAGAAGATGTTTGGAGCTGGTTACGTCAGCACAGGTGGACCCAGCACCACCAAGGTAGGAACATGGTGTAGAACAGAGTTCGGAGCAAGACTGGAGATTAGAGTGTAAAAAAATACAAAAGAAAAGCTCCCAGTTTTTATTTTAGACTTTTGACTGAAACGTTTTAATAAAAGCTGTTAGATTTGTATACAAATGTTAATTACATCATTATGAAACACCAAGGAAAAGAGTGGGATTCTCATCTGTCTCAGACTGATTTCCGTCTATATCAGGGCTATTCAACTGGTGGCCCAGGGGCCAAATCAGGCCCACTGGTGATCTTGATTTGGCCCACCAATGGGCTTCTTTTTAAATAAAACTAGATTTTAAACTGTAAAACAAACTTAGTTAATGATATAACTGCTGGATTTCTGGCAGGTTTCAGTAACTGTGGTCCCTCTGAGCATCCATCCCTCTTTACCCGCTTCTTCCTTTTATTGGTCGCAGTGGTCATCCTGGTCTATATTAAACAGGCAGTAAGATTTAAAAAGTTAAATATTAAGTCAAGTTGACAGGAGCCAGACAGAAGGAGAAGAGGTGTTGTACTGATGGCTTTAGGCAGGAAGGATCTCTTGTAAAGGTCCGTCCCACAGCAGATCTGAAGAAACAGGCTGCAGATGCCGTCCAATCCGTCCACACAGACTCGGCTGGCCTCGTGGTTCCCCTGGGCTACAGGACTACTCGAATGCTGGGCAGAACTCCTCCCAGAACAATGGCTACTCCTCCCAGTAGCCTGCCAAGCTCCTCGTAGCTGTGGACAGCCGGCTGCAGGTACCAGGGGATGATCACGGTTCCCTTGCTATCACAAGCCACATTTCCAGTTCCAGGATCTCCTTTGGGGATCTTAGCATCTCAGTGGTTAAGGCACTCGAGCACAGGTAGATGAGAATACATCCACGGCGCCTCCTTTTCAACTCGTTTGAGATTTGGGGCTGTATATTTGAGCTTTTGAGTTGTTAATCAGCTGCTCCTGGTTGTTAAAAAAACAAAACAAAAAAAAAAACCTTGTTATGGTTATGCATTACGACAAAGATGGTTATGGAAAATGTCTTTGAATTTGTCAAATTACATCTAAAGGACTCAAGCTGCATAGAAAAACAGTTATGTGATCAGAAGTGGCAAACCTTTTACTGCAAATCCCTGTTCATCCCCAGACTACTAAGAATCACACAGTGAAGCATGGTGGTGGCAGTATAGTGGTGTGAGGATTGCTTCAATATGGCATAAACACAATAATACATATAAATAAACTGATAAATCACAGACTGATATTATGGATTGCTGGATGTTTCCCAGTTGTTAATGTTGTAAAGTGTGATTTAATGTCACAAATAAGATTCAACATTTTTTTTTCATGTACTGACAGGAGTTTGTGGACCTACTGAACCTAAAGCCTGGACAGAAGGTTCTGGATGTAGGCTGTGGTATTGGTGGAGGAGACTTCTACATGGCCAAGGTAAAGAGCCACAAAAGCTGCTTTGGATTGTGCTGCTGTCAGCAACTCAGTTATAAGATAATAAGAATGACTACAGAAACCAAATAAAAATGGGCGCTTTATGATGTTTTTCCAGACGTTTGGGGTGTATGTTCTTGGTTTGGATCTGTCTGACAACATGGTTGAGATCGCCATGGAGCGGGCGAGAAGTGAGAAACTGCCATCAGTATGTATAATGTGTATTCTCTCCTATTTTGTTAGTTTAAGTGAAACCTAAAATACTGTACTTATTAATGCTTTTTCCAAAATATGCAATATCTGCTTCTTTAATCACATGGATTCTTCTTCTCCATTTTGCTCTGTTTCGTGTATCGTCTGTTGTGAGATGGAGTGTCTTTATATCCCACTGGATCATATCCATCCACCACTTCTTCTGCCGTCCTCTGCTTCGTTAACCGAAAACCTTTGCATTTACCGGTAGTAGCTTTTTTACCTTGTTGTCATCTTCCACTCGCTGCACATGCCCATACCATCTCATGCTTGATTCCTGTATCTTAACCGTGATGCATGCCACTTCAAGCATTTTTCTGATGTTGTCATTTTGTCATCTATCCTTGAGGAATACTCCCAGAATCCCACGTAGCATTTGCATTTCTGTTCTTTCCAGGAATTCCTCTTACATTCTCTTGAATGTCCATACCTCAGCTCCACAAAGCAAGACTGGGTGCACCA
Organism: Hypsolebias longignatus; assembly: GCA_031762435.1. Classification (NCBI taxonomy): domain Eukaryota; kingdom Metazoa; phylum Chordata; class Actinopteri; order Cyprinodontiformes; family Rivulidae; genus Hypsolebias; species Hypsolebias longignatus. Next base: position 15,798,907 of record JARVGV010001030.1, on the reverse strand, counting down.
TCATTCTGTACACTTTCCCTTTAATATGAATAGGCGTCATTTTGTTGCAAAGTACTCCTGTCAGCTCCTTCAATTTTTGCCACACAGCACCAATTCTGCATTTAACATCTTCTTTGCAGCTTCCTTTGACATTTAACACCAGCCCCAGATACTCTAACATATCAATCTGCTTCAGTACATTTCCTGTATTATCAGTGGTTGTTGAGGTCTTGTTAGCTTTCGAGTAGACCATGGTCTCTATTTTTACCGCATTTATTTTCAGACCTTTACTCTCAAGTGCCTGCTTCCACCATCTGAAACTATCTTGGAGATTAACTTCAGAATCTCCACACACAACTAGGTCATTTGCATACAATATATCCCACAGCACTTCTTTCCTAAATAAACTCAGTGACTGTGTCCATCACAACAATAAACAACAGTGGGCTGAGACATAAACCCTGATGAACGCCAACTTTAATCTCAAATGCTGTTGTGTTGACGTTGCCAGTTCTGACAGCAGTTTTAACACCTTCATAAATGGAACTAACAATCCGAACTAGCTTCTCCATAATGCCTTTCTGTCTGAGGTTCCAGTAAACCTACTCCTGCTCCAAAAGGAGTGGGACCTACAGCCTGAAGGAGAGAGAGATGCACTATCTGTCCTTGTTTTGTTTTGTTTTTTAGTATGCTGGTGAATGAAGAGCAAAACGTTTTCTTGCTACAAATAAAGTCCAGTTGTTTCTGTATTGAACCTTTTTTGATTTTTGTTTTTTTAGTGTCTGCAATTATAGAAAAGTGTAAATAAGTTTTTGTGAAGAATTTATTTCATGCAGGTGCAGTTTGAAGTAGCTGATGCCACCAGGAGGACATTTCCAGAAGGTTCATTTGATGTGATCTACAGCAGAGACACAATCTTGCACATAGATGACAAATTAGCGCTCTTTAAACAATTCCATGTGAGTATTCTTTACTTTTTCTAATCTAAATAAAACCCATATTTGCCACATAAGGATTTGTGTTTTGCTTTTCTCACTTTATCGTGAACTTATCTTTGGTTCTCTGCATCCAGTCATGGTTAAAGCCGGGCGGCCAGCTGCTTATCAGTGATTACTGCTGTGGGGAAAAACCCTGGACTCCAGCGTTCGAGGCTTACGTCAAACAAAGAGGATACGTCCTGTACACACCTGCAGAGTACAGCAAGGTAAACCTGCAGGGGTGCCTCAGAGTTTGTTTTAAAAAATCTACAGTAAACTCTGGAGAGTTTGAAGCTCTGATCATATTTTCCAGAATGTGACCACCATTGATCACATTCTGACACCAGTAAACTGTATCATTCAATATTTAAGATTAGAAATGTTTAGTTTATCCCATTTTTTTTAAAGAAAATTACATTATTTGGTTTAAGCTAAATGTTCATTTTTATTTTATTGAAGCATGGTACTTTAGTTGTCCTGAAATATTTTCCTCAAACATCAAAATCATTTTGATATGATTTCCACAAAGCTGTCATGATATTTTATGTCTCTGGCATTACCTGTAATTGTTTTAATGTGAAATGTTTAAAGGCTATGTTGGAGAATAATACAGTTATTAGATTATTTATGTTTTATACAAACATACATCAGATTGATTTAATGTCACATCACAAATATTCAACTGATCCAAACTGGAAATTTCAACAGTAGTGATTAATTCTTAAAAAGATTATACAGATTCAAGTCACATCACTGAAAAACTCTGTAACTCCAGTGTCCAGAATTCATGTAAGTTTGTTAATGTTTTACACGGCAAAGTGTGCTGTGATGACGGTGCTTTAAGAGGAGGTGTTGCAGCTGTCACACCACTGACACGTTGGATTGTATTAGCTAAATGGCTATCAGAGCACATGTCTTCAGTACTATCAAGTCCACTGAACTATATGACCAAAGCATCAGCAGTACAGTCAAAGTTCAAACTAAACCATCTCCTAATCAATCCCTTATAAAGATCAAAGGTGTATACAGTGTTTAGTCTCAAAGTAATTCAATTCAGTTCATTTATATAGCACCAAGTCACAACAGAAGACGTCTCAGGGCACTGAACAGAAACATTCACATATGTTAAAAAAGTCAATTAGCAAAGTTATCTATTGAAGGAAGCCAGCAGATTGCATTGAATCTTCACTTCATCACAGTCTCCCGTCCTGAGCAAGCACACTGGCAACAGTGGAAAGGAAAAATTCCCTTTTAACAGGAAGAAACCTCAAGCAGAACCAGGGTCAGGAGGACAAATGGCCATCTGCTTCGACCGGCTGGGGTTTGAGAGGACAGGACAGAGAAACAAACACAGAATGGCAGGTCCAGGTGTACTTTCTATTGGAGGAAGGACAAAATCACATTTAGGAATTACAAATACAAACTGGTAGAGCAAGTAAAGACAGCAGCAGAGTGAGGAAATTTGTCCTCCAGCAGTCTAAGCCTATCAACATAACTAAGGAAACCCAAGCTGACCCTAACTATAGGATTTGTCAAAAAGGAAAGTCTTAAGCCCAGTCTTAAAACTGGACAATGTGTCAGTCTTATGGACAGAAACTGGAAGTTGGTTCCACAAGAGAGGAGCCTGATAACTGAAAGATCTTCCTCCCATTCTGCTTCTGAAAACTCTAGGAACCACAAGTAAACCTGCGGTCTGAGAGTGAAGTGCTCTGTTAGGAAAATATATAAAAATAAGATCTGCATAATAAAATGGATCTAGGTTGTTGAGAGCTTTGTAGGTTAGAAATAAAATTTTGAATTAAATTCCTGGATATGACAAAGAGCCAGTGGAGAGAAGGTAAAACTGGAGATATGATCTCTCCTATTAACTCCAGTTAAGACTCTGGCAGCAGCATTTTGGATCAACTGAAGACGTTTTAAAGAAGTTTTTGTACACACAGATAAACCATTGCAATAGACATGACAAATGCATGAACCAGTTTTTCTGCATCATTTTTAGACAAGATGTTTCTAATTTTAGAGATATTACCCAAAACAAAAAGGTAAAACGCTGCAAATGAAAAGTAGGATAACATTTTTACTTGTGGTCAAGTTCTACTTTAATAATAATAATAAAAAAGTAAATTTAAAAAGCTTTTTTTTTTTAAATTTAAACACAACAGTATCTGACAAAACGTCTACGCATGCTAAATAAAAATGAAAACTGTATTGTTAGGCCACAGTTACACATAAGATGCTCTGTCAGAAATAAAGGTTTTCTTGTTTTTATCGTTCCAGCTAGCTGTGCCCTCTTGAAACAACTCTACCGTAATTTTAAAAGTTGCATTGCTCTTCATTCAAATGCTATTTAATAAATTGCTGTTTACCTTTTGTCACTTTAGCATTAGATAGTTAAGTACTTAGATGTCTCTAGTTATTTATAATAAACGCAAAATCGTCTTTAGTAAATTTCTGGTAATGGTCATTGTGATACTTGTGATAAAAAATATGAACTTTTTAAAATTAAAGTGGCTGCAGAAATCTGCTTTGGGACTGGTCTCGCTTGAAATAACTGTGAGCTCGACTTCCCTGTAATTCCCTGAAAATTCAAACTTAGCCAGTGCAGGTAAGATACTGATTGCTGATAACATGACAGAACACCACTTGAAAACACATCCTTTAAAAATGGCAGTTTTGACAATCTTACTGGACAACAGACAAAAAAAAAATGTAGTAAGTAAGCCGTGGGTGTGACCTGATCCTGATTCAATAAAACAGAGTCAAGCTTTGGGCTCATCCCTACTTCGTACGTCACCGATTCATACCCATGTACTTACCAATACACAACTGTTTATCACCTCTCTTACATCCTGGCACAAATTTAAACCATCCTGGCACAAATTTAAACCAAACATTTGTTATAACTTTGAACCTTCAACTCTTCTTTGTACCCCTACATCAAACCCATGCAACACCTTTTCATACCAGTGTCCTTAAACTGTGTTTACATGTTCTCTTAAACAGTAATCTTCTCTTAATCCCAACCAATTTCTAACCAGATGAGTAGATTAAAGTATAACGCATTGATTTAATTCATCAACTGTGAATGCAGCATGCGAAGAGCCCTATGGCAGATGGTTTGTTAGGCTTGGGTACGAAGTGACCAACACTGCAAAAACAAAGTGACGGTTAAAGAAGTAACTCCACCAATTACACTGTGCCACTCTGACCTGTTTGCACAATTTTTTTTCTTAAAGTACCTTTATTATGTTGACCTAAAGCTGAAAAAAAGTTATAAAACTTTGAAGTACGAAAGTAATTTGTCTGATTCTGTTGGACGAACTGACTCCATCCAGGCTCTGCGGGTTCACACATCTACAGTATACCGAAGGGTCTTAGGTGCCGTTCGTTTTCTGAGTTCCCACAATACAACGTCGTAAAAGCCACAAGGCGCGACGGTATCAAACACAATCACAGCAATAAACACAACTCCACAGCCACACCCAGTTAAAGCAGCAGTAGGGCTGATGGGAAATGTCACGTTGCTCTTCATCTGCAGCTACAGTCCAAGCTGAGATTGTAATGAATGACTGTGTGGAACGTGGACTGTCCTGAATGGACATCTTTCACTAATTAACTTTTCAAGTCCATCAGTGGTCCACTTTGGTCTCAATGTGTTGAGTAAAGATTATGGTTTCTTAAAAAAAATAATAAATGTGGAGATAAACCAGCAATGATCAACTAGAACATACTTTTTGTTTTCCATGTTTTGTCCTTGAGAGACAGCTCCAATTTTCCGTTTTTCTCAGAAGTCTACAAATTCTCAAGTTTATCTCTGGTTTTCATCACGACGTCAAACGCGATTACTGTCGATGATTTCTGAGGCGTGAAACGCTCGTGCAATCTGCTGAGTTCAATACCTAGAAAGAAAAAAAATCACACCTGACAGAGGGGCCGAGAGTCCTTTCAGTCCTGATCTACAAGTTGCCTCCTGAGCTTTGGAGCCTGTATGAAGACGGACCCGGGCTGGTAAAGTACACCTTTAGGGAACAGTGTGTGCATGAGAGAGCAGACGCTTTTCGTCACCACGAAAGAGCCATAAACCTTTCTTTCTCCCCCCCTGCTCCTAATGAGGTATGCAACAAGAGTTGCGAAATCTCCTGGCTGTGGGGTGTCCACAAACACTCCTGCTACTTTCTTTTTTTCAGACAAGAACATCAGATTAAAAAAAAAAAAAAATCTGTACAGTATTGTGTTTTCCTGTCAAAGCCTGAGAGGTGTCAGCTGTCAACTTACCCACAGATCCGTCCCCCAGTTCATGTCTGCAGGAGGTAAAGATGTCCTCAGATCCCCCTTGTGATGTTTAAAAGTAAAAACAGTAAAAAGTCCTTCTGTTGGAGGAAAGATTACCCAAAGAAAAACTTGTAGGTTTCAGAGCAGGCGAGGGAAATAGGAGGAAGTGTACGCCTTCTCCTCTTTGGCTCCGACACGCTGTCCTGTTTCTTCCAGCCAGCAGAGAGAGAGGGAGAGAGAGGGAGGGAGAGAGAGAGAGAGGAGGGGGGTGGGGGGTGGGGTGGCAGAAGAGATTTGGTAGTTCTACAGAGGAAGGAGGAGGGCATGTACCAGCTGTTTGTTTTATCTGACAGGAGCAGCTTGACGTTGTTTTTTCCTTCAGAAGTGTTCCTGAAGGCAGCACCGGATCTGTTGCTCACAAATGAAATGTCTCAGAAGAGTTTACTGCGGCAGCTGGAAGAAATTAACCAAAAACAACAACTTCTAGGCTTTTGTTGCATATCAGAAACAACGCAGGAGGTCGTTTGTTCCAGAAAGAGAACGTTGAGTTTGCAGAAGCACGAAACAAGCTGAAAGTTGTTTATTGAAAGAAAGGAAGCAGACGCTCCCATGTGGCCGGAGACGTTTGTGAGCGTTTTTTTTGTTTGGTGCGTTCAAGTGTAATCGGATTTTACTGAAGCGGAGATCCGTATGTTGCCAACGTCTGCGTGTGCCTGTTAGCAGAATATTTCATGAACCACTGAACGAATGTCATTGAACTTGCAGAAAGTAATTAAGTTCAACTACAACTGATTGAGTCAATTTTAATCATTTTGACAAATACAGTAGTGTATTGTCTTACGTTGTGGTAGTAGTCAAGACTAAATTGTGTGCCATTTGTAAAGTTAGTCAAAAATTAATAGTAATATTTTGGTTTCCTTTCACACAAAAAAAAAAAAAAGAAAAAAAAGAAGAAGCTTTGTTTCACAGTCAGATTTTAACTTATTCATACTAATGTCAAAGTTCCAAAATAAATATTTAATTTACAAGATAAATATTTTGTTTACAAACTAAATACTGTACTGTACTCAACTTGCAAGTTAAATATTTAGTTATCAAGATACCGGTAATTAGCTCCACATAACTTATTTAGTTGACAAACTAAATGTTTATGTCCAAGCTAAATGTTTAATTTATAGAGTAAATATTTAACTAGCAAGTTAAATATTGTTAGTGAACTAAATATTTAAATTAAATACTTAATTTCTGAGCTAAACATTTATTTTCAAAACTAAACATTTAATTTCTAAGCTAAATATTTAATTCCTAAACTAAATAAATATTTGTTAACTAAATATTTTGCTCAGATGTAAACATTTATTTTCCAAGCTAAACATTTAATTTCCAAAATAAATATTTAATTTGCTAACTAAACATTTAGTTTGGACCTATTTGACATGGAGCTAAATATTTAATAAAAATTTTGATTTCATACATTTATCAAACGGCTTTAGTTAACAAGTCATTCTGGTTACTAGCACATATTTAATTATTTTTAAACACTAAAGACTAGACAAGAAATCATATATTTATTTGTTCGTGACAATAAAACATTTCTCGTTCAGTTTAATTTAAAATGTGCTTTCAGGCCTAAAAGAAGAGCTTAAGAATCAATGTTACTTACATTACTATAAGTTAAATAATATTAAATTAAAAAAAAATTGTACACTGTAAAATTATTTTGCTAACACAAAACTTTCATTGTTACGTTTTGTTTTCGCACATGGTTTGAAAAATAAGGACAAAAATAAAATGTCAGCTTCTGCTTGTGGTACTTTATCTTCAGGTGTGTCAAACATCATCAGCCTGGCTGTTGAGGGAACACCTGTCTGCAAGCCTGCACCCCCTGCACCTTAAGATGACTAAAACTGACCTGAGGTTCAGACCAGCAGCCTTAAAACTTTCTCCAACACAACACTGACACCCTGTGTCAGCCGGACACGAGTCGCAACGAGCAGCTGCAGGAAGCCTGGATGTTTCTGAGAGTGACATTTTAAATTTTGTTCTCTTTATCCCACACCTGGAGTCAGTTGAGTGTCACAGATGTGTTTCATGTGAGATTTTGCTCACGCAAATAATATTTCTCTGCATTTTTTTTTTTTTTTTTTAGAAGAACTGGAAAAAGTTTGATGGGTTTAAAATTTTTAAACCACAAAAAAAATAAAATATTTGGGTATCCTGGTCGATTCAAATCTCTCTTTTAAACTTCACGTGGAAAACCTTGTAAAGAAATTGAAAGT
>JARVGV010001030.1:15742431-15753128 GCA_031762435.1 Hypsolebias longignatus | reverse complement strand
TTATTCCTTCTCTTCAGAGTGAGAGCCAAGGTGAATCCTCAAAAATACATCAAGGCGGTTTATAGAGAGTACACAGACCCCACATACACAGTCCCAAAGCCCAGAGCAGCCTGGACAGGTAGGTCTCATCTTCATAACAACTCATAAATGTTTGAATTATCATCTCCTGAGTGAATGACCTCTGTTCATGCCAGAGGTTTGGACTAAGATCATCTCAAGTCTGTTGAGAAGGAGTTGTAGCCGTTTTGTCATTAAAATAACCTGATGCTGCATCATGCGTCACCCTCAAAGTATGTGTTGGGTATGATTCCCAGCTACTACCACACCAACATTCAGCCCAGTATCTACAAAATTGGCTGACCATATTTGTCTTTCCTAAAGTCACTCGGCTGTGGCAGACATCTCGAATTGGTTTGACTTCAAAAGTTAATCAGTTGTAGATGTATTCTCACTAATTACCTTCTGAGATTATTATTCAATTCCATTCAGTGGGCAATAATATATTTTTGCTAACAGACAACTATGAGTTGACACCAACAACAAATGTCAAAGATTTAAGCAAAAGTATCGTGTATCAGAACATGTGTTCAGGAAAACGCTATAGTACTTTTATTTTAGCTCAATATCTATAAATAAGGTTGAGTTATAATAATCATTTATACGTCTCCATGGGTTCAGCATTCTGTGGCGGCCATCTTTTAATTGGGTTGACTCCAAAAGTTATTCAGTTGTAGATGTGTCTTCGGCAAATACTTTCTAAACACGTCGTTAAAATCAGTCTACTGGTTCGTGCAATATCTTGCTAAGATACACAAACACGCACGGCCTTTAGCGGGTGGTGATAACTAGAGGATTCTGTTTGTGAGCAACGCTGGAGAGTTCTTGACAAAAACAACCATGTCAGATTTGTCATGGATCACTGATAAATGTCTTGTGATGGCAGGTATACAAGGACCGGTGATTGTCGCTCAGGCTGGTGAAAAAGTGACAATCCACTTTAAAAACTTGGCTTCTCAGCCATACAGCATCAGCCCAGTGGGGATCACCTACTGGAAACAATCTGAAGGTAACACTCATCTCACCTCTCAGTATACATATATATTAAGTGGTTCTCAAACTGGGGTCCACAAGCCAGTGCTTGGGGGTCTGCAATTTTTTTCTTTTTTTAAACAAGCACATAGATGTTTAACAATCTGTTAAAATGCACCAAAATATGGGAAATAACATCTACTTTATTGAAAATGTTCTGGGGCCTGCTAAATGAAGCCCTTTTACTTGGTCTGACCACTGCTGTTGTGATTCTATTCAGCTTTATGTAAAGAGTTTTATTTAATCATTTGAAGAAGTGGAGATACATTTATGTTCATTATGTGAATAAAGTGGTTTTTGATACTGTTGATTTTTATCAAATCTGTCATTTTTAGAAGTTGAAATTAAACATTTTGTTAATTAAGTGTGTCTTGAATGAAAAATACTCCATGTTTAAAAGTATAAACTTTGTATTAGCACTGTCAAAGAACAGGTCTTACGTATTTATGTTAGACAAATATTTCCATTGCATTAAAGAGACAAATTGAAGACAATTATTTAAAAAAACATGAAGGTTATGAGGGGGTCCCTGAAACTTTTTCTCCCCTGTAAGGGGTCCATGAATTCAACAAGTTTGAGAACCCCTGCTTTGTTTGATGTGCTGAACAAGCTGAGCAGATCACTCAGCAGCATTCTTTTCTTTTTGCTCAAATAAACAGCAGACCTGACTCACTTTTGTTTGACTCACAAGGTTGAGCGTTGAAGCGATGTGCACGTTGAGCTGCACATGACACAGTGGAAAAATGTAGGCGAAGGCTCATCGAAGCTTTAAGCTCAGTGCTATCACAACGTACCTCCACATGGTCTCACTTAAGACTGAATTTATTGTTATAATCTTGCAATAAACTTTTAAAGTTTTTTTTTACCTGAATATAATCAAACTGTTTGCAAACGTATACCAAAATAGGTTCAAACTGGAAGTCGTTTTTGTTAGCTTAATTTCAAAAAAGTATGTTGCAAACTGCTCGGGAATTAGGAAACAATGCCAAAAATAGTTCGCCTCCTCATTCTTTAGAAATGACAAAAAGCAACGGTTATCATTATCTCATGTGTGCAGATATTCTGCAGGCTGCGAGGACTAACAGTCGGTCTTGTCTTCAGCTGTATACAAAGCAGACTTTTGCACTCATAAGTTTTTTTTCCCAAGTTAATCTCTTTTACAGAAAGTGCTGGCATATGTGTCTAATGCTCTCAGACAGTCACATCTTGTAAGCCGCTCGTGTCTTCTTGTTACAGCTTCCAATAAAAAAGCTTTTCATAATCTGAAAAGCTGCTCCGGTCACTTCTAGGAACGAGTGATTGAGGGGCAGATTAAAAATGTCATGTTGAAGCTGAAAATGTTGCAGTCTGTGTCGTTGCTCCTTGTTGTTGAGCCGGAACAAAGCAGTGTGTATTTATCATGTTTCTTGTAACTTCACAGGTATTAGCGTACCGTATTTTTTAGACTATTAGTTGCATCGGATTATAAGGCGCATTAAGCAAAACAAAACCTTCAGACAGGTCAAACTTTATTCAACTCATTCACGATAACCACATAAAATCAGTTTGAGCTCAGTAAGCTCAACCAGAATTAATACATTATAAGGCTCACTGTCGATTTTTGAGAAAATTAAAGGATTTTAAGTGCGCCTTATAGTCTAAAAATACGGTAATTTGTGTCCTGTTAAGTTGCTTTCTATTCTATTTATTTATTTATTTATATTTATTTATTTATTTATTCATTTTATAAAAATAAATGCATAACAATCAACATAAGTGTAACAAAAACAAAATATCAAATATAAAATGAAAGGTAGCAGATGAAGAAAAAAATCTTATTAAATCTGCTCCTTATTTATTTAATAAGCAATTCAAACAAACATTTCCCGTAAATAACAAAAACAAGTAAACAAATCAAAATAATTTACAATTTTCATACAATACTCATCAAAATACAATCATAGATATTCATTTAACAATTTGATTTTAACCAGTTTATTAGATACAGAAATTGATATGGCATACTTAACATCTATCTCTAAGTCATTCAATAATCCAACTCCCTGAATTACGGTAGATCTTCCCTTCAAACTGGTTCTAAACTGTGGTTTAACAAATACATCTTTCCCCTTAATTTATCACCAAGTGATGGTAGTTTTTCTGCTTTATTACACATATTTTCCTTCCAGGAGCTGGATATGATGATTCCACAGCAGGACAGGAAAAGGAGGATGATGCAGTCTCTCCTGGAGGATACTATGAGTACGTCTGGGACATCAGCCCAAAAGACGGTCCAACCATCGACGACCCCGACTGCCTCACCTACTCATACTCATCGCAGGTGGACACGGTCCGAGACATGAACTCGGGCCTCATTGGAGCCCTGCTCATCTGTAAACCGAGTCAGTGAGCCGCAGCAGAATAAACAATATTTCTTAAATGTCACACGCAGACAACTCTAAAAGAGAATCATATACTGTACTTGCATGTGTTGTTTAGAAATAATTCATTTGGCCTTATTATTGGCGTTATAAATTAGCATCCATATTCTCATCAATTTTTCCTGTTGCATTCAACTGGACTACTTTTAATGAAACTCAGAAAGTAATCATTGAATGGACATCTACAGCTAATGGTCTTTAAGAGTCAACCTAATTCATGATGGCTGCTACAGCCAAGTGACAAAATAATAATAATAATAATAAATCAGACGGATGAGCTTCACGCTGAATATTAATGTTAATATCTGTAAATGCTGTGTGTGTGTGTGTGTGTGTCTGCAGGTGTTTTCACTGAAGACGGCCAGCGGAGGCTCCCAGCCTTCGTCCTTCTGTTTGCAGTGTTTGACGAGACTAAAAGCTGGTACGGGGAGATGGGAGAGAGGATCAGCAGAGAGAAGTTCAAGAGGAGCAACAGCAGAAAGACTTACCACACCATCAATGGCTATATCAACTCGACTTTACCAGGTGAAGAGGCTCTCTGCCTCAGCTGGAGTGGTTGTTTAACTGAGGTGTTGAAATGTTAAGTGTTGCTGATGCTGGGCTCAGTGCTGCAGAGGCTGGAGCGTGTCTGGTCTGAACAGGGGCTTGTCCTTATTTTCTCTTTGTGTGTGTGTGTGTGTGTGTGTGTGCAGGTCTGACAATGTGTCAGAGTCGAGATCCTGTGTTTTGGCATGTAATCGGGATGGGCACAGCTCCAGAAATCCACTCCATTCGGTTCCAGAGTCACACTTTGCAGGTGAACAAAGGCTTTCAATATCAGACAGAGTTCAAGCCAGGACTTGGCTACGACTGTTGGACAGTGAACTCTTTCTGGTCTCACCAAATTCTGAGTGTTTGCCACCAGCTGACCAGCGAAACCAGTGAAAGGCACATTCTATTTTTGGGTTAGGCTGTGTACATTAGTTTGTTGCCCAGCTCCACCCACATCCTAACCACTTTGTCCCAAAACACCTGTATATAACACATGTGTTTACACACTGACTGCAGTTACGTTCCAGACACCACAGCGATAGGTTAAAAACCATGAGGTAGGAACGCTGTACTGTATTTATTTTAGTATTTATATATACTATATACATATACAGTATTTGGGGTAGAGGCAGGGCAGCCGACTTTGGACCTGAAAGTCTCTGGTTTGATCCCCAATCATTGCACATCTTGTGGTGTCTCTGAGCAGGACACCCTATCCCCAGTTGCTCCCCGGGCACTTTCAGTGGCTGCCCACTGCTCCACCTGGGGGTGGATGGGTTAAATGCAGAGAGCCAATTTCACCATTGTAGTATGTGAACATACAATCATGACAACACATAACACATTATTATTATTATTATTATTATTATATTTTAAGGCTTTATAAACTCTTCCTACACTCTTGCAATGTTCTAAACTCTTAAACCTATGTAATTTTAGCAACATATGTATATGTACTGTACAGTACTGCAAAATTTTACTCACCAGCCCTGCAGACCAGCAGCTCGGTTCTGGTCTTGCTCGGTTTTGGTTCGGCAGACTTACCCTGCAGCGATGAAGCCCACTGCCCTCTCCAGGTTGATGTGCACGTGGAAAACTGAGCTTCAGGAAGCTTCAGGATTATTTGCGACTATCTTGCCGGTTATGTGAGCGTCATAGATAGAGCGTTACTTCTGACTTTATGTTGCAAAACGTTCCCCCTATTTCAGCAGAACGCAGTGCCCGGAAGCACTGTTGGCTTCTGGTTAGTGTAGTTCTTTTGACTTGCGTTACAGTATAGGCTTATTGAAAGAAAACTACAAAATGGCTTTTTTTCCGTTAACTTTTTATCCCGTCAGTCACGTGAGTAATATTAAAGTTGACAATAGGGTGTCATGTACAATTTTACGTTGAAACTAAGAGCAAGTCCGCAAAAGTCAAACTATGAAATAGTGAGGGATTACTGTAAAATAAATGTATGCAATTAGTTAGTGCGGTGTGGGTGCACCCCCAAATATCTACGGGCAGTACAGATCTTTATTGCTGCTGAAAAATACCACCAATCATAATTTTTCCATGTAGAAAAGCATGAAGGCAGTCCCCAAGGGGCATCAACCCATGCTTGCCTGACCCACTCCAAGAGGCAGTGGCAGTTTGGGAATTTGATTTGGGGGTGGGGTGTGGGGGGGTGTACACCAGTCAAATGTTGATACAGGTATCATTAGGAGAGCTTAGAGAGGAAACCTCCTGCAAATTGCAAAGCAAATTGATTACAGGAGAGGTTTTATACACAAGTAATGTGATGCACATTTTAATTGTGCAGTTCTGTCAGACGCTATATCATTTTAACAAAGATGACCTCTTCAATAAAGTGAACTGCTCTTAAAAAATATGCCAGCGTTTTACTGTTAACCCATATTTAACTATACTCTAAATTGTTTTTAAAGTAGTTTTACAGCAGTTTAGAAAATACATTTTCCTTCTAAAAGTTGGAAAAATCAGACTTTTCGCTGTGTTTAAACATGCAAAATAAAGAGTACACATTTATGAAATACAGTATACTGTATTATGTATTTTTTTTAGGTTTTGACCCATCGTAAAGTCACAATGGAAGTGACCCCAATGACATTCATCACTGCAGAAATGAAACCTACCACTATTGGCCACTTCCTCATCAGCTGTCAGATACATGCTCATAGTCATGGTAAAGAATTTCAAACAGCCTTACTGGTGCAACTATGCTCATCCTTTGATTAGATTCATTTGATCTCATTTAGTAGAGGAGTAACCAGAAATGTTCTCGTTGTTCAGATGGGATGAACGCCTTTTTCACAGTGGAGAAATGTCCTGAGCCCATCCCTGTGCCGAAACAAAACCTTCGCAACGTCAAACATGATGAAGAGGAGGATGAGGATGAGGATGAATATCTTTTTAATACAATATACTTCAAACCCAGAGCCAGCAGTGGACAGGAGTCCAATATAAGGAGGCATTTTATTGCTGCAGAAGAGGTGATCTGGGACTACACTCCTCATCTCAAGCCCACAGACAGGTACGGAGAAAGCAAGGGATGGAAAAAGAACAAGTGATGAGGCTAAACTGATGTGTTTTTCTTTTCCACTTCAGTGAACTGCAGTCCAGATATTTGCCTGCAGCTCCCCATCACCTGGACTACAGGTATAAAAAGGTTGTATACGTGGAGTACACAGATGCCTCCTTCACTCGGAGAAAAAGCAACATGACGATGCTGCTGGGTCCAACGCTGAAAGGCCAAGTCAACGATCAGATCCACGTGAGTGACGCCAATGTCTGAAGAATGATTGATCTCAAGGTTTTATGTAATACATAATATGTAATATACTACAAAGCCCTCAACAACCTAGCTCCATCTTATATTACAGATCTTGTTGTCCCATAGTTTCCAAACAGCACTTCGCTCTCAGACTGCAGGTTTATTTGCAGTTCCTAGAGTTTCCAAGAGCAGAAAGGGAGGAAGATCTTTCAGTTATCAGGCTCCTCTCTTGTGGAACCAACTTCCAGTTTATATCTGTGAGGCTGACACAGGGTTGGCTTGTCATGCTGCTGTAGGCTTATGTCATGCTGCTGTAGGCTTAGACTACTGACAAATTGACTTCATATCCTGAAAAGAATTGTTAAAATTTAATAGTTTTCATTTGATATTATTTCTAACTTCACATTTGGTCCTTGACCTGCCATTGTGTATCTGTTCCTACCAAACCCAGCCTGTTGAAGCAGCTGGCTGCTTGCCCTGAGCCTGATTCTGCTAAAGGTTTCTCCCTCATGTGGGAGTTTCTCCTTTCCCCTGTTGCCTTCTTGCTTGCTCGAGAGTCTGCGGTGGAGTTAAACTCAGAGCAGTCTGCTCCTCAGATAATGTTATTAACTTGCTTTTATTTGTATTAATGCTTTTGTTCAGTGGTGACTTCTGTTGTGACTTGGCACTATATAAATGAACTGAATTGAATTGAATTCATAAACATCTTACCGAGCCTTCGTTTGAATTAATTGTTTTTGTACTTTTTTTTTTTTTCAGATCATTTTTAAAAACTTAGCTAGTCGCCCTTTTAATATCTACCCCAATGGCCTGACAAAGATCTATCCTCTGCAGAGATCCGGCAATGGTGAGCTGATGTTTTGACATGAATAACAAGACAAAATGGGTACATTTTAGCCTAAATTTTCAACAGTCCGAAAACATACATGTTAGGTTGTCTTAAGGCCTCCTTTGTAAAAGAGATCTGTGATCTCAATATTTGCCTGGTTAAATAACAATAAAATAAAACTACCATAGTCTAAACCTTTGGGTCTTTTTAAGGAACTACAAAAGAGTTCTTCAAGCTGCAGTTTGTTGGCTGGAAATTGCTTCAGTTTAATCTGAGCAGAACGGTGAACAGGAGGAAGTGACCTTTGCTGCATTCACACAAACTGGCACTGTGGCTCCTTCCCTTGAGGTTTACAGCACGGTGTTTTGGTTGTTTTTGGCTGTAACTGCTGTGAGAAAACTGAAAATTAGAAAATGACTGCTTCATTTTCACAGTCATTAATCCAGTTCAGAAGTTTTCAAGCCGACCCAATGCGTGTGACTCAAAGAGCGCTGCAAACTGCTGGACCAAAGCTCAAGGATTTACAAACAGTAACAACAAATCTGTTGCGTTTACGTAAGGAACTTTTTTTCTTTTTTTTTTTTTTTTAATATATATGATATTTGACAAACGACCTCAGACAAGAAAAATTACCTGAGACCAGTTGTTGGCACAGTTCTGCTAATCTATAGCAGAAATTCTTTTTTGTTAGTGGATTAGCATTTTTGCTAACTTTGGAAACCATTAGCAAAATTAGCTCCCGCTAAAGTTCCACCAACTTTAACTCCGCTAACACTAGCTTGTGCCTGTCTGTTGTGGGCGTGTCTCAAAGAGTCTGTTAGGCATGCTATTGGCTTACTATCTTATACATATGTGAAAAGAAGTGATTGGTCAGCACAACAGCAACTAGCTGAAAGCACACTTACGTGCACAAATTGTGCGTTTGGTCGATGCAACTTCAGTTGAGACGAAGACGCATGGCGCAGATTGAGCGACAGTCGTCTTAACAGTTAGCAGTTTAGGGTTAGCTTCTGCTAAAATAATATACATGTTTAGGATTTATCAAAGCTAATTTTTTTAGTTGGCAGAATATGGGTTAGTGAAGCTTTAGCTATGCCCACCAGTGCCTGAGTCAAATTTTAATGATCCAAACAGAAGAGAGCATGATGAGTCTAAATAACTATGTATTTTCTGTCAAGCTTATTTCTTAAAAATTGTGTTTTAAATGTCATTTTTCCCACTTCTTAAAAAAACTTAACATGACCGTTTCTGTATAAAAACAATCTATTATACCCAATCCAACAATGTTCAGTCAGGTCATCTGGACATTTTTTTTTATTATTATTTTATACCCAGTGTTTTAAATATGTCTCCCATTTTCTTATTTACTTAAAAAAAATAGACAAAACTGATGACTGTTTGATTGCACAGGTAAAGAGGCACAACATGAATAGGAAAGCTGCCTGTGAATATAATTGACTTGATTTCATCCTCACAAACTGATTCAAGCTCACAGTTTATTATTTTTTTATTTGTCTTCACTGACTGCAAAAAAATCTATTTAATTCTCATTCAACAGCAGAAGATGACTTGCGCTCCATGGAAGTTCCCCCCAACAAGACGTTTGGCTACATTTGGAGTCTAACAACAGACGACGGGCCTTTGGAGGGAGACCCCCAGTGTCTGACCCAATTGTATCAAAGCACCATCTCCCCAGAACAGGACTTGGCCTCTGGGTTGGTTGGGACGCTGCTCATCTGCAAACACAACGCCATTGACACCAGAGGACAACTGGTGAGGGAAATGTTCAAGCTTCAAAGATGCACAAATGTGTTTTATTTGATTTGACATTTATTTTCTAATTTCTTGTTGGCTGCAGCTGGGACCTGATGAAAAGCTCAACTTGATATTTGCTGTGTTCGATGAGAACAAAAGTTGGTACTTCAAGGAAAACATGCAGAAATCGAGCCTAAAACCTCTCAACACTACACACTCCGAATTCTACGAGTCCAATGTCATCTACAGTAAGTTTATTACAAACTTAACATTTCTATGTTTACTTTTTAAATCAGTACATCCCATCTTTTGAAGTGGGGTTCTGCGGAAAGTTTATCAACAATTAAAATTTAATTTGTTGTAGAAAGCTTTTTAAAAGGCCTCAATTTGGAGAAAGCTCTTACTCTGACTGAATTGACGAGCTAACAGCTAGCTCAAGTGGATCCAAGATCAAAGTGAATTAGTCTTAAAAATAATCAGAAAAGCTACAGCTAGCTGCTGCTGCCACTGTTTGTGCTTGCAAATAATCATATAATTTTAAATAGCTGTGTAATGCAAAAAACAAGTTGTTTTAAGATGACAGAAGTCCACTTTGACCTGAAATAATCACTGTTTCTTTAAACTGAGTCAGTTCGAAGTCCTGTCTAAAACAGGTGGGATGCTATTTGTTTATAAACGTTTGACAAAGATCCCCCTTTAAAATATCTGAACTGTCTCTTTAATGTTTGTTAGTGGAAGTGTTACTCTTTTTAAGCAGAAATAAAACCCAAGTCCTGCTTTTTAACTCTCCAGGTATAAATGGCATCATGTTCAGGGGACGTGAGTTCGTCATGTGTCAGACTGATGTCCCCTTCTGGCATGTGGCCAACGTGGGCACCCAGAGTGACTTCCTCTCCGTTTATTTTACCGGAAACCTGTTCCAGTACGAAGGCCTTTACCAGTCTGTCCTCACCCTCTTCCCCATGACTGCCGTAACGGTCCCCATGGAAACAGAGTTGATCGGTGAGATCCAATATTCACATTTACATTTTGCTCAAAAAGAAACTGGCAGACTTCTAGTGGGTACTGACGTATATGAGTGTTGAGTTTTGGATCATTTATGCACAAAGATGTCAAACTGACTCCCAGCACAAGTACAAGTACCATAAATTCCGGACTATAAGCCACTACTTTTTTCACAGGCTTTAAACTCATTGACTTAAACAATGCTGTGGCTAACTTGTGGATTTATTTATTTATTTATTTATTTAATTTATTTATTTATTTATTTATTTATTTATTTATTTATTTATTTATTTATTTA
>JARVGV010001030.1:15705906-15718141 GCA_031762435.1 Hypsolebias longignatus | reverse complement strand
AACACAAAACATCTTCTAATGGTGATTTAAATACAAAGTATCTTAAAACAAATAAAGATCCATCCGTTATCTTTACCCACCTTTTCCTTTTTGGATCACGGGAGTCACATGTGCTCATATCCAGAAGTCCCTGTGTGAGAGGCACGGGACACCCTGGACAGGTCTCCAGTCCATCACAGGGACACAAAGAGACTAACGAGACAAAAAACCATTCACTCTCTCACCTAGGGACAATTTAGAGTTACCAGTCAGTCTAACATGGATGTTTTTGGTCTGTGGGATGAAACTGGAGTACCTGGAGAAAACCCACACATGCACGGAGAGAACATGCAAACTCCACCCAGAAAGATTCCTGGCTGGGATTTGACCCAGTGACCTTATCACTGAGAGGCAACAACTCTACCAACTGACCCACCATCAAAGATTCTTCCCTTAATATTAAAACATAAAAACACTTTTATTAAAAAAACACACCTGCATTAGACATATCATAAAAATGATAAAAATGAGCTTTACTCTTGAAACTATATTTAGCACAGAGAACATACAGAACATATTGTCTAAAAGATTAGTTTGAGTTATTTGATTAAATTCTCCAATGATGCCTATAAAGTGTTGGGTGTAACAAAGCAAAAATAAATATGAATAATGATCTGCAATCCTCTTAAAACACAAAACTGCATAATTCACAACCATTGATTTAATGTTTAACAGAGTGTGCACTTTTTAAATTATCCATTCAAAGGTGTGCATGTTAAATCTTTGGCTACAGAAAGATCTGTAAAAAAAAAAAAAAAAGAGAAAGAATATTTTTTTTATGGTTTAAGAGAAACATTAGCTTCACAGAGGCTGCTTGATGACTTAGTCTATGAAAAAAAAATCATTTACTTGTTCTCTATTTTAAAATGAAAAGCAAAGTCAGGCGCTGGGCTCAAGAACTGATTTATTCTTCTCTTGTGACTCGAACACAATCGGTCCCAGTGTCAGGAGGAGTTCTGCTTCCAGGAGCCGACCCAGTGAAGCCAGGTTTTTACGGCTCAGCGTGATCGAGGGCCTGGAGTGAAGCGCTGATGGGAGCCTGACTAAACTCAGCCATGTTGTTGTGGTGATGATGATTTAACTGCTTCCATATAATAATGAGCAGATTAAACATCTGAAAACAGATTTGCGGTCTCTCTGAACAGGAGCTGATGTTTGCATTTCTGTTTAAGCCTTTAAATACCCAAAGAGATTAAAGATAAAACATCAATTATGACTCAACAATAGCAGGGGTAGTCATTTTCAGCTTTAATGAAGATTTATTTTTTTTTAAAAGTGACTTTTTGGACCAAAAAGTTTAAATTTATAACTAAAACACAAGAGTTACATCTTTTTCTCTAGCAGCATGACTTAGTTTCAGAACTAGTGACGTCACTGGCCATGTTAGCTCATACTGTAACTTGAACAAAATGGATATTTAAATCAAAAAAGCAGAGTATGTGTTGAACAACAACAAAAAAAAAAGTTATAGAAGTGCAGAGAGGCAGAGGTTTTAATTGCAGCAACCTGCAGGAGGTTAGAGAAGGAAAGCTGAGCAGAGCTGCTGCGCTGAAACTCAATGCATATTTCAGTGTAAGGCTGCGAGAATGTTGGAGGACCAAGAGTGACAAGAGATTACACAGTTCCTGCAGAAATGGAATGAAAATATACCTTTTGGAGAAAGGTGAGCGTAAAAAGTTATACAAGAAGTCCTTCACAATAAGAGAAAATGAGGATCTTTGCAGGCAAAAGCACTGCAGTGTTTGTTTGTTTTTTTTGCTGGAAGTCTGGCCGTCCATGAGGTGCTGACTTGTTGAGGATTATGGCTCAGGTATCTATGAATCAAACCTTCAGCTCTTATCGTTCACATTTTGTTCGTGTGCATTCAGACTCCGGTAAAGCCGAACAGTAAACAGACCACACAGAGAACACATGGAGGACCATTGTCGTGTGCTGCTCTGAAGCGTTGAGCTGCGTACTGTTGAGTCACATGTGGCAAGCAGCAGAAGAGAGGAAAAACAGAAAATATAAAGTTTACACACAAATATAACAAGTCCAACAATACTTACAAAAAAACCTTGCAATTATATATACATATACAGTATATATATATATAAAATAATTCAAAACATTAGTAAAACTAGTAGCAGTGTTGGTAGCACATTTAGGTAAAATACAAGGGGCTCTGGTTTAATCTGTTCCTAAACTACTGAAGCTTTGCTACAGAGTCAGACAAGTTCAGACTTCAGCCATCACAGGAAGAGGATCAAGAGCCCAGAGATGCTGCATAGACAAAAAAAAAAAAAATTAAACTTTGGCAAGCCCGAACACTGATCAGCACCTGCATCCATCATGTGTACATGACAGCCTGTCAGTCTTCATCACGTTCAGTTCCTTCACAGTTAATATATTAACTTTCCTTTAAACACATACACAGCCAATCTCCTGCCAGTAGTCCTGCTAAAATAATGTTAATAAAATATTTGTTCTGTTAACTTTAGCAAATTATACCAAAACAAATCAGCTACTTTTTTTTTTAACTTCTACAGTAGTTAATACAGAGCAAGAGGCTGATTCTGAGAATCTAGAGGGCGATCAAGTCGATACTGTGATGTTTAAAAAATGGGATAATGAGGAAATCTGGAAATAAAGTTTTGGTTGACTTGACTTCTTGCTACAGTTTGAGTAAAGCGGAGCTGTTTTTAAAACTAGACAAATTGCATTTCCTTCAAAAATGCAGTGTTTGTTACAGAAGAACTTTCAGCTGAAATTAGCTAAAAACATGATGAAATGTAGCTGAAATGGAATAACAAGCCTAACTTAGCAGAAGAAAGCAGAAATAACACATATTTGCTGAATAAATTAGCAGAAATTAGCACAAAAGTTTGGAAAATTTGCTAAAAAATTTTTTAAAAAAAGCTGAAATTTGCAAAAGAAATAGGTGAAATCAGCTGGAAAAAGTAGAAAGCAGCTTAAACTACCAGAAGGAAATGGAAAGAGCTGAAATGAGCTCCAAAAATTTGGAATTAGCTGAAAAGGCTAAATTTAGCATAAAAACAGCTAAACCGTAACTGAACTAACAGAAAATTAAAAAAAGGCAGAAAGAAGCTAACTACCAGAAGGAAATGGAGAGTAAGATTTTGCTGAATTAGGCTGAAAACATTGAAATTTGTGCAGGAAAGATGGAATTGGCTGAAAATTCTAAAATTAGCATAAAACTGCTAAACAGTAGCAGAAACAGCAAAAAAAAAGCTGAAATTAGTCAAAAGAAGTTAAAAGAAGCACAAAAATGTAGCAGATCAAATCTGAAAGAAGTACAAAACAGCTGGAATAAACAGCTGAAATAGCTGAAAAAAGTTTAAATTTGCACAAGGAAGCTGAGCTGAAGCAGAACAAAATGTGAAAGGAGCAGTAAAAGGTTGTAAACAGAGCTAAAGATTTGAGGGATGTAAAATGAGTTCAATTCTTTTTCTTATGAGAAAAAAAAAAGTAGCAGAAAAGGTTAAATAGTCCAAAAAGCTAAAGTTGCACCAATGCCAAAAGTCAAAGCAGGATTGTTCTGAAAGAGCTGAACGTTTTGATTTACGATTTGTTGAAATAGCTTAAAAACCGCGGGACGAGAATCGCACGGAAAAACATATGGGAAAAAATTGGATCACAATAGTGTGAATGATTCATAAGTGCTGTGACCACTCAGATGTGTTGCTGCAAAGGTGAGTTTTTGGAAACAGTCTCCTGACTAACAAAGTGACAACATGCGCATAAACAAATAAAATAAAATATAAAAGCTCCTAATTAATGAAGCACAACCATTCAGAGTCAACTGTGCAAGCAGCCTTTTAGTTGGTGTTATCCAAAAAGCTGTGGCTACCACAGATCTATTTCCACTGCGATAGTTTGTTACAAACGTAAATTTCCAAAATCTTTTGCAACAAAGGCCCCTAGTCTGACTGCAGTCATTAACAAGGACACATTTTAAATGCAAAACTAACTTTAACTAAGCACTATACATTAAAAACACATTTCCATATGGGTGTCCGCTGCTCACATCACTGTCGACCCGGTGCAGTCGTTCACACCTTCAGCCAGTTTGGTTTTTACTGACGGACTTCTGCAGGTTTACAAGCATCATCTCCCACGTCCATTTCATGACAGAAAATTATGCAACCTGCACCAAACCTTCCACTTGGGCAGGATAGTTTTCATTTATTTAAATGTTACGACTTTCAGTGTTAAAGGGATGATTCAGATATTTAAAAAAAAAAAAAAAGGTTATGATCAATTAATATTTTACGTGTTGTAGATAACTTTTTGAATGATCTCCTGTTTGGAGAAATGGTTAGCTGACATCTTAAGCTAAACTACAATCCTAAAGATTTTCTTGCATTTCATGTGAATCCTGTTTTATAAATCTGTACACTGTCCTCAGTTTAGCATTACATGCGTATTGGTAGAAATATTACAGTATTACTGCTGAAGAAGTGATGTCACGAGCGCCACATCATGGCCGCACTGGCAGGAACCATTTCAACATGATGTTTTTTTTTGGTTCCTGTTGTTCTTGTTTTAACTTTTTTTTTCCGCCTACACTGCACACCCACGCTACAGGTATGACTGTGACATCCTGGTTCAGTTCCTGGCCCCTCTCCAGCTTCAGGTTCAGGCTCCAGCCTGTTATGGCCGCCATCTCCATGATCCTCCACCTGCCTGCACGGACCGAACTCTAGAGACCTGTTCAGCTCTGCGGGGAAAACCTTGGCTGTTCAAGGCGGTATGGGAGGGCAGCTACTGTGGTCCTTATTACCATCAAGATGCTAACGGGACATGCTAGCAAGACCTGCTAACACTGCTAACAAGACCACGCCACTAACAGAACCATGCTGCTGAAAGAACATCTCTGCTAACTGAACCACACTGTAGATGTGTTTCTTTTTCACTTTTGGCACCTTGCTTAAGTATTTTTGCTGCATGCTTTGGTATTTCTTGTTGTTCTTTTTGGCGAGTCGAGACTGTTCTTCTCGTCCTCAGCATTTCATTGCACTGTTGACCTTATGTTCATTTTGCATATGACAAATAAACCAAGCCTGACCTGACCTGAAATGCTTCACGAACACTACAACCAGCTGCTACTGCAGCAATTTGCATCAGCAAAAAAAAAAAACAAAAAAAAAAAACACAGAAATCGATCAAAATAAAGTTATGTAACATTGACAGCAATGCAAAAGTTTTTAAAAAGTTGTATGAGTTATGCAGCGTTTGAAATTAAAGCTGACAAAAATAATTAAAAAAAAAGAGTCTAGTTTGGTCTCAGCCCCACTCAAACTAGCCATTAGCTCATCAATCTAGTCAGAATTAAACTTTATTTCTCTAAACTGAGACCAAGTGAAAAGCTATCTACTTTGTACAACAGGTAAGACATTGATTGCTCATAACCTTAAAAAAACACTTTCAACACAGTCATCTGAAATATTAATTGCATCGCCTATTTAGGTGGCAAAAAGTAAATTTAAGCATTTTTATTTGCTATTACTACCTTGAACACCTGCTGCAATGCTGGCAAAGCCTACCAGTAAGCAAAACTTAGTCAAACTAGAGGCTTATGTATTTGTTTGTAATCTCCACCAACTTTAGTCAAGGATATCAGAGATTTAACCAAGTGTTTGTTTTTTCACGCCAGGTACGAACATGAAAAGGCTTTCTGAAAAGACAAGGCGGCAAAGCCACAGCTCTTCAGCGTATAAGACGAAGTGAAGCAGCAATGAATGAAGAAAAAGTCTTGTAGAATAGCAGAACAGAAACATGTGCTGGTGTAGATGTGTGCGACATTCCCCCGAGTGTTGGGAAGAGGTTGAAAAACAGTTTAGGTGATAGCGAGTCAGACTGACAACAGGCATTTGTCAAAGCTGTAGCTCAAATATCACAACCAAAAAAAAAAAAACCCACCAAACAGCAACAACAACGAAAAAAAAGGTTGCAAAATGTAGAACATGTGTAACTGGATTTCTGGGAATAGTTTATCACTGAGGTATAAATTTCTTAGAACTGCTTAATGAATAGCAGAACTCCCAGCTCCACTGAGCTGGCGGTGCAGCCGTCAGGCTCCTCTCTGCTGTATCGAAACTGAACAATGCTCGAGGAGCCGGAAACAAGGAACACCTGCTCCTGCTCTTGTCCTACCGTCCCACTCGTTGCTCAGTCAGACAGAATATAACTCATTCGGTAAATCACTGCAGCTCTTTGCATATCAAAGCTCATCATTCAGAACTTGTAATGAAAGGCTGCAGGAGCGAGTGGTCCAAACGTTTCTATAAAAAATAACTCGCTCTTCTCGGGTCAACAAGGCTACAATAGTTTTTGTTTCATTACTGCCGGAACAGTGAGTGGTCCCTCAAAAAGCAGCAGATTGATTGGATTATCAAAGAGGGGACTCAGTTGGGGGGCTTTTGGCAGCTCTCTGCTCGGTTGTTGCCCCGTCATCAATTTGCATACACTAATATTCTGCATAATTTTGCAAAAGTCCCTCTCAGATAAACAAAACCCATCAAACTATGGGCCCTGTGCTGTCCATGTTGTTAAGCATATCCAGCATTCAGTTACATTCTGGCAGGAAGGTGAGCTACCACTGCAGCAGCCTCTTGTTACCCAGCTGGATCAACAACAGACGCAAAAACCAGCCCAACTGAAGGGGCAGCAGATTCATCAGACAGGGCGGGTGTGTCATCTCAGTGGAGGACAGAGGTCGGCATGGCAACTCTGTTCTCAAACATCGAACTTGAATTTCATGTGTGCTCTGTCTTTTGGAGCTTATCGTTACATTTCAGTGGTTCCCAACCCTGGTCCCTGAGGAACACCAGCCCGCTTGTTTTAGCTACACCTGATTTGAATGAAAGGGTGGCTGACAGGCTTCTGCCAAACTTAATGAAGTAATTAAACCACTGAATCAGGTGTGTTGGAGCAGAGAAACAACTAAAACATGCAGGATGGTGTCCCTCAAGGACTAGGGTTGGGAACCACAGCATTAACCGATACAGTAGCTCTTCGGTGCATCCCATGGCCAGCCTTCGCTCCTTCTGTGCATCAGAGCTTTCAGCACCCATAATCCAGCCATCCTTTCACTTTCTTTACTTGCCTGCTTCACAAGCTAACTGCATACTGGATCAGCAAAGCTCTGACCCAGATGTGAAACCATCTCAAGGTTGATAAAAAGCTTCAAGAACTGACTGCTTTTTCCTTCAGATTCCTTAAATCACCCTCTAATCAATTCAAAAAAGGTTCAAGACGAAGAACAACTGGACTTTATTTGTAACAGAAGACGTTTCGCTTCTCATCCGAGGAGCTTTCTCAACTTGAAGAACAGAGTGTGTGGGGTTTGAGTTATAAAGCTGAGCTAAGCTAGATGCATGTGCAGATTGCCCTTTCAATCTTCACAATAGGGGTTTGTTAGGGTCTTCAGGACAAGACTTTTGTGGTTCACCTATACCTCAAGGATAAGGGACATTCATTTGAGGACCCAAATGTTCACATTTTGGACCAAAAAGACAGATGGTCTGAGAAGTGGGGTGAAGGAAGCTATTTATGTAAAAAGAAAGAAACCATCTTTAAACAGAGGAGGAGGTCTCAGATTTCAACTCTCTAAAACCTACAATGCAGCTTTAGGTTTGATACACAGCCATTTTCACTCCTATCAGAAATTTCATCCATGTGAGCAGAGTGGCTCCTCTGTGAGTCAGAACAAAGCCCAAACCCCACGCTCTCTGTGCTTTGAATTGAGAAAGCTCCTCGGATAAGAAGTGAAACGTCTTCGGTTGTAAATAAAGTTTAGCTGTTGTTTGTTTTTGTTTTTTGCCTCGAGCTTTTTTGAATTTACCATGTCCTGGACGACTGAGAATCTTCACCAGTGTACGCCCTCTAACCAGTTCTTCACCGACCTTCAGTCATTTGTTGCGACCGAACCCCTCAAACTGTTTCCAAAAGTAGATGCAGACACATAATAACATCGCACACGTTTAAACAAAGAGAAAATGTCAACATAAATATGAAAATTATTTTCCTGCTGTTTGAGCAAAACTGCATGCACTGTAGCAACAGCCATTCTGTTTCCTAACACTGGTGTTCACAAAGCACGAACGCACTGACAACCATTTTCAGAGCTGTAGAAAACAAGGTAGAGATTGGTTTAAAATGCTTCAATAGTGTTAAAGGGCTAAGAATATTGTGGCGTCGCTCTGCAGAATAACCTTCAATCAGCTTTCTACTTATTCAGGCAGCAAAGGGTCACCTGTTTTAAACTTTGTCTAATTCAAACTAAGAAGACAGAAGTGGAACGATGCAACATCTGTGAAATTAACAAGCGACTACAACCACACATCTGTCTGCCCCCGCAGGCAAAGAGATCAAAGTCGCTCCGGCCCCGACTCTGAGCGCAGAATTGAACCAGGAGCTAAAACTTGTGTGTAGCTGAGCTGAGGTCGTCGTGTGGTCAGCACACCTGTTGGAGGAACAATTAATTCCTGTGACATTTACAAAAGATTTGCAAGGTTCTCTTGTAGCTCACAGCATAAAGAACAGGCAGCAGAAGAAAGTTGATATTCCTGCATATTTAAGAAGATAGGACTGTGTTTTGGAAACACAGAGACTAAATAAAATGTGTTAAAACCCTAAATGTATGAGGTACTGGCTAAAGAATTTTCTACTTAACATTTTACTACTTCTTCATCTTAATGTGTTCATGTACAGAATAAAATAAAAAGTCATTTTTTTTACAGCTTCAGAGCTCTGGTAGAAAGATAAACGGTGCAAATATAGACGGCCGTTCAGTTTTTTTTTTCCTTTGTGTCATCATAAAATGCTTTGAGTTGAGAACGTGCTTATCCTCCTAAACCATCCAACGCCCGATGCACCTTCTTTGTGAAGCTTTTACTCAGAGTCCGCTTCTTGTCTTCTTGCGTGAAGAAACCAAAACAGCCGGCAGGGATTTGGAAGGGCGAGAGATTTTAAGGTAAGCCAACAGGAAGCCTCCAGCTGAGGCTTCACTTAGAGAAACAGGCAATCGAAGGATGAGAAAAGTGCTGGTGGGTTGAATCCCTGCAAAATAAGCAAATGGAAATGGAATATTTATGAATCAATGAACTGGCAGGTTTATTACAGTCATAAACACAAGAGCTGGGAGAAACCTTGAAGATGTGACTCAGATGTGGGTCTCTACGTCCGTGTAGCCGGGCAGGAGGTCTCCGTTGAAGCAGCTCTTGGGTTCGCCTGCAGGCGAGGCGCTGGGCAACATGTGGGAGGTCGTGGACGTCTCTTCAGGCGGCGCCTGGCCTCGCTGGAGCCGGCAGTGTATCAGGGGCACAAAGAACAGCACCACGCCCCCAATCATAGGAGGGACCCCCGCCAGGGAGAACGCAACTGTGTAGTTGCCAAAGAAATCACGAAGAATACCTGTGGAGTCAGAGGAGGACATTTGTGTGTTTTCTGTCTCGTTCATTTTAAACGTTGCCTCATCGACACTTTTGTGTGAATGTTTATGAAGCATTCGCACAATCCATTTTCCTTTGATGTATTTTTTTGGCACAATTCTTGTCTTGACATTTTCAAACGATTTCAACAAATCATATATAAAAAAAAAAAGTTCAGCCTTTTCAGGACAATCCTGTTATGACTTTTGGTATTGGTGCAACTTTAGCTTTTTGAAATATTTAGCCTTTTCTACCTTTTTTTTTTTTCCTCATAGAAAATTAACTGAGCTCATTTTACATCCTTCAAATCTTTAGATCTGTTTAAACATGTTACTGCTCCTTTCACATGTTGTTCTGCTTCAGCTTCTTTCAGCTTTCTTGTGCAAATTAAAAAAAAAAAAAAAAAAATCAGCTACTTTCAGCTAATTTTCAGCAGTTTTTAGCCGGTTTCCTCCTTTCAGCTTATTTCTGCAGGTTTCAGCTTTTACTACTATTTCTGCTACTATTTAGCTATTTTAAAGCCTTTTCAGCTAATTCCACATTTTTCACACTCATTTCAATTTTTTCCAACCTAATTCAGCAAAAATGTGCTCTCCACTTCATTCTGGTAATTTCAGCTTCTTTCTGATTTTTGTTAGCTACTTTTTTGGGACTGTTTTTGCTAATTTTTCAGCTTTTATCAGATAATTTCTACTTTTTGTGCTAATTTCTGCTTCTTTCAGCCTAATTGGGCAAATGTGTTCTATCTGCATTCTTCTGCTAATTTCAGCTTGTTCTTCCATTTCAGCTAGCATTTTAGATTTTTTTTTAGCTAATTTCAGCTGTTTTCAGACAAATTCAAGTTATTATTGATAATTTCTGCTACTTTCTGCCTAATTAACTTCTTTCTGCTAATTTCAGCTTGCTATGCTCCTTTCA
This sequence comes from Hypsolebias longignatus, assembly GCA_031762435.1. NCBI lineage: Eukaryota > Metazoa > Chordata > Actinopteri > Cyprinodontiformes > Rivulidae > Hypsolebias > Hypsolebias longignatus. The sequence goes on along the minus strand of JARVGV010001030.1, from coordinate 15,707,750 downwards.
GCTTTTTTCAGCTAGTTTAAGATTTTTCTATTTCAGTTACTATTTAGCTGTTTTTGTGCTCTTTTTAGCTTTTTCAACTAATTCCACATTTTTCTAGCTAATTTCAGTTCCACTTCCTTCTCGTAGGTTAAGCTTCTTTCTGCCTTTTCTGCTACCTTTTAGATGTTTTATTATCATTTTAGCTTTTAGAGGTTGTAAAGGCCTGAAAGAAGAAAAAGAGTGATGTGTAACTAAACAAAAAGGTATGCAGTTACTGTAACTATGGTAAGAGAGAGCTAAACGACGTCTGAATCATCAAATTGGTGTTCTGTGGTTGTTATTTGAGAGACGAAGATAAAAGCAGCTCATCTGATGGGAGCTGAGTGGTGACTTCTGGCCTCGTGTGCGCTGTTTTCCTGAACACAAATCCCTGGAGACAGACGCAGTTGGCCACAAGCCCAAAGGTCTTTGAATACAGACGCCAGTGGACTCTATCCTGATGTGTATTTGTCCAACGTTCCGTTTACGTCAACACGTTTTCTTCCCTTTTCTATTGTTCTGTCGTTATCCATAAGCTTTGGTGTGTGTGGTTTGTCAATCATCTAAAGAAATTATATCAAAACAAAATGATTCTTACCAGCGATGGGTGGACCTGCAGTCATAGGGACAGCCATGAGGCCTAGAAGGTAACCTATGGCCTGCGACGCCTGCATGGGCCCGACCAGCTCAAAGGCGATGGGAGCCATCATGGTGAGGAAGCATCCGTCACAAAGCCCCAAGAACACACACACAGCCACCAGGCCTTCAAACGCCGAGCACTGAGGAATCAATATGGACATCAGGCCCAGAGCGATGAAGGACACCACCTGTAGCAGAAAGAAGAACATGTGTTCAACATCTTGAACCTATCTTTGTTTGGAGTATCACTCACTATGTTTAATCTCATTTATTGTAATAGAATCACCGCACAGAGTCAGTGAGCCGAGTTCACACAGACGGTTTCAGTGCCAAACTAAATCTAATTAAAATCTACAGTATAATACATGTGTGTGGCCTAAATGAGTCCAAAAGCTGTGTGGGTTAGTCCTCGTCCCACCACCTTCAAGACTGATGATGTACAAGTTGTGAGTCAAAGATAAATGAATATAAAACTGGAATATAATGCATCCAAATCACATCTAAAGCATGGGTGGTATTTATATCAATGCTTTAGCTCAAATATCCAGTCATCTAATATTTTCCAATTACACTAAGCTCCAAACTATGAACTGTGAAGGGGGTGTGGGATGGTGTCGCCATGAGCTAAAAGCCTTCACAAGAAATAACTCTTACAACTTCTGAATGGCAGATGAAGACAGAACAAGGCTTTCCATTTATTAAAAAAAATAATAATAATCTTCTACACTGCAAACATATACAGTACATAAAAAATATGCCTTTGCAATCCAAATGGCTAATGCTTTTTTCAATTTCACCTTCATTTAACCAGGCAGAAATACTACTACTAGTACCATAATAATAATAATAACGCAAAGAAACATTGAAGTTATTCAAGATTTTACGGTTTTTCATTACAATAACAGGCTGTTTGAACAAGTCACCCAGTTTCACGTGAGTGAAACCAGAAGTGGACAATAAGCAGCAATAATAAGCCACATAATCTTTTGGTTACAGTAAAGCTGATTTTTCATCCTGGAACAGTAGGTTTGTAAGAGATTAACATGTAAATCATGTTTAATGATCGTGATTAGTTTGAAATAAAATCCTCTCATCACTAAGGAAAATATCAGTACAGGTAGTCCCCGACTTACGAACGGGTTCCGGACCTAAGGACCGTTCGTAGGTCGATTCTGCCGTAAGTCGGA
>JARVGV010001030.1:15693763-15704505 GCA_031762435.1 Hypsolebias longignatus | reverse complement strand
TAGAAGTAAGATTTTGAATTCAATTCTGGACTTGACAGGGAGCCAATGGAGAGAAGCTAAAACTGGAGAGATATGATATCTCCCACTAACTCCAGTTAAGGCTCTGGCAGCAGCATTTTGGATCAAGAAGACAAATCCTGATCAGTCAAAAAGTCACTTATAGGAAATCCAAACCTCTACTTGAGACCAGAGCAGAACAGTCTCAAACTGTAACACTTAAAGATTTATAATAATCCTATTAAACCATCAACATAATGACAACAAACAGCTTTAACCATTACTACACTGTTTTTAATAATTTTAACAATCATGATGAAAATATACCATGAGAAACCTTTTTTTATATTTCTTTTGGGATTTGTGAAGATCTTCATCTTGCTGCTTCATGACCTACAGTGAGTTCAGAGCACAACTTAGGGCAGTGGACCCCAAACCTGGTCCTCGAGGAACACTTTCCCACATGTTTTAGTTGTTTCCCTGTACCAACCCATCTGATTCAGTGATTGATTTACTTCGTCAAGTTCTGCAGAAGCCTGCTGATCACCATTCATTCAGATCAGGTGTGTCAAAGCAGGGAAACAACTAAAACGTGCAAGACGGTGTTCCTCAGGGACCAGGGTTGGGAACCGCAAGCCATTGGGGGAAAAAAACTGACCTGCCACACGCAAAGTATTTGCCATTCCCTCACCTGCATGTAGATCTTCTGCAAACCGGGAATGAGGTCACCAATTTTCCCAAAAGCAAGGCGTCCAACGCCAGATGAAGCGCCAATGCAAACCAGCAGCACCCACTCCTTTTGAAGTTCTCCGAACGTCTCCTTCACAAAGTTCATCTGAAATGCAAAACAACAGTTAAACAAAACAGTAAAGCAAAGGCAAATTCAAAAGTGTTTTTTTTTTTTTGTAAAGGTGGACAACGTGACTTTGCCACGTGATGTTTTCATCGGCTACTTTTCAACATTTTTCTGCTCCACACCTGCAAAATCAATGTGGTCGAAAGGAGGAACTGTTCACCCAGAACCCTAAATCAAGGGCGTACAACATCAACATGTCTTCATCAACAGACCTTTGGAGCCGCAGGACAGGAAGACCCAATGTGTATAGATCAGATTCTCCCGTTCCCTTTAGCCACTACCCCCTCAAACCAGACCCAAAACATAAGGCCGTCCATGGAAGTCTTTCCTGAGCCACCTAGGTCTTGTGAAATATTTGCTCTGCTTTGAAGAGCTCTACATCCATCAGTGGCTATAAGATAAGAATGTTTGGGGATATGGAGAGGCCATACAGGAGAAGTTTCCTGAGGTGGTGGAGCCGATACAAAGGCCGGGGCTGTGTTTACATCTGGACTCGGGCCTGAAACAACAGGCTGGCCAGAGGGAGGCCGGAGCTGGAACAGCTGACATCTGGATGGAGGGAAATCAACTTCACAACTCAGTGTTCCAGCTGTCCTCTTCGTTCTTATTCTGAACTATCTCGCTTCAGTGTCACTCATATGTCAAGTGAACTTTGTGCAAAACTTGAATTTTCTACCAGTTACAAAAAGTGGACCTGTTTGACAGAATGACTGGACTTCTTTCATCATTACATTACTAAAGGTCAGTTGAAGAGGAAATTAATTATTTTTTAATGAAAAATAATGTCATGTTCAATTAATGAGAAAAAAAAACATGGCACTGGAAGTCTAACATCAACTGGAAATGTAAGCTACATCATGGGAACGAGAAAAAATAAAACAAATCTGTGATGTCTGGGGGGGGGAAAAAGAGTCAAGAATTTATAGATGTACAGTAACATGGTTTAAAACAAATCCAACAGTATACTATTCCAAAAATAGTAGCTATATTTATCTTTATATGTTTTACATTTTTTCCTTAAATGAATACTTTTAAATCCAAAAGCAAAGATGTGAGCTATAGGAAAACAAAAAAGTACAAGCACAGCACCTATTTGAGCAAACCATGTCGTATACACTAGTCCCTCGATACTTTGCAGTTCAACTTTTGCAGGCTCACTCTTTCACGGGTTTTCAACGTAAGTTTGTACATGACACGACTGGCTGATTAACGGAAGGTGATCAACCAGAGCATTGTGCTGAGGGGCGGACTGGCCATTGGGAGCACCGTGACATTTCCTGGTGGCCTGGCCCGCTCAGGGATTACCGAGGGGCTGGACCAAATGCTCGGTTTGGGTCGCGCTTGATTATTTTAAATGAACAATCCATGACGCTCACTCAGGCATTCACCTCAATGAAGCTCCCTGAGCAGTAGCGATGGGGAAAGACAAACCCCACGCCCTCCTTTCTCTTTCTGAGGCAGTCTGTCACAGCAGAGTAGAGACACACAACTGTCGGGTGCACAACTTAATGTGCGGATACTAGAGTGAGAGGCTTTTTTTTTTCATTTACCCTTTATTTATCCAGGTTAGTCTCATTGAGCCACGAGAACTCATTTTCAAGAGAGACCTGTTAGGGAGCAGATGGTGGGGGTTGAGGGCCTTGCTCAGGGGCCCAGAGTGGTGCGAATGATGTTGTCGGTACTGGGGCTTGAACTGGCAATCTTCCTATCACAGGCCCACCGTCTCTAACCACTGCGCCACCACTCCCCCATGGATTGTTTATTTAAAATAATCAAGTGTGACCCCCCAACTGAGCCTTTGGTCCAGCCCCTCGGCGATCACTGAGCGGGCAAGGCCACTGGGAAATGTACCAGTGCTCCCGATGGCCAGTCCAACCCCAGGACTGGCTCAGTAACTGTGTCAGTCTGTGCTCTCCTGCGCTGTGCTCGTTTAAAGGTTTAGCGAGTTTAGAACATTGTTAAGATCATTGCAAGAGTGTGGGAAGGGTTTATAAAGCCTTAAAATATATATAAGTACTAAACTAAATATAAGGTCCCTACTTTGCAGATTTTCACCTATCGCGGGGGTGCCTGGCACGTAACACTTGCGATAAGTTAGGGACTATTGTAATTGAAACAAGCAAACCAAATCTATCCTTCTTAACACAATACCCAAAGTACTGATTCTATGCCTCATCTGATTTTTATTTGTACACTTCAATTAGAATTTTAAGCTGATTTTGTACATTGAATAGAATAAAAAAAAAATCTTGAAACTTTATATACAAAGAGGTTTCTTAAACTTGTTGAGGAAGAACAAAAAAAACAACAACAACAAAAAAAAGAGTCAGATGTTCTTACCAGGTGGATATAGGGAACAAAGTATCCCAACATGGCTGTTGCTACTCCGAACGCCCACACCCGGTACGTCACAATGTGAAACACACGCAGGTTGAAGTATTTCCTAACCCTGGCCATGGCCTTGCTCCATTTACTCGTGGTCCCTGTAGCCTGGGTTCGGGATTCAGCAGGACCAGGCCCCATGCCTGGTGGGCCCATGCCTCCACCAGCAGGAAGCAAAGGTTTGAATGTCAAGGCAAGCAGGGCCTGGACCAGCATAAAGAGGCTGAGAATCTGGAAGGTTCCGCTGAGACCCAGAGGCTCGCGGACTTTGTCCAGAAAAACCGGCAGGCCTATGGTGAAGAGGCTGGCCCCGGCCGTCACCACGCCGTTGGCCAGGCCCAGGCGCTGCCGGAAGTAGTGCCCAAGGATTACCAACGAGGGCTGGAAGGCAAAAGAGGAGCCACAACCAAACACTATCCCATATGTGAAGTAGCGAAGTATCAAAGACCTGCAAAAAAAAAAAGGGACATTTCATAATGTAAGACCAGAAAATATACAGTTGTTTATTGACTATATACCAGTTGGTTCACTAGTTTTGGAAAATTATTACAAAAATTACCAGCTTGATTTCAACCGTTTCAGGTAACTAGACTGAAATTAAGCTATTTCACAATTATCAAAGAAGTTCGTTTAGTAATTTACAGCCGTTTTGCTTGTTTTCAGATGACGGAAAACGTTAACGTTCGTAGCACTTTTCATTTGACTGAATATACTTTACTAATACTCACTGAATAAATTAAAGACTTAGAAGGTCTACGCTATTAGAGAATGACTACAATCATTTTTATGATGGCAGCAATTTACTTTAGTCTTGGCCCCACTTGGACTAGCCTTCAGCTACTCTGTTCAGTCAGAATTAAAGTATTTCTTCAACCTGAGCTTGCTAAAAGAGCCATCTACAAAAATATTTTTTTATTACCTTTTCACTAAACCTCACTTCAAAAGATCCAAACTATTAGTTTGAGGGGTCTTAGACTCGTCTTTGCATCAAATTCATTTCCTTCTTTTGTTCTTTTCTCTGTCTGGTTTTTTTTTCCACTTATGGCCAAGAGAAAAACAATTTCATTATATAAAGCTGAAATTACTACTTAACGTTGAATTTAATAAATTAATTTCTACTGGAGCGCTGTTTTTGCAATGTCTTTAGCCAAAGTGTCTTACTTTGCAAATGATGTACTGAGCAGTCCTATAAAAGCCAGCGCCGCCCCGCTGACGGCCGTCTTCCTACAGCCGAAGTGGTCAGTGAACATGCTGACCACAGGGGAGCAGAGGAAGATCATGCCCATGGCCAGGGCCCCCACCCAGGCTGCAGAGAAGGCAGGAAAAAAAAAAAAAGTATAAAAAGAAAGACAAAAAAAAAAAAAACATGTGGAAACTGTAGTTGCAATCCCCTAAAGTAAATAAGAAACTGTTTGTGTACAGAACAAAGATCGGAGACATTGCAACAAGCTGTCAATCAACTGAAAATATACATTACAATTAAAGGCTGGTGAAAAGCTGAGTCTATATAAAAAAAAATTAATATATATTCTGTGGATATAAGGGGACAAAACATTTTGCAATAACATCCATTCATTTGCCATATGGAGTCAAAAATAATTCCATAAAACAGCTTCATTCATAAATAATAAAAGCAAGTCTGGTGATTTAATGCCTTATTGAAATGAAGTGGGGGGAAAAGTAGAAATTGAAACTCATGCAAAATTAATCTTTTTTTTTTTTTTTTTTTGCCTGTGGCAGTTGTTGCATAAAATCAAGACATCAGTGGCCCTTTGTTTGTTCCTGTATGTGTATTCAAATCCATCTATGTGACCTACATTTTTCTGTTTATTAGCTGTTTGCACATGCGCCGCTTGTGATCCTGGTGGGAGCAGCAAATAAAGGGGGGAGACCCACGCCTCATGTCGGCTCTTGCACTTCAGCTCGCAGGCAGTACTTAACCCAGACAACAAATACTTCACTGTCATACAAAAAGAAATAAGGTCAAGAGCTTTTTAAAAGTATAAACGCAGAACAAGAGGAAGAATAAAGTGGATGTGTTGAGGGGGCTGTATTTGAGTATTTAGAGTGTTGAAGTATAACGAGACAAATGGCTCAAATAGGGCCACAGTGTACGGGCAAACAAATGGGCTTCAGTGTGGTCTCAGGGGGAGCAAAGGTAGCCTTCATGTTTGTGTTGTGGTGTCCTGGCTCTGGGTCGCACTCCTCCAACGGTTTGAGTAGAAAGCTCTGGATACACACAATCACACACACTCTGCAACATGAGCGCTGCAGCTCACCAAATGCATTGCTGTCAAGCTAGATTTAAAAATTCTGCACATTGCAAGTACAGTACACATCTGCTCATCAGCCACTCCTGTGATGATCTACAGATCTTCTTTGTAAACGATTTCCTGCAGACTTTGGCATTAGATTCTGAAAATGTTGAAACAACCTGCTTTTTAAACTGACAGTTAATGATCTCATCGCTGCTTGCAGCTGTTTCATAGAATAAGTGGGGGGGGGGGGGGAATTCACGAAGAAGAATCGGAACCTAATAGGTAAGTACACAAGTCCACAGGCACCCAGATCAATACAAACGCACCATAAATTAGTTAACAGCCCAGTTCTACAAACAAAATCGTGCTCGGTGAAGCCGATGCCTACACAGTGTGATTTTATGAGCAGTCACCGCTGGTTACAGCAAACACGGTTCCGAGGAGCTGCCTAACATCACAGTGTATGCCAACATCCTTAAAAGCGTCTGCTACTAATGTTGTTTTAGCTTCTGCTGGTATGTCCATAAATTCAACTCCACTCGATGTAACTTTCACAAACGACCATGACCATCAACACTTATTGTCTGGAAAATAAACACAGATTTTCAGTCACTGTGGTGGCGGTCTCTGTTTATCCTTTTAAAAAGACAGACGCAGATTTGAACGCGAAGCTTTACGGTTGATCGGAGCGGTGTGTCGTTGGACCTCGACTCAACGGCTCATTTGTTTTGGTTGACTTCGGTAATCCCATTACACTCTCAACAACGTCCCACTCAGGCACAGGCAAAGGTCTGGGAAAAGAGTGCAACGCTCTCATTAGAGAGGTCAAAACATTGAGGAAAAGAATGCAGCGAGTTGGACAGGAGCAAAAAGAAGAGGTGTGTGTGTAGTTGGTTTAACAAGCTTCTTTGCTTTATATTAAAATCCTCGCAGACAAGTCCCCACAGTGCTCTTCTGTACACAGAATAGCAAACATCTTGTGTCTTGTGTAAATTTCTCCTTTTTTTTTTGTGAGGTGAAGATGCTTTTGCTGTGTTCTCCAAAAGCGACCAAATAATCTGACTGTGATTTATTTGCATGCACACACAAATGTGACTTCTTTCTTTTTGTAATCTAGCCGGACGCACAGCTGTCTCTTCAAAAATATTTTACGTGCCAAACAAATCAACCTCAACTGCTGTAAGAGCGCACAAACTGACTTATCTCTGTACCCAGAGCGCTCCGATCCCTTTAGAAACATTTTTGATGCCTTCTACAGACAAAATAAGTATTTTTTTAAGGCCAAACCTGTTTGCAATCAAGTGAAGTACAAAGTATTTGTAGATAAAAAATTAAAAAAAAAGGTTAGTGTAAATTTTCAGTTTGATGCAAGAGTATAAACTGTCTTTTTAAAGGTACCTGCTGCAAAAAATGGTTCTCAGAAAATGCATTTAGAAAAACATGACCTCAATGTAAACAAAGCACTTATGTCTGCACACTTTATTCAGCAAAACTGAGCAGAAGTATGTATGAATGCATCAAAGTTGACAGACTTTTCAATCCTAGATGGCCCCTCCATGAACAATGGCATTGCAGAGCTTTTTTTAGTCACTTTGGCTATTTCCACAAATAAACAAAAGTATGTGATAAATGACAGCTGCACATGTATCATACCAACACAATGGTACTTCTCATCAATGAACTATCAATAATGGTGTACCACAAGGCTCAGTCTTAGGACCCACTCTCTTTACAATCTACATATGTACCGGTAATGAAGGTCAGAACTTGGCCTGTCGCGATAAACAATAAATCAATTAATCGCATGATGAATGAAAAATTATCGACCTCATTTTCATTTATCGGCTCAACTCTGGTGCTCTTTACTGACCCCTCCCTTTCTATTTTTTCTTTAAAATCTTTTGGTTAAAAGCAGTTAAGCTGAGAAGCTAAGCTACGAGCTAAGCTAACAAGCCGACCTCGGGAAAAACCTGTTTTGTCTCAAGCTCCAACGTGCCTCCCTCCCATTTTTCTTAGAGAGCTCCACCCTTCAGTTCAAACAGTCTTATACTGCTGTCCGGTGGTGGAAAAAGGTACTACATGCAAAAAAAAATACAGTACTGTAGGAGAAAACATTTTTTCTTAAATTTGACAAAAATTAATATATATTATTATTATATTATTATTAAATATAATTATTATATGCATTTTATGGCAGTTTATTGTTATGTGTACCTCATTTGTGGTTTGTCTAAAACAGGTCTCTCTTGAAAATGAGTCCTCGTGACTCACTGAGACTAACCTGTATGAATAAAGGTTGAATGAATATAAATGTTGCTTACAAAGATTTAGTTTATCAGCACATTAATCATCAAGATGAGGGGGGGGGGGGGAAAGCCAATTTTGCTTTTTAAATTCGGGGAGCTTTTTTTTTTTTTTCATGACGTTGCACCTTTAAATTAGCAAATTTTCATTTACTCATTTTGTAAAGCAGAGCATATGTTTTACAGGAAACAGTTCAAAGTGTGATCAGTGAATAAAACAGGATAATACACTCTGTTACTGGAAAGAGGAGTTGTTGCTGACTTTGTTTTGATTACATCGAGTTGTGCCAACACAACCTTTTTCTGATAAATGCTACTGCGGGCCGGGGCCTATAAAACAATATTATCCGCTTTAAACTCCTAATCACCGTTTAATTTCAAGCCCAAAGTAGCAAAACAATCATTGTCTAAAAGCTCACTGACGACACTGTTCGGGGCCTAGACAAACTCGAGAGGAAACTTTTTTTCCCTTCACGAAACAATGTACCGGATTGTTGTTGGCACTGTCTGGGGTTCTCACTGTAAAAGAAAACAATAAGCATACATATTTACCCCTATTAATGGAAACAAGGATTTAGGGGCCCAAAGGCTTGATATAGGAAGCAATTTCCTCAACACACAATAAAAAGTCACTAGCAGGTGGCAGAGCTGGAACATACATGAAGTACATGTTATTTTTATCACAAACTACAGGTACTAAACAGTCCCAATACGATGGAGTAATGAAACTAACCTAGTAAAAATATTTTAGCCAAGTTAATGATAGTTAATGTACCAACAAACAAAAGAGAGGAAGCTTTAGCTATTGCCATAATGTGTTATTAGAGTGGCAACCCCTCTATTTTTTAACCAAGAAAAATAGATTATTAATAGCATGGTGTTTTTGAGCCTGCAAGCCAAGATTTGGAAATTTCATTTGAACAATTGTTGAACTCATCTTCTACTCTTCTGTTCCTTCAGGCTGGACATCCATTACCACTACTTTTCTTTTTCACATCATAAAACAAAATGTTCTATATTCACATTTGTTGATTTATTTGTTGTGCAGCACGGCGGCGCAGTTGGTAGAGCGGTCGCCTCTCAGCGAGAAGGTCGACGAATTTCTGGGTGGAGTTTGCATGTTCTATCCATGCAAGTGTAGTCTAAATTGTCTCTAGGTGTGAGTGAGAGAGTGAATGGTTGTTTTTTGTTTGTCTCTATGTGTCCCTGTGAGGGACTGAAGACCTGTCCAGGGTGTCCCCCGCCTTTTGCACAGTGACTGCTGGATATGGGCACCAGTGACCACTGCTACCCCGAAAGGACAAAGCAGGTAAAGATAATAGAAGGATGGATGATTTATTTTGTAACTTGTTACTTAGCTGTAAATTGTTATTGCGGTGTTAAAAATATACCAATTAAAGGTCATGCATTTCTTAAGGTGTAGGCATATCAACAACTACATTGTTGATTCTCCAGCCCGCACCCTTCGGTCTTTGGCGCAGAACCTCCTAAAGGTCCCTGAAACCCGGTTTAGAACTCGGGGTGACCAATTGTTTCAGGCCGTAGCCCCCAGACTGAGGATTGCCCCGCCTCTGTCTCTTCATGTGGCCATCTCTGCTGATTCCTCTAAAAAGAAGTTTAAGACATTTTTATTCACACAAGCTTTTCATTAAATGTTGTACTTTCTGTTCTTTTATCAGCTGTTCTTACCGTTTTGTTTCAGTTTAAGCCTGTATTGTGATTTTATCTATAAAAAGGTGCTATACAAGGTGTTCAGCTTAGCGTATTGCTTAGTTCATTTCCGTTTTTCTTTACAATTTATACTTTTGTTGGCTGTAAATGGGACCCTGTGTACACAATCTCGTTCCACCACATGTACCAGATGTGGTGGAACGACAAATAAAGAAACTTTGACTTTGGCATAGATAAAGTTTACTTACTTCATGTCAAAGTTGAATCATGAAATATCATAAGATGTCAGAATACATTTTAGGGATGAGCGTCAGCTACTACCACATTAGCTTTGGCTCAATATCTGTAAAATAAACTGCATTTTAGCTCCTGTTGTATCCTCTAATTGATCTTTTTACAGTTACTAGTGCACATGCGCAAAACCAGGCGCCACGCCACAAATACATTCAAAGCTATTTTTGGTATTCACCGTTGGCATTCACCTCCAGTCTTTTGGTCTTTTACACCTGCTTTTTATTGACTGTCATTTTATTTTTTTGCAATGTTGGAATGACTGCAGCGCAGCTGACGCATTAAATGAAGCAGTTCAAGATGTGCACCCAATGACTGCATTCTGAACATTTCATTAAACGTCCTCCGTTGTTTCAAGAGACATTTTGGTGACAGGCAGACGTATAAACACACACAAGCAGACAAAAAGAATCAAAAATATTATGAAATGTCGTGAACTGATAAATCTGCGCCACATACGAGAGCGTTTCATGACCTGAGTGTACTTTCCTGTTTGAGAACCAGTTAAGTCACTAACTGATCAACATGCAGATCATTGGGTCAGGATGTGAAGACAGACTGAGGAAAGCAGTCGAGGAACCATCTGTTACGAGCAGCGGGAACATCTTATAACAGTCTCGGTTCACAAACCCGTTTGGACAGCAGACATCTTCAGCGACTCGTTTTTCTTGTTGCCACACACCAATTACTCAGGAACTCTTTTTGATGTTTACACACCAACACACACTCTGAACTGTCGTTAAACGCAAACGGCTGCTTCTGACAATTAGAAATGCTCGACTTGCGGTTATTCAGCTTTTAAAGCTTAGTGCGCTACATACAGCATTTTATTTCTAAATGTTTACATCTAATGGTTTCATTACAGCACACACACTATAAAGAAGATAACACATGACATGCGTCCTTTCCATACCATTTTATTTATAGAGCACTTAAAACAGCAACAAGGCCAACCAAAGTGCTGTACAAACAAACAAACAACAG
>JARVGV010001030.1:15668177-15679581 GCA_031762435.1 Hypsolebias longignatus | reverse complement strand
AAAACAGCATAGCTACATGCATGTCCCAGTCTGTTTCAAAATGCTTTTGTTTATTTATTTGGGTGGGGGTGGGGGGTGGGGGGGGTGCTTATAGTCTGGTAATGAAGTCATTCAAAACTGGATGACTGATATTCTGCAGTATCACAGCAGTCTGATCCAAGCAAGTTAACAAGAAACCTGTTGCTGGTGTTGCTGTCCTGGTGCTGATATTATCAGCCACTGATGCTGAAAACAGGAGGGCAGATAGAAGGGATATGGAGCAGATGGCTGTCCCCTGTAGTCAAAACAAAATGAAGCTCAAAGCTGAATAAACAGCAGCGTTAAGAGACGCATTCAGGAATATTTCATATTTTTTCCATGGTGGTTTGTTGCACCGAAACTGACCGACTGACTACAGAGCTATATGAACTAAATGCTAAAGCTACCAATCTAGTCTGTTTATTATGTTAAATCATAAGCATTCTTTTTATTATTATTGCTAAATAGTTCTGAAACTGCTGAGACTGAGCTGGTTTGAACAGGGGTTTGGTCGTAAAGTAAAGATTTGGGGAAATTAACATTTGTGTTATTGTTACAGCTCATGTTGAACGTATTGTGACTGATTGGTTGTTCCTCTGAACTGAAAAAGGAAAAATAGAGATAACTCTAACGCGAGTAGGGATGCATGATATTATCTGAATGGTATCATATCGGTCGATATTAGCAATAATGTTAAATATCGGACATCGGCCTTTCCATCAAAATAACTCACCAATATTAAAGTCTTCTGTTTTAAGTTAGATTTTAACTTAAGAAACTAAGTATATCTATTAATGTACTACTTATGCACTTTTCACTTGTTGCTTGTGAACAGGTTGAGTTTAGATTTGTGAAAATTCACAAATTTGCACTGTTTGAGTGTTGTCATTGTGTTAGAGTAAATGTCATGAATAAATTTGACATTAAACATAATCCCAATTCGAGTGTTACATCATTTTCAGTCCCCTTTTTGGCATCTGCATTTGGTAGCAGGACAAAGTGACAAAAGACCATGCAGGATAATATATAGTATTTTAATTCCACGGCAGAGAAAGCTATGTAGTCTTTGTAAGTAGGCCTGGGGGGATATCGGTATTGGTATCGTAATAGGCCGAAAATCCAATATTGTGCATCCGTACATAGCTTAAAGTTTATTTCTATAGCACCTAAACAACCTGTTAGCCAATGTGTCAGATACTGTATAGGTATGACCCACACAAACGGTAAAGCATCAATATATATAGACTGAAAACAGAAAGAAACAAATAAAACCGGTGTGTGCTTATTGTTGCACAGTTTATGATTAGAATAAAGTATTAAAATGTTTACAAAAATGGTTAAAAAAAACTGTTCTACCTTAATAATGCACATGGACATTTCTTGATTTTTTTTTTCATCCAGAAAAGACAAAGAAACTAAAAAGAAAAAAAAAAAAAAGTTTTTTTTATGTTTTCTGATCAGAAGGGTGAGGTTTGTGTCACAACGCTAAAATTGTACTTCCCACCTTCCACCCATTAGATCAGCTTTTTCCACCCTGATTTAAAGGTTAGTAAAAAGTAAATAAAATGTCATAAAGATGATTCATGTTGATCTGCTATTAAAAATATTATTATTATTATTTAAGCCATGACTTCTGTGACAGTGCGACGTTGAGGATGTATTTAGTTATTTTGCAGATGTATGGACAGAAAGCACCCACAGAGAGCTGGGCGTGTGTCATCTAGCCCAAAGAAAAGATTATGATGCGTTTCACAACAATGAGTTTGCATCGTAATCCAGGCGCCACCGTTTCTGAACACTAATCCAAGGAAAAATGCCAAAGAATGTGCTCCTCCTCACAAGAATCACTTTTGCAAAGAGTGGTTTGTAAAAGTGTTTCATTTTGGCACCTCTGACTCCCCCAGGCTTGGTATAAACCAGGGCTATTCAACAAAACTGCTCAGTGGGCCACAGTTACTGAAAGCCAACAGCTCGGGGGCCGGACATCCAGCGATTAAAGTCATTATCTAAATAAACCAACTTTTACGATGATCTGTTACCTTTTAAATTTGTTTATTTACTGCATTGAATCATAAAATCAATAAACAGTGTAAAAGCTATGAATTATTCATTTCTTACCTGTTGCTTCTTGAATTGCCTCAATTTGGGGAAAATAGAGTGTAAGTGTGACCGAACTGATGAGCTGAAGACTAGTCCGAACACGACTCGGACTAGCATCGTAATACAACCCCATTCTCCAAAGTTTCATGGTCGTTCCTTCAAACAAAGCTTTACACCCCTGTCATTTGATCATACTTTGTATGGATATTTACAAAGTAAATTTATTTACATTTATTTAAACATGAACAGCAACATGTACAAAGTACTTCACAGCATCTGGAAGTTCACTTAAGACAAACTGAATGTTGCTGTCATAAACAGCTCCAGTCTTGGAAATTTCACTCCAGTTGATGCAAATGCTAATATTGAAGCAATTACACTGCCATCATTTTGGGACTTTTTTATTATTATTATTTTTTTTAATTTGGACAAAAATATTATTGAAATTCTGCCAAACATGGCCCCTGGAGGCTCCAGAAGTGCAACACGTTTCTGCTCCTGTTACTACAAAACATTAACTCCCCTCTAAATAACCTTGTAATGTCTAATGTGACAACAGCATAAAGGTATCCAGGTGTCTTGTTCACGAGTGATGGTAAAATGGAGCAGGAGATTGACCAATGGGTTGGGCCTTGTCCTCAGTAATGAGGACGTTGCTTCAGTCAGTCGTGGTGAAGAAAATGTTGTACGGAAAGGCAAAGCTCACAAGTGACTGGTCTGTCTACGTCCCAACCCTCACCTGTGGTTATGAGGTTTGGATCATGACCGAAAGAACAAGATCACGTATAAGCAGCCAACATGGATTTCCTTCGTAAGGAGGCTGGGCTCAGCCTTAGAGATGGAGGGTGAGGAGCTCGGGGTAGAGCCGCTGCTCATTCACATCAAACTGTCAGTTGAGGTGGTTCAGGCGTCTGATTAGCGTAACATTTCAGTGAAACTGTAGAGCACTTTTGTGTTTGACAAACTCAGTCTTTATCTAAGTACTCAGTACTCTTCTTCATTTTATATAGGTACAAGTAAGTAACAGGTGAAGACACTACCACCAAGAGGATGTGAGTACAAAGTACAAAAACTCATATCACCACCATTAAGATGCTTCCTGGTTTTTCCAGATACATCCCACTGGGAAGATGCCCTGGGGAAAACCCAGAATTCACAGGATGGTATATCTTCCCTGACCTGGAAGCACCTTTGGGTCACCCAGGAGGAGCTGGAGAGTGTTACTGGGGAGAGGGATGTCTGGGTTTCTCTCTTGGATAAGCAGTAGAAGATGGATATGAAGCATCTCTTTCCAGATTTTGGCATACCTTGGGAAAATATGGCTTTTGTGATCTAGGAGAAATACCATTAAATCTGGAGGTAAATTTGGAAAAAAGTATATTGGAACATCTGGAGGATTTGTTCTGGATTACATCTTTAGAGAATACAACAATCTGATAAGAGTAAATGGTCTATCGTGCCTTGAAGCAATGTATATCGCATAATTGGGGGAGTGTTGGCGCAGAGTTTAGAAAAGGTGGGCCTGTGATCGGAAGATCGCCGGTTCAAGCCCTGGTACCGAAAACGTCAAAACGTGAGTGGAAAAGGTGAAACACCCACACCTGTCTCCACCCTCATTCGTCCCACTCTGGGCCCCTGAGCAAGGCCCTTAACCCCCACCATCTGCTCCCTAAACAGATCTCTCTTGAAAATGAGTTCTCGTGGCTCAGTGAGACTACCTGGATAAATAAAGGGTAAATGAAAAACAAAAATCACCCCCCTCCTTTTATGCCAAAGATTTTCAATGGATCGTCTTATGATTGTTTTGATTAAAACTTGATAACCATGTTATGCGCAGTCAGTCAGCTTTGGACATCCAGTGATTAATTTCTAAGAGTTTCGCTAAAATCCATCCAGTGGTTCGTGACATATTTTGCTAACAGACAGGCAAAAGATTGCGCTGCTTGGGGGTGGCTGCATGTTGGAGTAGCTCTGATTCATTCATTCTGAGATTTTGCTTTTGGAAACTGTAATTCCTATTTTCAGGATGTAAATCACTTTTTTATGATTATTTCCTCTGGTATCAGATGCTGTGCAGCTGGAAGGTTTTTTTACTAAAACTTTTTTTAATTTTGGACATTTGTTTTGATGCGTAACCATGACAACAAGGTGTTTTTGACAACTGGGAACAGCTGATTAACATCTCAAAAACTCAAATAATTTCTGAGCTATAGCCCCAAATCTCAAATGAGTTGAAAAAGAGGCACCATAGATGCATTCCCGTCTCCCTGCCGGCTGTGCTCGAGTGCCTGACCACTGAGATCCTGGAAATGGCAGGAAACGTAACTCGTGACAGTAGAAGGACCGGGATCATCCCCTGGTACCTACAGCATGTTGTCTGCAGCAACAAGGAGCTCGGCAGGAGTGACGGAGTGACCATTGCTCTGGGAGGAGTTCTGCCCAGCATTTGGGAGGTTCTGCAGCCCGGGGGAACTGAGAGGCCAGCCGAGTCTGGGTGGGTGAAGCGGACGGCATCTGTGGCCATGTCTCTTTGGATCTGCTGTGGGACGGACCCTTACAAGAGATCCTGCCCACAACCATCAGTATTTGTAACATCTCTTAATGAAACGAGGATAACGAGTTACAACATTTCATTTCCCTTTGGGATTAATAAAGTATTTTTGAACTGAATTGAGCGTTAACTCCACATAGTAATGGCAACATTTTCAACAAATAAATTCTAATTTTATAACCAAATTAAACTATTGGTAGCACTTTTAGAGTTTGTGTGAAAATTATAAAACAAATAATTTGTCCTATTTATTTGATCACTTTTTCATCCTTCCTTCAGCCTAAAACCTGGAATACTTATACCGGTGTACATGTACTTTGGCAGGTTTCGGCTGAGTAAATCATTTCAAGCTTAAAGAAAGCTTCTTGCCTGGTACTTTTGCTCTCATTGGTGGCACTGTTGCACTTGAGATAGAAAACAACATGCCCACTAATCCAGCGTTACCCATAAAAGGATTAGAGAAGAGAACGCATTAATCGTTTCATTCCTCTGTCACAACGGGGTCGTCACACACGAGGTGGAGGGGGTCTATAATAAACATGCATGCATTCCTCACCCCCTACCCTGAAAAGCTCTCATAAACACACAGCAAAGTGACCCTTATTCCAGAAAATAATACACCTGCACAGAATGCAGGAACTTTTAAAACAGCTTATCTAAAACAGAGATCATGCACAAAAGCTGCAACAAGCACAAGCCTGCCTATGCTGCAGCTCAGCCAATTAATATGCTGAACAACACTCGCCTCATGGTAACTCCCCCACACCTCTTTAATTAACACCCACACTCACCCACAAATTCCAAAAGGCAAAATAAAAAAATAAAAAAACAAGCATTGAAAGTCTGGCTGAGGCAGCATGGAAAAAAAAAATACAGAGAGAAAGACAGAAAAAAAGTGGAGAGAGAGGCACTGAGAGGAGAAAAAGAGGGGGTGTTGCTGAGGAGGAGGGAATCTGAGAAAGAGTTTTTGAAACGGTGAGAACTGCAGGCATTTGTGAGCACATGGAAACAGCAGCCGGAGCTGGAACAAAGAGCAGAAAGAAGGGACGAATCCATGAAAAATCACGCAGGTACAGATGATTTTCACTACTTTTCATTCACTGACAACATTAGCACAGGTTGAACAGCTGCAGAAACGCTTGCAGAAATAAACTGCTTTTAATGGCGTGAGACAATATTTCTGTGGATTAGAGTTCCTGTCAAAATCAGCTAGTGTCCAGAACTTTTTGGTGTTTTTTTGCTCTTCAAGTTTTGGGCTCCCACGGAACTCGTTTGGTTTAGAGCCAGGAGAAAATGGAAGTGCTGTTCGGGGTCACCTCAAAAAGGCTTTCAGCGCTCAGATTTATTTATCTTAGTGTTTATGGGATGGAAACTAAAACATTGTAAATGTTTAGTTATCTAAAGCCATTTCTCATGGTTAAAAAAAAAATTACATGAAAATAAATCAGTGGATTAAATGGGATTTTAACAAAGACAGAACAAGGTAAGAGATACTGTAAATTGTTGGGAGTTTTTCATTTAACTCTGTCTCGAGGAAAGAAAAGTAAAAAAAGTAATTTCTGCAGTCCAGCATGATGTGTTTTGGTATCTTAATTTATCAGGCCTGTGTTAGGCTCTCACAGGTCAACCATATTTCTGATGTCTTATATCTGGCAGATTTCTTACAAATAGCCCGTAAAATTGTCTATTTTTTGTTTTGTTTGCCTTTCGTCGGCTGTTTTCAGTGATTTGTGTGTATAAGATGAGATTAAACTTTATTGATCCTGCAACAGACAACTAAATGATATCTGTTATGCATCTAAGCTAGTTCATATTTGTGTATTACATTTGGTTGAAAAGTGAACATTTATGAGATTTTGAATGTTTAACTAAACATTAGCAGTGTTTTAGTTGTACATATTTATGTAAATGACAATGATATAACAGGTCTGTGGTTAATTTGTATATCATTTAAATATATTTTCAACCCCAAAAATGCTCACTGGATCATGCTTAAAATCTGTATTTGCTTGTTGATTAAATTGAATTCAAAAACTTGTGTTAATATTGATGTTGATATTGTAATTGTTATTGCCGGTGATGCGATAAACAGGACAAATTCTCTAAATAAACAGTGAAAAGTCAGAATTTTCTTCTGTTTTACAAGGAATGACAGCAGATGTGACTGTGTGAGTGATGTGTGCGTTGTTGCTCACTCCACAGAAATGGCGTCACTGCACTGGAACCTGACTGCACTTCTCTTTTTTGCCTTGCCTCTCATTCACTCCCACCTCTTCGCTCATGCTGCCACCACCTCCCCACCCACGACTCGTCGACGGATCAATTTCCTGACCATCGGGGACTCGTATGATGACTATGACGATGAGTATGAGGATAACTACAGCTCTCCTCCTAAATTAGTGTCCTCCTCGGTGAAGACTTCTCTTTTTGCCACCAGGCCTAAGCTGTGTCAGTATGACCCCTGCTCGGAGAGTCAGGGGTCCTGCGAGCGTTTCGCAGCTGACACTGGGTGCCTTTGTCCTGGGATGAGTGGAGGGGATGTCCCTCCCCACGCTCCACGCATCCATGCATTGTCACCAATCACTGAAGGGGAGAACGTAGGGAAGGTGGAGGTACAGTGGTGTGCTCCATCCTCTGTGGTGTCTTCTTACAGGGTGATTGTTGAGGGGAGAGGTGATGGCACTCTGGAGTTTGGGGATGCTTCACGGCGAGGTTTGGCGGGATCTTTGGAGGTTGGGACAAAGGTGTGTGTGCATGCAGTGAACGAAGCAGGACAAAGCAGTCCCACAGAGTTCTCCTGCAGGAGGTATAACCCCACTAAAGACAATTTACTGCTGGCCTTGGTCATAGGTGGAGGTGTGGCCTTCATTCTTCTTCTTGTGATTGTGGCTGTGATTCTCTGCAAATGTCAAAAGAGTCAAAAGGCAAAGAGAAACGGAAACACAGAGCGGCAAAGGACCGAAGGAAACCCGTCTTAAGGGATCACCAGCTTAACCCAGTCTTACAGAACAAGCAGCTTGATCTGTCGGACAAAGGTGCATTTTCTTTACAAACAGAAAAAAAAAGTTGTTTAAACTCCTGTTTCAAGGAGTACTAACACGTGTTTAAATATGTCAATTAACGGGTTATAACTACAGGTTCATTTGCTGGCAAATTAATTTCTGTAGACTGTGTAGTTTTGTTTTTTTTTTTTTTGTATTTTTTTTTTTTTTTGTAAAAACCTAATTTTAATTATACATGTGAAGTCATAGAGTTTAGGTGTCTGACCTAAATCTAATAAAAATATTTTGATATGAACAAACTGGATGTCCTGTTTTATTTGTTTTGAATTAAAAAAAGATTCTATGAATAAATATATTTAATAGTTATTATATCCTAACATAATCTGAGCACCTTGTTAGACTTCTGTGACAGTGAACCCATGTCAAAAACCTACTTTTATTTTGAAAAGCCTCCAACAACAACCTTCAAGTGACCTGATTGGCGCACTGCCTAAGCCACGCCCACTCCATGTACACAAGCCAATTATGTACCAAGCATTTTGAGGAAAAAAAGGTGCACAGTATTCTTATTAGGAGAGGATTACAGTTCAAACTCAGCTCCACTAACCAGGAACCAGGATGGAGCACTCAGGTAAATTCATTGCACTGATTTTAACAGGAATCATTTAACTTTAAAGGACTCCTAAGCATCTGAATTCAAAAGATAAACATTACCTGTAGCAGTTTATCTTATCTGTAATAAGTAGCTTATTTAATACTGTTATAATTGTTTACAATTAAAGTAAATACTGTGTATTTTTTAAGACGGTGCCTATATGAAAAGTTTATCTGGACAAAAGCAGTTACATGCACAGATCACGGTTTGTTTCTTTTTCTTTATGTGTCAGAGCATCTCGGCAGTCTATATGGAGTCAAACAGGAAGCTCCATGTAAAATGCACTTGGTTACCCAAGCGTCACAAAACAAGCCATGTAAAATATTTATGATTTTTGCAACAGTTGTAGCTACACACCTAATACATACAGTTCCATGTTTCCTGAAAGAGCAGCTCATGCCAGCTCTTTTTCCATTAATCTAAGATGTATCTAAGGGTACTGATATGGCAAGGAATTGATTGCTCATAGGGAAGGGGGAATAACTTCTGTTTTCAGCTTGTCATGCACATAAAAACATGTCGTTCAGCAACTTTAAAGCAAAATATCTCATTGCATGTAGACAGTTTTTATTTAAATGTGCTCATAGTCACTAAAATGGCTTTGCTCTAATGGATGGGTGCATGTTCATTAATAAAACCTGTGCTTGCACGCACACGTGTAAGGATGAAATCTATAGGCCATTGGTGTCATGTTACACCCAACCCATCGTACAGTCGTTGTCTCCCTCTGACAATGACTGCAACCATTTAATCCAGCTGTTGCAGTTTCCCAAAGGGAATCATCAATGTTCTTTTTCTATGTTACTGTCAGTCTCCTACAGCGACTTGAAGGAACTCGTGGAAAAGAGCCAGGATCTAGTTTTGATTGATGTACGAACTGAAGGAGAGGTGGCAAGAGGAAGCATTCCTAGGTCCATTAACATTCCACGTGAGACTTTTTGTTTTTAGTTACTTCACATGCAAAACAAGGAAACAAAAATGTAATGATGTTGGCGCAGTAGGAAAGCACTGTTATACGTAATGAATGTGCTGCGGTGTGCGAGTGCAAGTCCGGTTTGACAGGTTCTCTGCGCTTTGCTTAGTTGCTTGTCGCCATTTCACATTTTCTGTGTGAGTGATCTTTTGTCTTGTCTTCCTTTTGTTCCAACAGTTCATTTGGTAGGGACTGCTCTGCAAATGACCCCTGAGGAGTTCAAGGCCAAGTATGGGAGACTTAAACCTGCAACAAATGCACCTGAGTTGGTGTTTCACTGCCAGTCAGGCCGGAGAGGCGAATCCGCCATGGACATAGCCCATAAACTAGGATACAAGAAGTAAAAAAGTGGTTCACTGTTTTAATATCCTGTTTTGATGTGTATGAGACAACGTTTTATATAAACTGATGATCTGTGTCTTCTTTTTTCAGAGCACGTAATTATCCTGGTGGATACAGTGAGTGGTGTTTGAAAGAAAGGAGCCTGCCTCATAAAGCATTTTGAAATGTATTTAAATCTTGAAACATACACATGCAACAGTGAACTTTTATTAATTTAGTCGGTTTGCATACTGTTTGTTTGGCATTGTATTTGATACTGATGACAAAAATGGCACACAAATGTAATACATTTTGCTATTTATTCTCATAAACCTCTGTGCTGAGATTATTTTTGAGAATGTATTTTATACACAGGCAAAAGTGAGAACAACGCCACTGTAGCTTTTGACACATCTGCCATTGATAGAATAGAAAATACAGAGTACGTAATAAGTTTATTATCTTATATAAAAAAGTATTAGCTCAAGCTAGAGCAAGCAAACAACAGTTTCATTTTAAAATTTTATAGACATCCTGACCTAAACCCAATTTATATGATAAATGTAACAGATGCTCTTATTTGAGCCCTCGAATAAGGTTTTAAAA
Organism: Hypsolebias longignatus; assembly: GCA_031762435.1. Taxonomy (NCBI): domain Eukaryota; kingdom Metazoa; phylum Chordata; class Actinopteri; order Cyprinodontiformes; family Rivulidae; genus Hypsolebias; species Hypsolebias longignatus. Next base: position 15,669,355 of record JARVGV010001030.1, on the reverse strand, counting down.
TATTTCATGTATGTTATATTGTTTTTGTTGATTGATTGTGTTGGTGAAGAAAAAGCAATTTGGTTGTACTGTACTGTACTTATTTGTGACATTAATGAAAAATGGTCTATGTGTATTTGTATTTGAATCTAAAAATATTATGTATGCAAAAAATTGACTGCACATTTTTAAAGCTATGTAAATACCCATAATAATTATCTGCTTGGTGTTTAGGAAATACAACAAACAGGATTAGTTACATTTTTAAACACACACACACACACACACACACACACACACACACACACACACAACATAAAGCTGAGGTTGGCCTTTCAATTTCTGATTATGACTCTGCTTTGAAGTTCACAATAGACAATCGTTTTTGGAAATAAAAGGTAAATTGTTAGGCTCAATAATTATTTATTTAACCATCTGTCTATTGTATGTTGTTGATGAGTGAATACATAGGGTAAGTACAGTTAGTAAAGTGTCTATAACCCTCTTCAGAGCGCATATATGCAGCGCTCACAGTTCACCTTATTTTAGAGAACTAGTCACATGACTACATTTGTGCAACACCTAACAGGTAATACGTATATGGCAGTGCTTTTCAGCCCGATTTAAACTTGAAGAAAATCGATAAAATTACACTGTGAATTGGTGAATTAAACCAGGACCACCAAAATATTATGCATACCATAACAGTGACTCATGGCACTGCCATCTTCCTCACATGGAACCAGTATTTTCTGTCACTTTTCAAATAAAGACATACAAAGCCAGACAAGTCTGATTGCTGGATTAGAGCAATGGAGCAAGCTGGATTTGTCCAGGCACAGGCATGAGTCGGTCACACATTCTGTGATAACAACTGCATACAAACATTTTAGATTATGGTCTAATTTCTTAAAGATGCAAAACAGTTAAGGTAATGGTAAAAAAAAATCCCCACTTTTTTAATGAATTCTGCCCATTTTCCAGTCTGTTGAAAACCGCCATATTCCAGCCAACATTTCAACTTACATTTGTGTATTTATTGAAGTCAGACATGTCCAAGGTTGAATCTGTTATGGCAAGCCCTTTTAACATAAAATCGGGTACTCTGACTATCCGTAATTGCATTCTAGATATCTATAAATGAATTTTGACTAGTCACAATTACATTTTGACTAGTCAGAATGTTAATTTAAGATATC
>JARVGV010001030.1:15642092-15654905 GCA_031762435.1 Hypsolebias longignatus | reverse complement strand
TTCTAAAAGGAAGTGGAAGGAGCTTAAAATCTATTAGAGATCATTGTCAGCTACCAATATGCCAAATTTCAGCTGAAAATCTCTAAAAATGGCAGTTATCCTAGTTTTGTATCAAACAGCCAAATAGTAGCTAAAGAAATGTAGAAATAATCTTAAATTTATTTATTTATTTATTCATTTCATTTCAGTTCCATTAAAAAAAAAAAAAAAAAACACAAATACAATTTAGGTAACTTAAAGATGTGAGCTTCTATTCACAAACTTTCAGTTTTGTCTTTTCACTTGACCATTTTTCAAAGAAACTTGATGCAACACATTCATACAAACTTTGCCCTGTGTTGTAACTAGGGACGCACGATATTATTGGCATGGCATCGTTATCGGCCGATATTAGCGATAAATTTGAATATCGAACATCGGCCATGCCATCAAAAATAACACCGATATAAAAGGCTTCTGTTTTAAATTAATTTTTAATTTAAGCAACTGTCAAGTACATCTATTAATGCACTACTACTTACTGTATGTGCTTGTCACTTGTGAACAGGTTGAGTTTAGATTTGTGAAAATTTACAAATTTGCACTGTTCGAGTGTTGTCATTGTGTTAGAGGGAGTAAATGTCATGAATAAATTTGACATTAAACATAATCCAAGTTGAAGTGTTGCATCATTTTCAGTCCCCTTTTTAACATCTGCATTTGGTAGCAGGACAAACTGGCAAAGATCATGCAGAATAATGTAGTATTTTAATTCCACAGATGAGAAAGCTATGTAGTCTCTGTAGGTCTATGGCGAAACATATCGGTATTGGTATCTGTTATCAGCCAAATAAGTTTTAACATATTGGCATATCGGATATCGGCCAACAATCCAATATTGTGCATCCCTAGTTGTAACAATAAATAAGATGGTGTTGCTGATTTTAACTCATTTATTTATTAATTATTTTATTAACCTTTATTTAACCAGGCAAATCCCATTGAGATCACAGATCTCTTTTGCAAGGGAGGCCTGGACCTGAAGGCAGCTTAACATGCATACCCAGAAAAAAACCCACACAAGTGCGAGAAGAACATGCAAACTCCACACAGAAAGACCCCAGGTCCAACGGGGGATTGAACCAAGGACCTTCTTTCTGTGAAGCAACAGTGCTAACCACTGAGCCGTCGCTGCCATACTGTGCTAAACAGCCCTGCTTGTTGTTGACATTTATAAAAGTGAACACAGGCACTTGCAGAAGTTGAAGCTCTTTTAGGCTGCTTAATTTGCAGCCAGACTGTACCTTACCATTAGCGATAATGTGCAACAAAGTTTTGTAATTTGTACAATAAATAATGACCCAACTGTTTGTTGTGATGTGTTTTCATCTGCAGGACAGTGTAACTGTGTTGGGTCAGATTTGCTGTGACAGTAACGGCAAACTGAACGCGCAGTCGGTTCTCCTGGAAGCTGGAATAGAACAGGGTGGTCAGCAAGTTCCTGTTGACCTGTCTGAGCTTACAGAGTATTCTCTCTTCCCTGGTCAGGTAATCAAACTTGATGTAAAGGTCAAAGTCACAGAGGGGCTTGTTCCTACGTCCTGTTTTTGTAATAAATTGTTTTTCATGCACCGCTGTGAGATCCATTCCACTCCAGCCATTACTGACTTTTCTGTTGAATGTTTTTATATCGTAAGTTACTGTATTGGAGTGCAAAGTGATACTGATGAGCATGTTGAGGCTGGTGGTTCTCTTCTTTGCCTGTGCACTGAGGTTAGTGTGCAGCAGGTTATATGGCCACCAAGAGAAACAGAGCATGCCAAGGACGTTGGCCGGAGACTAGCTCGATGTCCGACCGAGAGCTCTGACAACCATGAACAAGTATTTAAAGTCAGCCTGCCCCAAACCTAATGTTTCTGCTTTAGATAGACTTGAGTCATGTTTTAAATTTAAACTGAACACATTTTGTCAGGTGGTGGTGATGGAAGGGATGAACTCTACAGGAAGAAAACTTGTGGCTTCTAAACTTTATGAGGTGAGCTACGAGTTTTTTGTTTAATTTTTTCCCAAGTTTTCAGTGGTACAGAGATTATTGTGATGTTTTTTCATTTTTGTCTTCACTCAGGGAGTTCCTCTTCCTTTTTACACCTCAAATGTAAAATTGGAGCCTGACGAAGGTAAATGACTGGATGTGTTAAAATTTTGTAGAGTAGGTAGCATGTTTGCCATTCCTGTTTAACTACTTTTCTTTTTTTAATTATTACGGTATAAAGTTTTATTCATTTTTTAAAACAAAACACTTACATATACAATAAGAAATACAATCACAAATAAAATGAAAGGCAGCAGAAAGTAGGAAAAAATCTTATATCTGCCCCTTTTTACCAAAAAATTAATTCAAACAATAATGATCTTCAAATAAAAACAAAATAACTATTTTCTCGAGCAACAATTCATACAAATACACATTAAGCTTTTTTTTTTTTTTTTAACAAATCAACTTTGATCATTCTCTTGAACATGCGCATTGATGTGGCATTTTTAACATCACTCTCCAGATTATTCCATAATCTAATTCCTTGGATTGAAGTAAGACAGTCCCTTCAAAATAGTTCTAAATTTAGGTTTCACAAATATCTCTATCCCCTTATATATTTAATTGGATTTTTAAAGGTAATGTGTTATGAAATAATTTTCTTTGATTAATAAATGAGAAACATCTGTTCAGTTGTTTGTCAGAGTTTTTATTTGTATTTTTTCTTAAATCTGCACAGCGTCTCCTTCACTCCCAGAGCCACTGACTGTACTTGTGGCCTGTGGACCATACACGCCCTCTGACAGCCTGAACTTTGACCCTCTGCTGGACCTGATCAGTGTGATAGTCAGGGATCGACCTGATGTCTGCTTGCTGGTAAACATCTTGCTTCTAATGTCGATCTTCATACAGAAGATGAATGTTTGACAGCTTTGCTTGTTACAAATCATTTTAAATCTTAATGTCATATTTTAAGGCTTTATTCTCAAACAGCTTGTTATAAATCAGAATAAAGTTTTTCACATCGGTCTGAACCTTTAAGATGTCTAACCTGAGAACATTAGTGGGTCTTCAGACCAGACAGACTCTCTTTTAAAGCAGTCTCACGTTGACTGGAGTTATTTTGAATTGAAGGTTGATTTATATAAAAAGCAGCATTTAATTTTATTTTTTCTTCTTGTTCAGACCAGCTTTTATGCTTTAGGGTCTTTTCTACTCCCTTTTGTGTCTGTTTGTTATTTTAATGTTAAACACCGTGTGCTTTTATCTGAAAATGCTTCAATATTTAAATATAATTTCTTACAGTTGGGCCCATTTGTGGATTCGAAACATGAGAAAATTGAGGTACAGTTTCATTTGCTCCATCTTTGTTTGTCTTTAAGAGCAGCTTCAGTGAGGCGATTTATGAATTATATCATCACGTCTGTCTCCACTTGTTTCTCTGACAGAAAGCTCAGGTGACAGGAACATTTGAAAGCATTTTCTCAAGATGTATTGAAAGCATCGTGGATGGCACCAAAAAGTACGTCATGCCTCCTACACAGAGTATAAAATAATCTTAACAGTGTGGTTAGATCATATTATTAAACATAATATAAAAGGTTAGACATCTGTGTTTGGGCTATTTTTTGGTATTGTAACAATAAGCTCTATATTTGCTGTATAATACAATGTTTGCTCCACATTTAATTTACTGTCTTGAAGTTATGGGAAAAGCATGCAAAACTCATACTAAGTCGATTTTTATTTTACAGAAAAGAGCTGTGAGAATTATTACAAGAAAGCCTTACTGTCATCCATCAAATATATTATTTAACAAACTCAAATTACTGAAGTTTTATGATTTGGTGGACAATAATATTTTGTTAGTAATGTCTAGAGCTCATAATAATATATTACCTTCAAATGTTCAAATGCATTTTATTAAAAGAAAAAGCTGTTACAGTCTTAAGGGAACTGAAATCTTTGTAAAACCACAAGTATAAAACTACTGTAGTTTAAAGGGACGGTCTAGTTCAATACAGGGAGTTGAATTATGGAATAGCTTAGGAAATGGTGTTAAAAATGTAAATTCAGTGCTTAAGTTTAAAAACATAATCAAAACTAAATTGTTAACAAAATACTTAAACTTTCAGTTAAGTGTTTAATGTTCCAGATATTTGTTGACTGTAAAAGTTACTTCTTATTTGAATTGATTGTTTAAATTGTTTTTGAAAAAAGGGGGCGGATAAAATAAGATTTTCTTTCTTCATTCTGCCACCTTTCATTTTATGCTTTCTTTTCATATATTTGAAATGGTTTCTTTTGTTTTTTTTGTTTTTTATGTAAAATGAATAAAATTTGATAACAAATAAAAAAAATAATAATTCTTGGCAATAAATCCTCTTAACGTTGAAAAGCCATTTTATCTCACCTTGAATGGTGCCACATTTGTGAGCAAAATCACCACAGCTGACAATAGGTGCCTGATTGTCAGCATTTGTAAGCAACCATTGGTAATCTCATATCTCTACAGTCTGGGATTAGACTTGACCTCATTATGACAATGCTCACCCCGCGGTGCAGGATTTATCTGAGACAACCTTCATAATTTGGGAGTAGAGAGGCTGGAACGGCCTGCAGTCCTGACCTCAATCCCACTGAACACATGTTCCGTTTGTTCCAGCGGGACTCACACAAACTTATAGGCTGACTAATAACTGCTGGTTGAGGAAGAGAATTACAGCAGTGAGAGTGACTAAGCTAGTGAGCAACATGAGGAGGTATCAGGATGTTGTGGCTGTGTATGGTTCTTCCACGTGCTGCTGAGGGTCCTGTTACGTGAATAGTAAGTTTCTTTCGGTTGCTCTCTTCAAGGGTCATCACAGCGAGCAAAGATTCTGCAATTGTTTTACACCATTCATTCAACCTTTATTTATACAGATTAATCACATCGAGCCTCGGAGGCTCATTTACAGGTGAGACCTGTTTGCCCACTAGATGCCCTTCCTGACACTACCCGGGCTCGAACTCGCAACCTTTAGGATTACAAGACAACGGCACTGATCGCTGAGCTACCACAGCCTATGAATTGTTCAATTGCCAATATGTCTTCTTTTTATCAGACCTGAATCATCCAGTCCAGAAATAAAACACTCGACGAGTCTTGAGCTGAATAAGCTGTTCGGCAGAGAAAATGTGGCGTTTTTTTTGTACCATATCCCTAACTCTGCTGCTCAACCCACAAATTGTTTCCTCGCAAATGTATCACCACTTAAAGAGAAATAAACAGACTTTCCAAATATATAAGATTTATTGCCAACAAGCATTGTTACAAGAAATAAATGATCAAATGTCCTAAATAATGATAATATTCCACCTCTTGTGTTCAGTGTTCCAAATTTGAAATTAACTCTGTGAATTTTTTATTTTATTTTATACCCAGTGTTGGTTGCCACCTGGTGTTTGTGCCCTCTCAGAGAGACGTCCACCACCATTTCATCTACCCTCAGCCCCCCTTCACCCTGCCTAACCCCCGCAAGGACCAGATCCAGGTCACACACAAAACTATATCTGAACGTGATAACCTACACACCGCTAAGTGATAAAAGCATGCAGCAGGTTTGACGGTTATTATAACCTGCTTTATTGTGAACATAACAGTAAATACATCAACACAGATTATTTTTTTATATAAGGGTGTCTTCGAGTCATAATTAATCCATCTGAACTCAAAGTTGTTTGTGTAGTCGCTGTTGATTGCTCATTTTAACAATTTGTCACATTTTTATGTTTCTCTGCAGCGTGTCACCCTGGTTCCTGACCCCTGCTCCCTGCTGATCGATGGCGTGACCTTCGGCTTGACGTCCACTGACATCCTGTTCCACATGAGTGCAGAGGAGATCAGCAGGTGAGGAAGAACCTCTGCTTCCAGATCGCAGAATTCAGGTTCAGACGGAAGCAGAACTAATGACTAACTTAAAATTTAGTTTGAGCACAGACACGAACATTTAACAGTGTTGAACGTTTAAATATATTGATATTAAGGTGCAGCACTGATCTTGATTTATTTATTTTTTGAGTAGTTCCCAGCACTTGACAGAATTTAACCTGAAAACGTTTTGTGTTGTAGCGGCGCCAGCTCGGACAGATTCACACGCATCCTGAAGCACATGCTGACCCAGAGGAGGTAAAAATCCTGAAACTCCTTCAGATGAATTCCTTGTTTAATTTGAAGGTGTGCGGTTTTAATGGCTCCTGCACGTCTGACTCCGCTCGCAGTTACTACCCTCTGTACCCGCCCGTGGAGGAGGTGAACATGGATTACGAGAAGTTCCAGGCCTTTGGGCAGATGCCGCTCACTCCTGACATTCTCATCGTTCCTTCTGAACTGCGGTACTTTGTAAAGGTACGGAACAGTTCATGCATTAAATTAAAAACTCCCCAGAAATTTGACAGATTTTTTAAAATCTTTAATCATCTCTGTCCTCAGGACGTGGTCGGCTGTGTGTGTGTAAATCCTGGGCGGCTGACCAAAGGTCAGGTGGGAGGGACGTACAGCCGGCTGCTCATCCAACGCAGCGCCGCCTCAGAGGGTGGACAGAGAGCGAGTCCTTGTTTGGCTGCTCAGGTGGTGAAAGTCTGACAGGAAGAAACGTGCCTGAAATTAATTACAACCAGTTTGTTTCCTTTTTATATTCCAAACATGTTGGGATGTGTCTCTGATGGGTTGTCATACAGAGGCAGTAATAAATTGATTTATTCAAATATTTCATTCAATTAAAGTTTATTTTCCCACCTATTTTTTTGTTTTCCTGTTACCAGTATATAAAAACAGTAAAGTGAACTTTTTTTTGCTGCAACATTTAACAAAATGTGTTTATTTCATATACATTTAGTCGTAAAAATGATCATCAGAGTCACTTTCCTCGTCCGTCTTTGGATTCGCCTTCGCCGCTTGAAAGATGTCCAAGTTGCGACAAATCACTGAAAAGTAAATTGAAGAGAAATCAATATAAAAATTACAAGTTCTACAGTTTTGTGATCTTGTGATGTTACTGTACCTTTGGGCTTCTCATTGGCTTTTAAATCTTTTTGTCTAAAAAATTCAAATAAGGGCAGTGAGAATAAATTTTCATGGTTTCTGCAGATTTTTAAAATGTGAGAACGCTCACTCTGTCTGCTCGTGAGGTGCGAGGAGATCCTCAATGTCTTCATCACTGACTTCATTTGAGGATTGGCTTTTATCCTCCTCATCCTCAGCTTCTTCACAAGTACTGGTAATCTGGATTTGCTTAGAACTGGAAAAAAAAACATTCAGATTGCAGCATTTATAAAGATAACTAGAGAAACTGCATTTCCTGCAAAGATGCAGTGTGAATGCTCATTGCTAAAGAACAGCCTGAAATGAACTAAAACATGCTGAAATGAAAGAACAAGTCAAAGTGAGAAGAAAGCAGAAATAACATATTTGCTGAATTAGATTTAAATGAGCACAAAAATTAGGAAATTATCTAAAAATGCTGGATTTTGTAAAAATTAAACAAAAAAAACTGAAAAGGAAGAAATAAGCGTAAAAGTGAGCTGAAATTAGCTTAAAAAAGGCAGAAACTAGCTGAAATTAGCAGAAATAAATTAGGCTGAAAGTAGCAAAAATTACTAGTTCAACGAAATTTGAATTTATCTGAAAAGAGCTGAAATTAGCTAAAAGTGCAAAAAAATATATTAAAAAGGTAGCTGAAAAGGTAGAATAAGCTTAAATTAGCATAAAAAGCAGAAGGAGCAAGTTTGCTGAAAGAAATGAGCACAAAAAAGTGGAAATTATCAGAAAAAAGCTGAAATTAGACAAAAAAACTGCGGGATAGTAGCTAAAAAAAATCTTAAATTACCAGACGCAAGTGGAGAGAGCACATTTTTGCTGAATTAGGCTGAAAAGTTTAAATGAGTGCTTAAAAAAAAAACGAAATTTGCTGAAAAAGCTTAAATTGGCATAAAAACAGCTAAATTGTAGGTGAAATAGCTGAAACTTGCAGAAATAAACTGAAAGAGCAGAACAAGCTGAAATTAGAAATAAGTTAGAAGCACAAAAATGTAGTTAGCAGAATAAAGCTGAAAGGAGCACAAAACAGCTGAAAAAAGCTTAAATTTGCACAAAGAAGCTGAAGCAGAACAAAATGTGGAAGAAGCAGTAAAAGGTCGTAAACAGATCTAAAGATTTGAAGGAGGTAAAATGAGTTCACTTCATTTTCTGTGAGACAAAAAATGTCAGAAAAGGCTAAATATTTCAAAAAGCTAAAGTTGCACCAAAAGTCATAGCAGCTTGTCCTGAAAGCGCTGAATGTTGATTTATGATTTGTTGAAACAGCTTAAAAACTGGAGGATGAAAATCGAGCCAAAAATCATACAGAAGAAAACTGGATCACAACAGAGTGAATGCTTCATAAACGTTCTCTCTGTTATTTAATCCTAAAATCTTACCCTTTAACCTGCGGAGCGATGACAATGTCCTCTGAATCTCCACTCTCCTCTTCCGTTCCTTCACCCTGATCTTCACTTGACTCCTCGTCCTGTTCCTCCTCATCCTCATCTTCGTCCTGTGAGGAGACCGATCCTTGCTTTTCCATCTCTGTATCTTTGCTCTTCAGCATGTTTGGCTGCTCTTCGGCCCCTCCCTGATCCTCCATCCTATCCTGGGCTTCCTCCTCTGTTATCCTCGTCGAATCGTCGTGGTCACCCTCCTCCACATCGCTGCTTTGTTCCTCACTCGTTTCTTCTTGATCTCCAGGGTTCTGTGGTCTTTCTTCATCTTTTTCTTGGCTGCTGTCCTCATCGTCTGTTTCCTCTTCATCTCTAGTTTCAGTTTTTATGACGTTCTTTCCTGGTTCCTGCTCGGCACCGCAGCTCTCTGAACTGTCAGCGTGACTTTGGGTGCCCACCTTCTCCCTCGGACACTCGTCATTTGAACTCTCTTCCTCCTGCGTACTCTGACTCTCCTCTTCATCGTCTGTCTTGGTTTGCTCCGTGGCTCCTTCCACCGACTGACGGGAAGCGACAGGAACGTTGACGCTGCCTTCCTCAGAGGAGGTGTTGCTTTCTGAGGCAGTGACATCTGGTTTATTGGAACTCCTGGATGACCAGACAGTTGAAGATGTAAAACCATTAACTACTTTCTAAGAGGTTCATGGAAGTTGATCTTGAACTGGACCCAGTTAATTTTACTCAGATGTGTTTTCTTGATTCTTACTTGGCAGATGTGCGTCTTTCTGAGGATGGATGCTGCGCTCTTCCTCTCTTCTCCCTCCTTGCCTTTGCCTTTTCTCTGCAGGCCGGACGTGATCCTCGGTCGCTCTCACTGCTCTCTGCAGGACTGCTGAGCAGACGAACTGCATGCAGAGCGGTGATGAATGCACACAGTGCTGACGGTTTGTTTTTATTTTTTTTTGTTTTCTCACCTGGTTTAATGTCCAGATCAGGAGATGAACTGCTCCTGCTTCCACCATCTTTCATCCCCTTTGAGCTTGGTACCCTGCTCGTCTCATGCTCCTCCACAGTTTGAGGAGTCCTCGATGCTGGAGGCTCCTCTGTGTAGAGATTGCTTGGAGATACTGGTGGGATCCCAGCAGCAAAAGGCTCAAGATCACCGTCGGTGTGGTCCAGCCTGGACCACGGCTGACGATCAAACATGGGGGTGAGGTGTTGGGGCAGAAGTGAGGGAGGATATAAGTAGGTGGATGGAGGGAAGAGGAATGATTTGTGGAATTGATGAGGTGCTCTGAGGGAATCTGGAAACCTGCCTGTGTGGGTCAACCAGGTCTGAGCATGGAGGTCATAGGAAGAATTATCTTGGACGTAATCAGACTTTTCTGGAGTGGGAAACACTCGAGGAGCTACAGATTTCTGAGGACCTGCAAACAATGACACGTGGCTCAGAAGCAGAACGTTCAATAGTGCATTTTCTGCTAAACAACTCTGGATGCTGAAGAAGCTGAACTGTTAAAGCTAAATAACCCAACCACTGGCTAAAAGCTAAGGGTTGTAAAACACTAGCCAAAACTTAAAATAACCAAAATGCTAGCTGAGTTTCAAAAGCTATCTAGAAGCTAAAGACACAAGTTTAGCTTAAAGTAACAAAACGTTAGCAGATTGGTTTTGATGGAACCAAAGAGATTCTGATCTATTCCTATGGGGAAAATAAATTGTTAAAAGTATTAAAGTTACACTGAATGAGCTAAAACTTTTATACATGAAGGTTTAAAATAACACAGAAGTAGTTTGATTGCATAACATGGTTATAGTTTACAATAAGACTCCCCTTATAGATGGCTAATAAATATATAGATACGTTAATTCCTCTATAAACACTTTATAAATCATTAACTGCTTATTATGCATTAATTAAGGGTGACAGAGACAAAACTGACCAGTTTCTTGCCCAATATGAGTCAAATCTGTTCATCTAGAGTTGTTAAACATTTCAGCCAAGTTACTACCTTAAACCTATTTTTTTCTAGCATATAATGTACTTTATCACTGCATTTTAAGTACAGTATTAGTATTAAGTAGCTATTTATAATGCAGTGATAAAGGACAATATATGCCAAAGAAATAGGTTTCCAAATGCTTATTGTGCTTACAAGGTAATAATTTAGTCGGAAATGTTTAGCAACTCTAGATGAAATATATAGGTCGAAGATTTAGCAAGAAACTGGTCGATTTTGTCTCTGTCACCCTTAATTAATGCATAATAAGCAGCTATTTATGATTTATAAAGTGTTTAATAGATGAATTAATAATCTATAAACTATTAACCATCTATTAGGGGAGCCTTATAAAGTGTAGAAAGATATTCTTATTGTACTGTTCAAAGGTGCTCCTCAGGGAAGTGTACTCAGTCCTTTGATTTTCATTCTTCTGATTCATGACTGTGCTGCTAAAGTCATTGCAAAGCAGCTCATGGAATGAGCTGAGAATACAACAGTGGTGGTGGCACTCTGCAGTGATAATTGTTAAACGTCTCAAAGCTGTGGTGGAACACAAAAGCTGGATTCATACCCCTTGAGAGCTAGAGAAAAAAAAAGTTGCTGACAGTTGTGGGATGAAACTTCCATCCTTTTGATGTTGCATGAGCTCAGAGAACCTGTACCATGGACAAGCTCCTGGCAGAACTTTGTTGTGGGTATGCGTCAACTGTTGTTTAATTGGTTTGAACTTTGTTCTTGGCGTGTTTATTTGGACACGTGAGTTTCGTTTCAACAGCTTGACTGAGGAGCAGCTGATCAAGGCTGTTAAATACAACTATCCTTAAAATGGTTCCGTAAAGACTTACAAAAATAGTCAAATAAAATTAATAACGATAGTCAAACAACTCACGGAAGGAGATGATACCATTTTTGTGCATGAAGGAGAATGTAGACACTCTGGCTATGCTAGTTGAGAGGGTACACACCTCGATGGAGCAGCACAGGACACGGTCCCTATTTGCTCGTTTTTGTAACTGTCAGAAACGATGGCGGTCTCATTGTGACAAGCTTGCAAATGGTGTTTTCTGTCGGGCTGCAAAATAAAAATGGGTTGACGCGATAATGGAAGCAAAACTCTACAGGGATGGAAGAGCGATGACCCCCTGGGGAGAGGAGCCTCCTAGTAGTTCTGTGTTGCAGTTGATTATAAATTGTCCATGCTAAAATAATGTCACATCTACACAGCGAGAGCAGGGTTCACTTCTTTTGGGTGAGCTGGTGTGACACTGTCTCTTAATAGCAGCACAACCAACGAGCTGATTGTGTATTTGTACATTTGAGATGAAAGGCAGTTACTACATGTTGTTTGGTGGTGTTATATCTCCCCACTGGCCTATCGGAGAACTGAACAGCAATGTGGAGCAACGTTGTAACAAAAATCCTTTAACTGTTACTGTCTTTAGAATAATGACGACATAAAAACATGTTAACACAAACCTAACCTGGGTATAACATTAGGTCACATGCTCACTGTTCAGCTGCTTTGGACACTCACACCTGCATTAAAGACTTTGTAAAATAGCACAAATAACACAGGGATCATTTAATCAGGAGATTCATTATAACCCCAAGACAGAAGGAAATGGTTTGCAATTCTTATTACCTCGTTTTTTTATTTGGAATTGAACCCTCACTAAAAACCTAACCCGTATTAAATATATTTTTTAGAATTTGAAACATCATTGAGTGCATTCTCACTTTTTTAGCAGTCGTCATCATCAAACATAAAACATTTATACACAGGCTGATTCTGCTGTCTAGATGAAAACTTCCACTTCATGTTTTAGATTGGAGTCATGAATGTTTTTTATTTTATTTTTATTTTTTAATTATTTCTTATTTATTTTTCGAGAACTTTTGCTCAGGCTGAGAAACGTAAACTGCACTTTCTCCACAATCAGTTTATTTTTTTAATAAAAACTTTGAAATTAGGTGAAAATGGTTTAAATATATCTACTTCAGAAAAATAAACTAGGTTTAACAACGTTAAGTCAAGTCCTCTGGACGGATGAAAAAGAGTTGAAACATTTTGTCTTTAATCCAAAAGACTTTGTCATTCAGAGGAGCTGCAACAAACTCAGTCTTATAAATAACTCCTCATCACAGTGGATCAACCAGTTTGTTGGTGACGTCCAAAACTAGCTGTTCACATGATCAAGGAGGACCGTGTTGTTCAGCCTGTCTCTGTCTCCATATGTCCATCCCGTCTCTCTGTCCTCATGATGTCCCGGGTTCGATCCCCGGTCACTGCATACCTCTTTGTGTCCCTGGGCAAGACACTTAACCCCGAGTTGCTCCCGG
>JARVGV010001030.1:15614405-15636558 GCA_031762435.1 Hypsolebias longignatus | reverse complement strand
TTTAAGGCAGCAAAGATGGCGGTCGAGACAGGAACGCCCCCGACACGCCCCCACATAGTCACGTGTGCTCCAAAGCTATGTCAGTGCTGTTGCATGGTGGGCGGGGGTGGGGGTGGGGGGTGGTTTGGTAGGTGGGGTGCTCAGTTCAGTTCTGTTGACATGGTGGGGCACCCTGCTTGTATTATGGTAGAGGAAACACTGCTTTATGGACATGCTCCATGCCTTGTTCCCTGTTTTTGGTGCATTTTCATGGCAGCTTTTCAGCACCACATACAGGCCTGCCTTGGTTACTACAGAATTTTGGCTTTGATTTATTTTTTTTATTTTTTTGTGTGTAGCTGAAGACATTTCTATAAGTGGGGGTGTATTTATTTGCCTTTTCAGAAATGTCAAATTTATTTATGTATTTTTTTGGGGGTGGGGGTGGGGCTGTCTTTCTTTCTTTGTGAACAAGGTCAAAAATTAACTGGGCTATTTCACTTTGGAGCATTTATGATACCAGATGTTTTTATTTTATTTTATTTATTTATTTTTAACATAATGTCTACTTTTCAGAATGTGTAATACTATGAAAAGATATAGTTCTCACCACTACATAGCAATGCACCAATTACTCTGGAATATATTTGTTACCAGTTAGGTCCAAAATTAGAGTGAACTAATGACTACGAAATAAACAGGAGCGCAAACTTCTTCATTTTCAAATTGAAAATTTAACAGAACTAAATGTCTCCTCCAAATGTGTAGTTTGTAGTTTGGGTCTTATTGGAGCATGACTGTAAAAACTGACCGGTTGATCCAAACAGGGCTAACCCTAAAATAGACTGGTTTATGTGAACACTGTTTAACTAACTTTTACAACGGTGTTAGTTTTGCATTACCCAGTGGTTGCTGTAGAAACGTTTGATAGTCCTGCAGGAAATGTCCAGAGCAGCACTAGATACAGCTAGCTGCTACTGCCACTGTTTTTGCTGTTTGTGTACCTGTAGATTTCTGTGTAAAAAACTGTCCAACAGATAGTGCTGCAAAAAAATAGTAGAAAATAGTGTTCCCATGAACCTCTGTGAAACTTTAGAGACCGGAATTGCTTAAAGATGGCAGCAATGCACTTTGGTTTTAGCCTTGTGTAAGCTAGCTGTTTGCTCGTCAGTCTGGTCAGGATTAAATTTATATTCTATTCACTGAGCTGCAACAAGTAATATAACAATTGTTCGTAATATTTTCACATTACCCCATTTCAAAAAATCTGGACTATCTCTTAAAACCCAGAACTTAGTGAACAACTTTGTCAAAATCTAAGCCTCCAAATCTGGACCCGACTGGATTTTCTGTCCAAAGAAAATCTAAAAAGCAGCTCCCAGAAACGTGGCTCTGAATGAGCAGTGAGTGGCAGGCCTGAAATGTCTCCCATGAAAGGCTTTGACTGGAGCGAGGGCGGCCAGGCACTGAATCTTGCAGGGATTTCTGCGCCTCTATTTGCTGCATGATTAGCTTCTAAGTATATCTTGACATCAGTCATCTCCACTTGGCGGTTTGCAACAACTCTCCGCGGCGATGGCGGAAATGACAGCAGGTTCTGACAGATTCAACTATAACCCCGCGCTGTCTGTGGCGGAGTGCCAGTGCATAGACTGTGCACATGTCACTGGCACAAAAATGTGCACAAAAGGCATGCACGGACGGGAAGGATGACCCCCATGAACTGACCACTGAGTTGTTTCAAAAGCCATTCAACACACCGCATCCATAAAGGAACAAATATTTGCCTCCAAGAAACGTTTCTTGTCAGGAGATTTATTCATAGCTCGTGCTGTCTGGCCTGCTGAAACACCTGCAGTCAATATTCTATAAAAAATATATAATACATGCCCATAAATATATTGAGCAGCCATCAAATTTTACAACTTTTCTGCTAAATCAAGTTTTGTAGCTTTTGTTGCGTATTTGGATCAGACATCTTTGTGTTCAAACCGCAGCATCGTTTGTTAGAGAGGGAGGTAATGACCGTGTCCCTATCAAACCTCAGGCTGGGGTTTGGTAATCTCTCTCCGTGCCGAAGTGTGGCACTGCCAACCCAGCCGAGGAGGCAGGGAAGCGCAGGGAGGAGGGTGAGGGACTGACAGCTTCCCCTCCTTTTTTCTGTCACTGTCTTGGCCCTCCCCTCTCTTCCTGCCCATCTGTGCCCCTCATTCTCACTCAGATTTTCCCTTTGTGGAGGCTGCGTTTCATCGCTACGCCCTCACACAACCTGTGACTTTCAGCTCCCCCCCAGCTTCAGTATCCACCCCTCCGTGTGCTTCAGTTCCATTGGACGGAGACGAGCGAGTCTCACCTTCGTCTCTCCCTCCTTGTCACGTCTGCACAGACACGCCCACACAGATGATCAGCAGACACTTTCTGTCCAGAGAGGGCCTCGGGCTGCCAGCTCTCCCCAAAAAAGCCAAGTCAGTCTGCCCTTCATCATTTGCTCCTTCTTTATGCATATACTGTATATTTATTATTATATACTCATTTTCTTAAAAGTTCCTCTGAGAAACAAATTATTTGGTTTTAGCAAAAGCATCCCAGCCAAAGCAATATAAAATCTGTAGGACAATCATTTTTTGTTATTGTCACTTTCATCTGTGACTTTGTAACAAAAGTTTAGTTGGCAGAATTTAGTTATGCATGTTTTTCATTTGGCTGTTAATTTTTTTATGAAATGGAACAGATTGGATTTGTAAACAAGTAAAAAATAAATAAATGCAGCCGTCCAAAGTATCCCGCAGTGTGGAAAAGTAAGCAGAGCTGGGATTAGCAGTAAGAACAAGTAGGACGTTGGTGTTTGGTGGCTCGGAGCAGCTCTAAAAACCGAAATGGTTGAAAATGAAGCACAAGCTGGTGAGGACACATGAAACTGGCATTTTGTGGAAGAATACATATCTCTCCCCCCCCTCCCTGCAGGATACATATTTAGACAAAGGTATTCTGGGTTGACTCTGAGAATCAATCAGTTGGAGATTTACAACCAATGATTTCATTGTGAGGAGATTCTGAGGACCTCAGGAAAAAAAAAAAAAGGTGTGTATTGTCATCATTGTATGTTTCCATACAACAACATTGGCTCTCTGCATTAACCCATCCACCCTCAGGTGGAGCAGTGGGCAGCTATTGAAAGCACCCAGGGAGCAACTGGGGATAAGGTGTCCTGACACCACGAGATGTGAAATGACTGGGGATTGAACCTGGGACTTTTGGGTCCTGAGTCAGCTCCCCTGCCTCTACCCCATCTTGGACATCCTGAGAGTTGTTGAGTTGTTGTTCCAGCATCCGACTGGAAAAGTTTACAAACCATTTCTAAAGAGTTTGGACTCCACCAATCCACAGTCAGACAGATTGTGTACAAATGGAGGAAATTCAAAAGCATTGTTACCCTCCCCAGGAGTGGTGGACCAACACAGATCACTCCATGAGCAAGATGTGTAATGGTTGGCAAGGTCACGAAGGACACAAGGGTAACTTCTAAGCAACTGAAGGCCTCTCTCACATTGACTGATGTTAATGTTCATGAGTCCACCATCAGGAGAACTCTGAACAACAATGGTGTGCATGGCAGGGTTGCAAGGAGAAAGACATTGTTCTCCAAAAAGAACATGGCTGCTCGTCTGCAGTTTGCTACAGATCACGGGAACAAACCAGAAGACTGTTGAAGAATGTTTTGTGGACGGATGAGACCAAAATAGAACTTTTTGGTTTGAATGAAAAGTTATGTTTGAAGAAATGAAAACTCTGCATTCCTACATAAGAACATTATCCCATCTGTGAAACATGGTGGTGGTAGTATCATGGTTTGGGCCTGTTTTGCTGCATCTGGGTCAGTATGGCTTGTCATCATTGATGGAATAAAGAATTCTGAATTATTTCAGAAAATTCTGAAGGAAAATGTCAGAACATCTGTGCATGTAGTTGCAGGTACTGAAAGCAAAGGTTCACATTTCTTCCACTCAGATAATTTTCCTAAATAATAAAGTATAATATTTTGTCTCATTTGTTTAACTGGGTTCTCTTTTCTACTTTTAGGAATTGTGTGAAAATCTGATGATGTTTTAGGTCAAATTTATGGAGAAATATAGCATTTTTTTTAAGAGTTCACAAACTTTCAAGCACTATTATATTTATTTTGGTTCATGAGATATTTTGCTAACAGAAAAGTAGGCTTGACTTCAACATTTAATGACACCATTTTAAACAAGGCTCATGAGCATTTGTCAGAGCTCAGAGAATGTGTTGGGGGTGTCTCTCAGCCACAACCTCACCAGATTTTAATTCTATATTTGTAAAAATTAATCAGCTTTAGCCTTTTTCTGTGTATGTTTGCTGGAGTGAGCACTTATCTTAAAGCTACGCACACAAGATTCATGTTCAATGACTACTTTATGAGTTTCCTTCAAATTCACACGGTGGTTCATGAGGTAGCTGACAGATGAATGATTGCACATTTACTCCCACGCAGGTAATTATTACCCCTTTTAATGACATCATGATTAGTTAATTTGCTGGAAAAAATAAATATTTCCTGGAAAACCATTAAAGCAACGTGTAGATTTAATCACAGCTTTACTCGACCAGTTCAAACTTAAACATTCAAAAGGAAATGCAGAAAGTAAAGGCTCAATAAACCAAACAATAAACTGCAGGGCTGAGGTCAAGCTGTGCTCTAAGTTAGCCACAAACATTAAATCAAAAGATAACAGCAATTTAAAAGTAAGATTAATGTAGTTGGCAAGACAACAAGTTTTAATGGCTGAAACGTTCATTTAACTTTGAATAAACATCTTGATTATCTTTTTTAGTATTTGCTTTCTTCAGAACACAAAATGTACAATATATTTTGTTTAAAGAAATAAGATGCATCTATATCTTGGTTGTGGGGTGAAAAAATTAAATTTAATAAATTAGATTTAATTTAAAGTAGCTACAAATTTACCTTCATTTTTAATCCCTTCTTCCCCAAAGCTCCTCACCTCACCTAGCAGCCTCACTCCTCTTTATCTCTCTGCCATTTTCCCAACCTTCTTTATCTTTTTTTTTTCTCCTTTCAAGCACCTTTTCTGAACATCATTCAACAGCTCTGGATGTTTATTGCTGCAGCCCTTTCTTTGTGCAGAACTCGCAGACAGCGGCCCTACTGAGTTGCCCACTCTGCTGCAGCCTTAGCGTTACATGACAGAAAGTTAGGTTTTTCTAACCTTTATCTATCCCTCTACTGTCTCCCTCTCCTCGCCCACTTCTCCTTCTCCCAGCCGATTCCCTCTGCCTCCATATCTTTCAGCTCGCTCCATGCCCGTCCCCTGGGCGGCTCCAGCACTCCACGACGGGCCTGCAAGCTTTTGCACGGCTGCCCTGTCGGAGTGTATTTTAAGACAACCAGCGTGTTTCTCCATGGTACAGAGGCTAGGTATGACTCACAAATCAGATATTTGACCAGGAGAGCCACACAGAGGAGTAAAGCAGAACGTGGGAGGAAAGTGTGGATAGCTCACAAAGGGAACCTGACCGACCTCCATCTTTCCATCTGGTAAACAGACTGCTATTTCAGCTCTATTGGTGTTTCAAATCGTTTCCCGGCACCAAATAGCTCTCAGAGCTTCATCAGAGGAAGAGTCTGCACCGAGAGGAGGCTCAACATTTATGTAGCACTGTGTAAAGGAGCAACGTTGTTGTTGCAAACACAAACCGCAAATGGAGCCTTCTGACTTATGAGGCTCGCGCCTTGAAGATTAAAGTGACAGTTTGGCTTTTGTGATGGCGAAGATGAGACGTTTCGAACAAAAGCAGCACAGTTCGATTAAACTTCTACTGAATTGGGTTCCACACAAAACGTGGCCTTGCACCGAACAATGTGGTTCAGCAGAGCAGATCATCCAGGCTGCAACGTTTCCTTCAGGTACAACAGATGCCCGGCTCTCGGTTAGAACGAAACATCGCCTGCAGGTTTATGACTAAGTGTTATCAAATGCATTCCTTCAGACTCGAAGAATCTCTCTTTGCAGCGGACTTTATTGATTTTTCCTGACTGCAAAGTGCACTAGACGCAGCTCGGTCTCCTCCACGTTCTTCTTTATTGCCCTCATAATGGCTTTATTTTTCTCTAGAAAAATATAAAGCATTAACAGAACAACAGTAAAATCTGCATCCTTTTATGAGCTCAGATGAAAGATGTTCTTTTACGACGGACAAAACATTAGTTCATGTTGGAACACTGTTGGTATGCAGCATGTGCACACCACTGTTCTGACCCTCTTCCCTGTCCAGAACAAATATGCCGCTGACATATTATTTATCAAAGAGCATGCGAGGTGCATGTTTTTCCCCACCTACACCCGAAGCACGCCGGGTTTGACACATTCATTGTCAGTCGTGCTCTCGCAGCACCCTGACCTGCATCTCAATGACTCTGACTGTACTATCCCTACGCATCTCTCCGTTCAGACTCGGCAGAACATCATCCACAGGTCCATTTCTCTCCTAATAGCACCGACAATGAGGGTGAGCCTCTTCAATTTTATCTTTCCTGTCTGCTCCTCACAAAGAATTCTTTAGCAGGGCCGCGTAATTACGGTCTGATCTCAGTGGTGTAAGATATCACAGATTTCCTATTACTTCTGTTGGTGCGTCTGAGCCGCTGCTGAAGCCCGACACTTGAGGCGTACAGTATGTACTGGAGGGAATGAGAACAGAGCATTAGCAGCATTAGGCAGCTCTCTGCTCGTTTAGCATAGCAATGCTGCCTTGAATCTTTCAACAGAGCGGACACTGACTGAATGCAATCAGCAACACCTGCGTTCACAACATGTATCAGACAAACCGCCAGCCGACGGTGTTTGTGTTTCAGAAAAGTAGAGAAGACTTGAGATGAGTGCAATTCCCTGCAAAGTCCCACGCTTGATTATTGAAGGTGTTAGAAAAAAAGTCCCTCCTGTTTTGCTTCTTGCCAATTATAATACGTGTTGTAGCCGCTGCAGTCTTTTTGACTTGAAAGTGTAAATGCATACAGCTGTAATGAATTGCATAATTTATGCAGAGTTATTATTTTGTGCTAAAAGATTTAAACAGCATTAGCAGCTTAAACTGCCACTCACAGTAATATGTGCACGTCAAGCTTAGCACTGATGATGGTGAAGATTTTCATCCATAAAGAGGGTATAAATATGCAACAACAGAAATCATAGAGTAGCGACCGAGCCCGGTATGTACTTGTTGCATAACCAAAATTCACTAGGTAAGTAAGTATGAAATAAGTACCAGATAAACACTTGCTATGTACCAGGGGCACACATGGTACAAGTATGTAACACTACCAAGATGTACAAGGTAAATACTTGGAACCTACTGAGCTGTATTATATATTGCTAGAAAATAAGATAAAATGTAAAAAATAAATACAGGCAGTCCTCATTTTACATTCGAGTTCCGTTCCTACGCATTGAACGTAACCCGATTTGAATGTAAACCGGAATTGATCACACGTGGCGATCGTTAGTCCAGATTTTGCCCGTAAACCGTGAAAATACATGTAAATGTATGCTAACGCTGTGCCGCACACCCATTTATCGACATGGGACTGAACACGCTACACCACACATTCATCTATAAACACATATAAACACTATAAACACTATTTACAACACTATGTACAACATCCAAGTGCGTGTGTAAAAACGTAATGACGCATTTAGACCATTTGGGGATCGAACGTAAGTCCGGAAATTCGTAAACCGGATGATTCATAAACCGAGGACTGCCTGTAGATTAATTTGGCAGAAAAAGGCTAAAAGAGTACAAACAAGCTATAAACAAAACTTAAAAGAGCCCAAAAAGCTGAAATTATTTGAAAAGTAGCCAAAAAAGTTGAAATTTGCTGAAAGAGCAAAACAGTTTAAATTATTACCATACCATATTAGTAAGAGCCTGAAAGAGTGCAAGTTTACCTAAATAAGCATAATTAAGATTAAATAAGAACACAAATCTGAAATTAGATGAAAAGTAGCAGAACATGTAAAAAGTTTGAATAAAAAGTACCAGAAAGTAGCTGAAAAGAGCACAGTAAAAGCTGAAATTGCCAGAAGCAGTAGAAATAAGTTGAAAAGGGCAGAAAAAGCTGAATGAAACAAACAAACAAACAAAAAAAAAGTGAACTGAGCAGTGAACTGTTTTAAACAGCACAAAGGGTTTGAGGGATGTGACCAGAGCTCCATTTTTAAATACAGTAATGCTACATTTCTGAAGAAAAATGAATTGTGAATCACTTTGGTTAGATCCATATTTTTTTAACATCTAAATAAAACAAATTTGTGATATTTCTAATAATGCCTTCATGTCTTTTCTGTTGTTTTCACTTCCCATATTCGATGGCCTGATTTTCAAGGGTCATTTACTGACACGCTCATTAAAGATTTATTGAAAAGGCGAACACAACTTCACGTTTTAGTTCAAAGCCAAATGAAAAAGTAGACCCTGCATAGTTCTAACCTAAAGGACCATAGAATGATTAATTAAACAGTGACGTAATCCTTCATGTTGCGTAGAAGCATCTCTCAGATTAAATAATTTTCTTTCTTTTGTAACGCAGATACTGTTACACCTGCGAGACACACACTCCCCCGCGCTGCTCCCACTGCTTCGACTGCAAGGTGTGTGTGCTGCGGAGGGACCACCACTGCGTCTTCTTCGGCCAGTGTGTCGGCTTCCGCAACTACCGCTACTTCCTGAGTTGCTTGTTGTTCATGTGGTCGGGGCTCCTCTACGCCATGGTGATGAACGCAGAGGTCTTCATCGTCATACTGAAGGAGGGCGTGACGCTGCACAGCATTCTGCTGCTGCTCATCCCCTGGATCATGCTCGTTTCTGGTACAATCACACACCTCCGCTGTCCATTTTGTTGTATTTCTACGCAGCTTTAAAGCCGTCAACTAGATTCATCGTCCGTTTTTAAATATGGTGAGCCGCTTTACAAAAAGTATGTCTTGAAGGGAAGAAAGGCTTCATCCAACTTGTGATGTTTTACAACCTGAAACGTTTCGTGGGGTGAAGCTAAACATGACTAAATCAGATCCTTCTTTTGAAGAGGCTAATAAAATATAAGTGACAGTCTTGTAATAATATTTAGAGCTAATTCCAGTAATTTATCTGTTGATCAGATAATTAAAGTACAACTGATTGTTTTAGATCTTAGTTCTGTGTATCAGAAATCTCAGCAAACCATAGAAAACAGAATTATTGAATGACCACCTGGATTTTCTCCTTGTGGTCAATCTGCCTTTAGGACTTGGAGAAGTTTAGTTATACATTAGTCCCTCATTTATCATGGGGGTTCCAGACCAGCCCCCACCCCCACATGCTGTAAGTGATAAACCATAAAGTAGGGATACAGTAGTCCAAGTTCGAGTTCAAAGATGGAACGAAATTATGTACTGGTACACAAGTAGTAGTATGTAGTGTATAACGCAAGTATATCTCTACAAGTAGTAAGTAGTAGTTTATTTTAGTATTTGTATACAGTTGTATATTAAGGCCTTTTAAAGCCTTCCCACACTCTTGCAATGTCCCTAACAATTTTCTAAGCTCTAAGCGCTACTAAAAGAGCACAGCATGTCATGACCTCAGCTCTCTGCCTCTGGCTGCTCTCTTGGCCACACCCACTTCCTCGCTGCAGAGCGGAGATCATGACATGCTGCAGGAGGAAGCTTCTCCTGCAGCTGTGGTCTGCTCGCAGGTGCTAACTAATTTAAAATAACTTATTTTAAATAAAAATTCAGTGCCTATTGTACGGCTCAGCCATCAATCAGCCAATCTTATTTTGAAAAACCGCGACAGAGCGAGTCCATGAAAAACGAATCGCAAAGTGGCGAGGGACTACTGCACATAATTTGAGCAAGATATGCAAGTTAAGGTAAACAGAACTTGGTGTAGAGAAGCAGTTGTTCATGTCATTTTCTTATCAACAGTCTTGAAGACAAATCCAAACCTGCTTAGTTTCACAAACAAGCTGTGACGTTCTTCCTTTCCTGCTCCAAGATAACATGCAAAGAGCATAACTATAGGAGGAATAAGTGTGAATTTAGAGAGGAAAAGTATAATTAGATCAAATTAAATATGCAACTATATACTAAAGTAACTTTAAGAACTACACAAACTTAATTTAACTGCACAAAGTAAACTTTGATAACTATCTTTAGCTTTCTAGTCCAAATGGATGTATTTTGATAAATTGGGCTGTCAAATTGATTATATTACAGTTTATGGGTAATTAATTGTCATACTAATAATAATCTTTTCTAATGTAGTTGTTTCTCTGGTCATATTCTGTTAGTTTCACCTTGCTGTTTTCATGTGTCTGTCCCAAATATTCAAAATCATATAATAAATTATATCTAAATTAGTACCTGATAGATTCAAGTTTTGGGGAAATTGCTGAAAATATGAAATAGTTTATCTTGTTTTTTATTAGTAATATTTTATTGGTAATTTACTGCAAATTTTATCATAGTTATTATTTTTTTTACTCGATTTTGTTTATTTTATCATATTTTTATCTACGATGTTGTAATTCTTGTGAAGCTCTTTGGTCAGCTGTGGTTGTTTTTAAATGTGCTAAATAAACTTTGAATTGAATTGAATTGAGAGTCCAGTCATAATGAGAAGGAGCCCACGGTTAAATATTTCCACTGTTATTCACTCCTTTGTTCCTCTGCAGGCCAGGTGTCAGCGCGCGCCTTTGCGTTCGCCTTCATCGCTGACACGTGCGTGGTGGGTTTCCTGCTGGTGTCCGCTTTCTTCTTCTTCCACCTCTTCCTGCTGTTTCGCGGTCAGACCACGAGGGAGTGGTACTCCTCCCGCCGCCCCTATAATCTGGGAGTGCTCGGTAACCTGCGTCACGTGCTGGGCCTCCGCTGGTACCTCTGCTGGCTCTCCCCGCTCATCCCGTCCCCGCTGCCCGGAGACGGGATGAACTTCCAGGTCACCGGATCGCTGGAGCCCACCAAGTAACAGCTGGAGGTCTGAACAGGCTGCGTGTCCTTTGGCGGTCGAGAGGAGCTGCAGCGGGGAGGATGACCGTTCATCTGCCAGTGATCGTCTGTGTCGAGAGAGAAGTCATACCTGAAGATAATCTGAGCACTGAATGAGGCTGGCCTCTGAATGTTTCTGAAGCACTAAAAATATCTTAACAACAGCACTGATAAAATATTATATTTTCTTTTATTTATAAAAACATGTGCAGGCAGACAATGGCTCCTGGGGTGGTAGGACTCTTGTGTGTGGTGATAAAGTCTTCTTTATCAAGGTTTTCCCCAAAATTTACTTAAGCTAAGCTACCTGAATATGAATCTCACATACAGTGTTCCAGATTAGACAACATAATTCCTCACATCAACTTCTGAACAGTTGAGCTTATCACAACCTTTTTACTGGATGTTGTCAGGTTGGTCAGTGAAGGGAGATGAGCAGCAATGTCTTACAGGAAAATAAATGCTGAATTTAAACTCTGAAAGTACACGGTGTAAAATCTTGTGTTTGAGTTTACAGAGTAAACTGTCACCTGGTATTAAATAGTATTTAAAATATGTGTGAGCGTTCTGTTAGAACAGTCGCCATGTCTTACATTTTGTTGATGTTTCACTCAGTTAAGGGTGATTCTTTAATCTTTCACTCAGTTAAGGGTGATTCTTTAATCTTAATCAGTATACTAATCTTATATTTTCAGGTTGATTACCATAATTCTAACAAAACAGCTGTTTTTTATCTGTTGTTTACAGTTTTATGTTTTCCCAGGGGTTTTTGGAGCTGATAGTCTGAACATGATCTGTAATCATCTGCTTCAGTTCAGTTTCTAATGTGGCCTTAGGATGATTCAACGCGTCATCTTTCACTTTACGCCAGCTGGACTCACTGAATTCCTTAAATTTTTTTTGTTTTTGCACTGACTTTGTTTTTAATTTTAAGTCTTCATGCTCTGAGCTGAATGTCAGTTTTGACGAGTGTTGCTGAATTTCTATTAAAGCTAAAAAATCATTTTTGAATGTTAATTATGACAATATGGCTGCATGTGTGGTGTTGGCTCTCTGGTTTAAATATATCGGTAAACTCTTTCAAGGGTGGTACTGTATCTAATTATTATTGTGGATTTTGTATTTTTAAAGATGTTTTTAAATAATAAAATTTGGATTTGGAAAATATTTTCTGATAATTTTGTTGCTTTATATTAAACACCCATGTTTTATTTACAAAAAAATATACTGTACAGTATACTGTATATATATACTGTGGTCTAGTCCATAGACAACAATAACAAACCTAAGATTTTATTTCCCTTATGCAGGTCAGTAGCTTGCTCATTTGCAGCATTATTAGCCGATTTAGCCGAGGTGTCAATTTGTTTCCTGGTAATATTTGAATTGGCAATTTATAAAAAAAAATTCAAGCAAAGCAAATAAAATATAAAGCAGAGCAGTGCGGGATTTTTGAGTTTGTACAACTCAGCTAATGCTAACTGAACGGTTAACATCGACTAGCTAAGTCACTAGCAAGTAACTGACGATGGTTAGCATTGGCTAGCTAAGTCACTAGCATAGCATATCTTAGTTTTTGTCCTCCATTTTCTTCTATTTATATATTTTTACATATGTTTAACTCAATGTTAATAACTAAATAGTTTTATTAAGTTATGACTCAAATTTAGCAGCTTGCTTTGCTTTTTAGGTTAGGTCTCTCTACAATTAGCATACATGCAGCTAATTCTTACTCCTGGTATTTAGAGCAAAGTATGAATTAAAAGTTTTTTTAAAGTCAGCCCTATATTTCAAAGATTTACTTTAAAGTTAAGTGTACTTGCTGTTTTTATTTTGGTTGTTTGTTTTAAATAATATGGATCCCAATAATTTCAGTCTTGAATCATTAGCACCGTTGTCTGGGTTTCAAAAATGTTGGACACTCATTCCATCATTAGTAATAGTTAGGTTATTATTATTGTTGTTGTTATTATTATTACCAAAATAGTGTAAAAAAAATAAAAGTTCCTTCCTAATTAGAAACTTATTGTCATTACTGCTGCCAAAGTAAAAGAAATACAATTTCAACATGTTATTCTTGAATTGAAGTACTTTGTATTAAATCCATTTAGTAAATCAAATCCAATGTGCAACAGTAACATTTAGATTGTTCAAATCTACAATCTTGTACAGGGACAATGCATCTCTAAAGTTTTAAACTTGGCAAATGAATACTCAGAGCTGAATGTTTGCATTTAATTATTTATAACCATATTACATTTTTGGTAAATACTGGTATATAAAAGAACGAGAATAAAAACTATGTCACCAAATGTTTAATGCTGACTTTATTCTATAAATGTATAAACTTCGATTTATACTTCTATTTAAACTTCTATTTAATTAAACTTCTATTTATAAATGTAGGCATTTTTCATCATGCCAACATTTTTTTAATGACATATACATGTGCATTGTGTGTTATACTGTAGTATTAGTTATAGTCATTATTTGCCATTCTAGTAAAAATCATTTAAGATTAAATGGGAAAAATTAAAAGTCATAAACCATTTTTTATGTACATCTTTAATTTTTCATGTTTGGAGCAGAAAGGAGGTTTCAACCAGCAGGATGGAGAAAAATATGTGAGTAATGCTCCCGGAACAACCCCCACACACAAAAAAATGATTTATTAAGCAGTATATCTTTTTTTTATTTATTATTTTTTATTTATTTATTTTTTGTGGTGTATGAATTTTAAAGATCTCGCAAGGAGATGCTGGAGAAAATAGCTGAGCTGGAGCACAATCAGAGTCAACTGAGGGAACTGAATGTTGAGATGAGACAGTGGCTGGACGTTGCCGATGATGAAGTAGCAGCGCTTCGCTCTGATAATGCCGCACTCAGAAAACAAGTGAAAGAGTAAAGTCATATGCTTTAATTTAGAATGACCACATTTTTGTTGGATTTATTAGTGTACTGTTGGCTTGCACTGGCAAGTTTTGCAGTGTTTGAAATGGTTTTTTTCCATAAGTGGGAAATGGGAAAGTGGTGTGTGTTTATCTTAAGGCTGAAGAAGACCATCAGTGAGGCAGAACAGGTCGAAGCAGAGACTTATGGGGATCTGCTGGACGGCGACCTCGATGAAAATAAAAGCAGTGAGAAAAAGATCCAAGATCTGGTATGTTAACAGTAAAGTTACTCCCTTACAAACGATGCTCGTTTGTTGCATCTCTCAGTTGCATCTTTTTGGTTTCATGTGTTGTGCAGGAGAAGGAGTCCACCATGGTGAAAGAGGAAAATAAGAAATTAATGACAACGGTAGATTTATTCCTTGTTTACTTTTTACTTTTTATTTTTTACATAACTACTCGTTTGGATGCTGTTTTTTATTTATTTTTGTTTTGTTTTGTTTTTTTATCTGGTGAGCCTGCTAGAAAGCAACTGCTCTTAACACGTACACAAATACTTTGTATATACTGTATATAAAAAAAAGTTCTGCATTTAATTGTGTTTTTACACTTTCAGCTTAAAACCTTGAAGGAAGAGTTTAACCAAGAGAAGATCACTTTGAGCAAGCTCAGGGCTGCATTTCAGAGCCTCGAGGTAACAC
Source organism: Hypsolebias longignatus (assembly GCA_031762435.1). NCBI lineage: Eukaryota > Metazoa > Chordata > Actinopteri > Cyprinodontiformes > Rivulidae > Hypsolebias > Hypsolebias longignatus. The sequence continues at coordinate 15,621,918 of JARVGV010001030.1, read as the reverse complement.
AACTGGTTCTAATTTAACACTTCTCTCCACGCCTGCTTGTAAGGAGATGAATCTTCGTGCATTTGATGGAGAAATTTAAATTATTACAGCATGGATTGTTTAAGTTACAACCATGTTGTTTACAATGAGTTTCTAAATTCATGAACATGTTGCACAAAGGAGTAAAAATCAGGTGGTGAATAGTTAAAACCGGCTGGAATGAGGGAAGTGTAAAAGTTGCTTTAAACGATGAATACAATTCTGATTTGTTACTTTGTTGTGTGTGTTTCGTCAGAATGAATTGGAGGAAGCTCAGTTAGAGCTTCAGCACAGGCAAGATGTGATTCGTCAGGTAAGAACATCAAAACAATGCAGTAAATCTGGAGTCAAGATTTTGATTCATTACAAATAAAAATCTTTCCCCTTAAAGTTTTACGTTTACCATCTCATTTTGTCTGTGTGGGGCTGTGACAGAAAAGCCTACAGGTAAACCATCTGGAGGAAACTGTGGAGGAATATAACAACATCATCAAGGTAAATATTTTCTAACCTGTTCAGTTATTATTTGGACCATTTATTCAAAATAAATGACATTTCATTATTCCATCAAGACATGTAAAGACTGAATATTTTGGCTATTAAACCATTTCGTTCTTTTCAAATAATGCAGGCGTGGATTAGCAATTTTGATAATTTCTTTTGTGAGACAGTGTATGAGCCCTCACATTTATGTTCTCACGTGGGAGTAAACACCGGTACTAGAAAAATGCTTTTGCATTGGTACATACTTCACGAGATGAAAGAAATCTGTTTGCGCTCGGTTGCAGTTCACCCGGTTTTCCACATACGGAAACACCCACGATGTTCTGACCAGTTACTTGACGCATATACTGCGAGACCAAAGTCCTGCCAGGAGCTTATGTGCATGCAAGAAGAACATTACGTACATTTTATCATAAAACCGCATCAATGAGAACACCCAGCAAAGTTAAGTCAGGTCCTCTGGATGGTTCCTTTGTTTAGTTTTTTTTTTTTTTTTTTTTTAGACGTTTCGTCTTTCATCCAAAGGACTTCATCAGTCCGAAGAGCCACAACAACCTCAGTCACATAAGTGGCTAACTCACATAGTGGGCCAACCAGTTTTATGTGATAAGGTGGTTTCTGGCGTCCACCCTCTCCTCCGTCAACTCCTCTGAGTCAAACATATCCAATTTGGTTCAAAACATCAAAAATAGGTTTTGAAGAAGACAGAAACCATCCAGAGGACCTGAATTAACTTTGTTGGATTTTCTACCTGGATTATTGAGTATGGACTTTGATGTTTTGAACCACTTTGGCTATGGCTGCTTCAGTAGAGTCGACGGGGGAGAGGACGGACTCCAGAAACCATCTTATCTCCATAAAACTGGTTGGCCCACTATGTGAGTGTGCTGCTTGTGGGACTGAGTTTGTTGTGGCTCCTCGGACTGATGAATTCCTTTGGATGAAGAATGAAACATTTCAACAAAAAAGAACCATCTAAAGGACCTGACTTAACTTTGTTGGATTTTTTTACCTGGATTATTGAGCATGAACTTTGATCAATGAGAACAGATTTTTCAACGTATTTCTAAATTTCTATTTCTAAATATAATTCAGCTTTAGACAGTTGTATGCTGACATTTGAGTTGGGCTTTGATTGAATTGTTCAGATGCATCATACAGGTCAGAAACTACAAATGAAGAAATGACTGATGGTCTTCCAACAGTCGACAACGTTTTTTAATGTTACTGTTTGATGACCATTAAAGCCGTCTGCTCATGTTCCTCTGCTCCAGGACCTCAGGCTGACCAAGCAGGAGCTGAACAAGCAGCTGGAGGACAGACGAGATGAAGCCTCATTGTAACCCTTTGATTTTGTTTTAAATGGTCAGTGTAGTGTGGAGATCGCTGTTTTACTGTTCTGCTGTTTGTTTTTCAGTGCTGTCTTTAAAGAAGTGTTGAGAGAAGAGGAGGGATCTGTCAATCATCATCTGTCCTTAGCAGAGGAAATTCAGATGCTGGTGTCATCGGCTGAAATGAATACCAGCATGTTATACTCGACACATCTTACTCGGGTGTCTTCTGAAGAGGAGAAATATGTAAACTACAGTATTCTCATTTTTTGTTTCTTATGTAGACTTGATTTGAATGATTAATATTATTATTATTATTATGTTTTAATTCAAGTTGGTTTCTGAACTTTCTGAAAAAGTAGCGCTTTAGAGTAACATTTTGGACAGTTTACACATTAAGCTTCTAGATGACTCTTACATTAAACTGGATTACCTTTTTCTAGATGCACCTAAAGCTTCAACAGCTGATTACTCTGTAATATCAATAATAACTATAAGTTTGTGTCATAACAAACCCACACTCATGCTGTCTGTCAGTGACTGAAACACGTGCAACTGTGTCAGCAGGAAGGGACTGGTGCTGAGGAGCTGCTGGACTCCCAGAGTCTCACAAACAACCGTGAACCTCAAAGGTAAGTCAGCTTTAAAAGATCATCCTGTTCCAAAACCCTTTATTTCAATTCTGCATTACTTTCCCGTCTGATTTGTTTTGTGCCTTTGCTAATCATTTACCCAGCGGAAGCAGATTTGTTAAAACCCCGAAGACCGCCATCTACGGAGCAAAGCTGTTCATAATGTGCATCTTCGCTTGTTCTTTCGTTTTCCTGATGGTTCTGGGATGTTGTGCAGTACATCTGTTTTCCATCTGTGCTTTGCACAGCAGTGCGCGGCTCATGTCACAGCCTTACTTCAGCGTGCACCACAATGCTTTACCACCCCTTTGAAGCTGCTCAACACGTTTGTTCAGTTTAAACGCCTGGTCACGGCTTTATGCTGTAGTTGGTTTTGTTTGCAGCAAATCAGATACGACTGGAAAGAAAACAATTCATACTCGTGACAAATAAAGCTGCATGCAGCTGCTTCAGCTTCAGAGCCTCGCTCTGTTAGAACTGCCATGACTAAAAGAAGAAGGGGAGGCAACATATTGATTTTTATCAATTTATTACAAAACTAACATAACAGCTGTGAAGTCTGTTCAACTGTGCTGTGTGAGCAGCTTTGCTGAAAAACCTGAAAGTAAAACCAAAAGTCTAGCAAAACGCTAATTAAAAGCTAAAAGTAGCAAAACACTATAGTGAAAGGCAAGCTAAAAGTATCAAACAGCTGGGCTAGATAAAGTAGCAAAATACTAGCTAAAACTATGTTTATCAAAAGGCAAGCTAAAATTTGCAAAAGGCTGGGCTAGCTAGAAGCTAAAAGGATAGCTAAAAGCAAAAGGCTGGCTGAATGCTAAAAGTTGCAAAACAATAACTAAAAACTATGGCGAAAGGCAAGCTAAAAGTATCAAACGGCTGGGTTAGCTAGAAACTAAAAGAAGCAAAACAGCTACAAACTACGATTAACGAAAGGCAAAGTTTTAAAAAGCTGGCGTAGCTAGAAGCTAAAAGTAGCAAAAAGCTAGCTGTATGCTAAAAGTAGCAAGATGCTACCTAAGTAGCAATGGACAACAATCTAAAGGATGGCTAAAAGTAGCAAAACCATAGCTAGGTATAGCAATAGGCTAGTTAAAAGCTAATTGTAGCAGCTAAAAATTAAAAGTACAAAAAAAAGCAAATAAGCAAAGAGAACAATATTTTTGGATGAATTCAATATATCTGAAAAAATATTTGTAAGTGAAGTGAAATATATGTACAGTATTTAGAAAAGTGTAAAAGTTACAAACACGAAAGGTTAAAACACTCCTGAATGAGCTGAACATTTTCATTTATAGCACGGTTGCAAAAATTGCACGGAAAAATAGCATCAGTGTCAAATTATCATGGATTCACCTTTTGGAGGATGTTAGTCAGTTATATTAGTAGAAAAATGATAAAATGATACAACACAAGCTTGAACATTATAATTTTTATTTACCCACCTACAGTTGACAAACATTAAAAACGAAGTAGAATCGTGAAATAAAACAGGCAAATTGTTCCATTGTCATGTTTTAGACAAGTTTTACTAAACTAGAATGTTATTGTTAAACTGTAAAAACCAAACACTAAACTTTAAAATATGTTTTCTATAAATAGTTCAAGATCTTCTTTATTTCATATTTATCACCACTGGGGTTCCCATTTGTGTTTAACCTTTTAAAAACCAGAAGAGATTAATAAAAACAAACATTAATAATTATAATGACTGAACCTCAGCCCTTCTGGAGGGACTAAAATAAATGGACCCACCCAGCTGGAGGAGGACACCCCCACCCACCCCTCCACCCCGGCCGGGAATCAAATTAAACGGGTTCTGGTTGAGGACAGGAGGGATGCTGAGACCATCAGAGCAGGGAGGTGTTGATCAATAAAAACATAAATTGGTGCTGGCTGCTGGTTCTTTCCTGCCCGGAGGAGAAGCGCAGACCCGGCGGAGCGGGGTTGCCGACGCGCTGATGCCCGGCCGCGGCGCTTTCAGCTCGGATGGAGCTCTGAACCGGAGCCGTTGAAGAAGGACGATAAATCCGGGAGAAGGGAGAGAGAGAGAGAGAGAGAGAGCAACAGGCCAGATAGATCTGGTTTGAAGAATTAAAAGAAACGAGCCCGCAGAGCGGAAGAGGGAGAGATGCTCTGATCCGAGAGCCGACGAGCAGCAGCGGCAGGCGGGATGAAGGCTCCGAGGAGACCCCGGAGGAGGCTGCTCCTCCCCCGGCTCCTCACCGGAGGAGCGGCGCTGCTCACCGCTGCCTGCATCTGTCACTTCGGCCAACTCACAGGTGAAAACAAACATAATCAGGCTGCAACCTTAAGTAGAACAATGCAACACATCTTTAAAATTCACAATTATTTAAAAAAGATTTTAAATAAAATGTCATGTCTTCTCAGGCTCTGTGGGTCATAGCATGCCTTTATCCAGGAGAGAGCTCATCCTGCAAACAGAAGATAACCAGACAGGCACTGGATCTGGTGAGACTCAGACCTTTTATTCTCTTAAAAAAAAACAACAACACACATCTAGATATGAAATTGAATACAGTATTTAATCACTAACGGCAGAATGTGTTGATCATAATGACTTTATTAATTATTCCTTTTGGTGCCTCGGTTCATTGATGTACCTCCCCGCTCCACTTCATTTCCTCATACTCAAACATCTAGATCTTTAAACACAGCCAGGCCTTTGAGGGACCCGGTTGCTAGGTAACAGGATGCTGAATTTGGGGTTGGATGCTGCGTGCATCCGTCAAGGTTCAAAGTACGCTGTCGCAATGACCTGCTGATTAACAAGCTCTCATCAACACGCACGTCTCATCTGGTGTGTGTTTGAAAAACTGAAATTAGCAGTGATAGGTTATAATCTCACTCTGAGATTTTTACCAGAAATGCACTATATAAAACAATAAATAAAATCAAAATATGTGACCCATCTCATCAAACTGAGGATTAAGTTGCCAAGTGGACTGTAGAGATTGAAAAATTCATGATTAATTGGAAATTTTCAAATTATGACGACTATCTACAGATTCCTTTGATGAATTGTCTGAAATATAATCCTGAGGAGGAATGCTTGGAAGCACTTTTATGTTGCACTGCCACAACTAATGATGCTTTTACTGCACTGTACTAGCTGGGAAATCCCAATATCAAAGTAAGATTTGAGGTTTCAAAAAGCCTCATTACGATATGGAAAATGTAGGATTCAGATTATTTGTTCACGGGGTAACCCAGAGGAGCAAGGTAAACCAAGCCACATCTCTGGAAATATATCTGGAAGATCTAATCAAATTTCTCCGTATATTCTGAAAGAATAAAGTTTTTTTTTTCTCTTGTTTTTTTTTAATTTAATTTAATTCATTTATTTATTTTAATGTTTATTTTGTTCTTCATACCCAATCACTCTCAACGTCACCATGTAATAATCAGTTAACTGGACATTTCCAGAACAAATTATTTGTACATTTATAATCATTTGTCTCCTTTCCAGCTATGCATTGGTCATCAGTGGACACTGAAAATAAAGATTAGTGACTTTTAAATGTGTTCTTCTTCTGGAAACGTTGGCTTTTTGTTCCTAAATAAAAAGGTTTTAGTGTGGCTGACACCTGAATTTAATTTTACACCACGGTGTCAATTGATCATAATGGTCAAACTGCACATTTTGGCCTCTCTTCAGGATTGCGTTCATTTTCATTTAATTTTTATGAAAGTGATATTTTCCTAATCTTCTGTGAGGTTTTATAGGGAGAGAAATCACTTTCCAGGTCTTCCTTTAGTTGTCTCAGAAAGCGTTTATCAGGGAGATGTAGCGTTTTATGAGCATTACTGCAAGAAATTTCATTTTAACACAACCTGAGATACAAAAAAATAAAAAAATCAGTATCTAACTTGGCCAAGCTGCTTTGAAATCGCTAAGATTTTAATTTAAATATCTAGGTGTGGCTTTCTTTAGAAGAGTGAATTTGCATCTTAGATCTTAGTAATATTTTCTTTTGCATTTTATTGTTGGATGTAACTGGGACCCTGTGTACATAATCTCGTTTTCATCACATGTACCACATGTGGTGCGGATGACAATTAAGAATCTCTGACTCTGACTCTCTGACTCTAAACCACCTCCTGAAAAATAGGGCTTAGGTTTGAAATGTAATATGCATTTAACATACTTAATGCTCACTTTCTCCTGCAGCCTGTGAGTTTTCACTCATACTGACTGACAGGCATCAACGCTTGTGTAATCCCAGGGCTTTGGACCAACCAAAGTGTTGACAGCTAAACAACACAGCTTGTACCAGACTCTGCAAAGAATGTGCTAAATGATACAGATGTCATATGGTCGCACATTTGTTACATAGCTAGATAGATAGAAAGATGTATGGATAGATGTATAGATGGATAAATAAAAGATAGAGATGCTTTTATAAAATAATGGTGACAGTCTTGTTACTTCAGAGGAGTTGGAGTGCAGATCTTCAGAGAGACTATTTCTAGCGGATATTACACATTTAAAACAGAGTGCTCGTAAAGTTTTTATAGACAAGTGCATGTGTTACTGACACAGGTCAGATGTTCATAGTCTAGGCTTTATTGTGTGATGAAAGTGCGGAAATGGAAAGAAGGGGCTTAGGGGAACAAGGTCATTTCTGTTTTGATATGGCAGTCTCAATCTCTCCTCTGGGAATGGAGCAGTGATGCACACAATTTTGAATTACTCAGCACTGAACTCTGTGGGGCCTTCCAGAGTTCCACCAACTGCTGAGATGTATTTCTACAGAAACCTGAAACTATGTGTGTGTGAAATGTTAATACAACAACCAGTAAGTATGATGGTTAGTTACTGCTCAAGGCCTTGATTGAAAACAGTTGTTAAAGTCTACAACAACAAAAAAATTCTGACAAGTCCTAAAAATCATTTTTATTTAAATTTTTACTTTTTTTATTTTTCAGAACCATTTCAAATGCTCTCATAACATCTCAGTAACTTTAAAATACTCTTGTGTTCCTGGAGGGAAGCAAATCAGCCAC
>JARVGV010001030.1:15573981-15594633 GCA_031762435.1 Hypsolebias longignatus | reverse complement strand
AACAATGTTCAGTCAGGTCATCTGGGCAGTTTCTTTAAAAAAAAAAAAAACATTCAGATGACCAGACTGAACATTGTTGGATTTTATACCTGGATTATTGAGCATGAACTTTGGTGTTCAATTCAAGTTTCAAGTATCACTTGTGTATAGGCCTGTCACGATAACAAATTTTGCTTGGCAATTAATTGTCTCAGAAATTATTGCGATAAACGATAATATTGTTTGAAATTTTACAATTAGTAATTATTGTCAAATTTAAAAAGAAATGCTTAATTTTTGTGTGTAGTACCTGTTTTTGAAGTGTCTAAGAGTGTCTGAACGGAAGGGTGACTAGTGAAGGAGCAAGAAGCGTGTCTAAAAAATGGGAGGGAGGCCCCTTGACGTGCGATGTGACATGAGTTGTCTCTCCTTCCTGTTTTTCAGTTCTCAAAATGGCGGACGCTCGGTGTGGTTTGAGCTAGTTAGCATAGCATTTTTCACACAAAGCTTCTAATAAAAAATCAGGAAATATGTTCTCAGCTTCTTTTTGCAAAGAAAAACAAATTTTTAGACGAAGGCACGGGTTTAACCGTGAATTTTGGAGCTTCAACAAGACGGGAGTTCCCCCCCCCCGAGGTCGACCTATTAGCTTAGCTTCTCAGCTTAGCTGCTTTTAACTGTCCAAAAACACAATTTCGGACAGTTAAAATGGATTTTAAGGAAAAAAAAGAAATGGAGGTGTCAGTTAACGCGCACCGGAGTTTGGCCTTTTGTCATCCAGTGTCTTCAGTAGAAAGCGAGAGACGAAGAAACGATAAAACCGATAAATGAAAATGAGGTTGACCCGTCCAGGGTGAACCCCACCCCTTGCACAGTGATTGCTGGACATGGGCACCGGCGACACCCATGACCCAAAAATGGAAGAAGCAGGCAAATGATAATGGATGGATGGATGCAATTAATTGATTTGTTTATCGGGACAGGCCTGCTTGGGTATAAATTTTCTGTTTGAGTTTACGTCACAGAATAACCCAGTTCCTGGTCATGAAGGGAGAAAAAAATGAGCCAAAACTAAAGCAGCTGACCTCATCGACTGTAAATGACTCTGTCTACAGTGGGTTGAGTGTTTGAAAACTTTTTTTTTTTTACTTTTACTTTTATGTTCCAGTACATTAGCAGAAGTGTTCAGATCCTTGACTTAGGACTGCATTGATGCAAACAAACACAAAAACTCCAGAATCATGACAGCCGCAAGTTTGTTCACCAGGATTGCAGGGATTTTCAAACATTCTTCTTTGTAAATCTTTTCATGCTCAGTCCATTTTAATGAGAATGTGGGAAAATCCCGCTCACGCACTCACAAACAACCATGAAGTCAATTGATCTTTTAAGAAACTTCATATGAATAACGCTAAATTTTTATTTTGGTCTTTAATTATGTAAGTTTCTCACGGTTTTTTATGGAACGGCAGGACTTAAAATTTAGTCTGGGTCTAGTATAAAAGCAGCCACTCTTTGCTTTTTTTTAAATTTTTTCCTTCAACCTTCTGGTGTGTTGATCATCCATTAGTCAGGCTTTATTTTTTGCTACAGTGGTGAAAGATCTAGAAAATCCCCCAGCCCACATTAAGCAGCATTCTTTGACAGATTTAGAGCATAAACCTCAAATCTCCCTGAGCACAGTCGTCTTTTTATTTCTCCCTGAAGCACATTAGTAATTTCTCTGCCAAACATACTTACAAATACTGTATAGTATTGACGTGTAAAAAAATCTTTCAAAACATCTGCTGCATACCTTAAAAATACTATTATTGCTCTTTAATAATCATCGTACTGCAGCCTGAACAGCTAGAAATTTGGAAAAAACATTTTTTTTGTCATGTACAGCTTTCTGACATGAGTTACGGTAAAGAAAAATGTGTTAAGAGAAGTTCACTTTTATTAAAACCAATTGTTAAGTGTATAGACGTTATTTATACAGTTTATTTAAAAACATATAGCTATTGTTAGGCCTGTCACGAAAACAAATTTTGCTGGGCGATTGTCTCAGAAATTATTGCGATAAACAATAATATTGTTTGAAATTTGACAATAATTAATCATGTCAAATTTAAGAAGAAGTGTTTGATAATTTTTGTGTGTGGTACCTTTTTTAACCACTGGATGGCAGTGTAAGACTGTTTGAACCGAAAGATGGATAGTGAGGGAGCGAGCAGCGTGTCTCTTTCAGAAAAATGGGAGGGAGGCTCCTTGACGGGACACGGGCTGTCTCTCGTTCCTGTTTTTTGGTTCTCACAATGGCGGACGCTCAATGTGGTTTGAGCTCTTTAGCATTTTTCACATTTTTCAACACAAAGCTTTTAATTTAAAAAAAATCAGTAAACAAGTTCTCAGCTTCTTTTTGCAGAGAAAAACAACTTTTTACACAAAGGCACGGGTTTCTACAGTGAATTTTGAAGCTTCGACAAGACAGATGTTTTTTTTTCCCCGAGGTCGGCCTGTTAGCTTAGCTTGTAGCTTAGCTGCTTTTAATGAACCAAAAATGTGATTTTGGATGGTTAAAATGGATTTTAAAGAGAAAGGGAGGGGTCAGTGAAGAGCACCAGAGTTGAGCCGTGTCTTCAGCACAAAGCGAGAGACACGAAGAAACAAAGACGATAAATGAAAATGAGGTTGATAATTTGCCTTTATAATGTGATTAATTGATTTATTGATTATCAAAACAACCCTAATTCAGTCCAGGTTTCTGCAGCATAAAGATGGACTGACAAAACAAGTGGACACGGGAGTCTACCTAGCAGAGACACTGACCTGTCCTTCCAAACAAGTTTCCTAGGGGTCTTGTTAGGGCACAGGCAGCTCTTTGCCTTGAGTTACTCTCTGATGAGAAGATCAGAAGTAAAATAATTCTCTAACTGGTTTAAGTTCTGTCTCTGATATTCACCAGAACAGGATCCTGTTTACCAGAAACCATAGTGTTGGTTTTCGCCATAACAACTCACAAAGTCTAGGTTCTTTGCTTGAATGGCTTGTTCATTGGTGGAATTGTTTATAAGGACTATGTCAGCAGGAACGCGATGATTTGTGATTTCACTTCCAGTTTTAGAGAAACCTGTTCCTATCAATGCCTCAGATATGATGTTCCAAAACACAATGCTGGCAAGAGTGGACAGCCTTGACGGTGTCTTCACAAAAAACAAGAGGAAAAAAACGACACATCAGATTAATTAGGTGGCCGCTGCCATGAAGGTGACCTTTCTAACAATAAATCTTTCTAATCCGGTCACTTCCACAGCATCTTACCCTCCGGTGGTTCGGTCATGGGTGGAGTTAGACAGTACATGTGGTACCCTCGGTCACAGTCATCACAGAACAGCAGCTGGTCCTGTAGAAACACAACAAAACTGAACAACAGTCGTGGAAATAGTGTATTTAAATAAAATTTACTTTGAGATTCCGTCCCAACTGTGTATGTAACTTAAAATATAAACGCTGAGGGGCTTTAATCTGTCATAGTGCGTAAAAGATACTCTGTGTAAAGTTTTCATGAGTGGACCGATGTTCGACCTTTAAACGACCCTGAAATACAGAGCCTGTCAAATGATCTCCAGAGGATAACTGTTGACCTTTTCCATCACTTACAACCAACTTTCTGACATTTACAGATACAGCACAGATAAAGGACAAACGCCTAATTATAATAATTATGACACCCACTTTGCACATTTCCAAACTGGTTTTTGTGAACAGAATACCTTTATGCCTGTTTTGCAGGGGAACTTCACCTCAAATGTAAAAAAAAATGCCTCTTTGTCAGAAACGTTTTAATTATGAGTTCATAAGTAAAAACCTATGCAGTTAGTGAAAAAAAAAAAACACACACACTTTCCTGAAAGTCTGGACAAAAATTGTTCATCGGTACAGTTAGTCACTGCGTGTCTGCTGGGACTGCTGGTTGTTAAATAGTTTAGCCACTACTGTGCTAAAAATAATTCAAAGACACAATGAAAAGGTCAGAGAAAGCAGCAGAAGTCTGGCTAAGAAACGAGTTTGTACTGCTGATTAAATGACCAAATGATACCAAATGATTAGCGCTGTGAATGTTTTTTCAAGTAAATAAATATAAAACTGTACATTTTTCCACATGATAGGCACATTTGTTTGAAACATGAGGACGAGGCTCACATCATTCTCCGACGTGCCACAAACGTTGCAGCATTTGCACTCGATGCACTGCCAGCGGTAAGTCTTCACTGCAGCCATCATCACCGGCGTGAACTGCAGGCACGTCGGGTGGCCTACGGGAAGGAGCCAGGGACATATCAGCATCGACCATCGCAACAAAGAGAACATTTGCTCCAACCCCACCTGCTAACTGACCAATCATAGCTTTGAAGCCAAAACAAACCACATGAGGAGCTATTTGAGGGAGCACTGCTCAGCCCTTTGTCTAAAACTGAACACTTTAAATGTTCTTGTTTTTTCTGACTAAATAGAGTCTTGTAAAGTGGGTGCAAGCATTTAAAAACTAGGCCAATATTCTACAAAAAGTTTGTTCATCTATTACTTCAATAAATGTAAAGATAACTAATGGAACTAACGTCAGCTCTTTCAGCTTTCTTCTCTTTCGGTCTACTTCTGTCCAAAATTAAGAATTAATAAAAAATAAAATAAACTGTGTCATACCTGATCGTCCACAGTCTGAGCAAGACACCAGCTCTTCTGATTGGCCGGTCTTTTGATTTAAAGTGGAATCTCCCAGGCAGAAGTCGCAGTAGTCGTTAGGCAGTGCCAACCCGTTGGGACCCTTCTTATTTGCTGAGCAGGAGAACGAGCAAAGAAAATGTTTCAAGCACATTAGAACTGTCACCAACATCTATACTGCATGCAGGTCAATATGAAATAAAAAAATTTTCCCCATAATTCTGACTATTCTCAGAATTATGAGGAAAAAGTCAGAATTTTTTATTTCTTTAAAAAAAAAAAAAAACTGGCTCTAATTCTCCTCTGTAGGTCAAGGTTTAAAAGATGCTTAAAAGTTTTACCTTTAAGTTTTAGTTTTAGCGTTCTTTATTCACCCAAGCGGACTAATGACGCACTGAATTTTGATCATAAATGAATGTGTGACAAAACCAAAAACACGTGTACGTATGGGTTTGCAAACATTGTGTCGCGTGCAAATGGGAAAAACACCTACCGGTACCAACATAAAAGAAAAGATTAACTATGAAAAACTGTCAGATGTCCCAACTGTGAAATCCAAAACTTGGATTCAAAATCATAAAAATCAAAAAATTAAAAGAGCTGGGTAAAAATGAAAAAAAAAAGGAATGAGAAAAAGAGACTTTCCTTCAACAGACGCATGCTGCACTGCATGCAACCAAACTTCCCTCCCGCCTTTCTCTGCCTCTCTCAGCATTTTCAGACTGACTCACTCTTCTGCTCCTCAGGCTGGCGAGGAGTGGGTGGTGCCTCGATCTCCTCGTGGTCCTCGCCCTCCTCCTCTGCCAGGTGAGAGTGTGTATAGTGGTAGCTCAGGCCGGGGCGGTTCTTGTAGCGCTTCCCACAGACTGATACACACACACACACCATCATACAAAAGTGTTATCGTGATGGGTACACTTTCAAAGAACAAAAAAAACAGAAGGCCCAATGTGGAACCAAGCTGGAAGTGTGGCATTCATCACCCCACATTAGACTGTTATCTTTTTGCCAAAGGATTAATTTTAAATCGACACGTAAGCAACAAACCCAGACAGCATTTGCACAGCGAGCCGGGGCCAAGAAGTTGTTAAACAGCACACACAAAGCATTAATGCAAGAAAGAAAAAAAATGAAAATATAATAAAGCACCCACAAGACCAACTTTTATTTTATTTCAGTGCTGCAAACTTCAGTTCCCAGTGAGGTCTTTCAAGTTACCTCGTTACACTTGAGTTGTTTTTGAAAGGGGGGAAACAAGCAAAAGCCTCTATTGCTGACATGCATGACACAGATGGAGTTTGTACTTACTGTCGCAGGCGTAAGGTTTGTCCCTCTCCTCCAGCGCCGCCGCTGCAGCCTCAGATTTCTTCTTGCCATTCTTATCACTTCGTCCCTACAAATTAGTTTAATCAATTTAAAGTTTGGCACAGAAACATAAAGACATAAACTTCTACCAACATCCCTTTAACTGTGTCTCCCAGCATCTTGTAAGGAGCTGATTGTCCAGCAGCAGCTTAAGAAACTCACCTTTGACTTGTTCTTGCCTCTTCTCTTGGGCGTCTCATCTTCAAAGTCTTCATCATCCAGATCATCCAAGTAGTCGTCGTGGTCAAGAACTCTCTGCAGTGAGAATCTGGATTAGCTCACTATTCAAAAGGTATAAACTATTGCTTGTATTGTATGTAATGGATCGTCTGATACTCTGTCACAATTGTTTGGAATTATGAAACAACAAAGTTCACTTCGCAAAGCTTAAAATCATTTAACCAATAAATGTAACCGTAAAATCGTTTCTTACTGTTTATTCTGTTTTCTTGTCAGTCTGATATGCTGGAATAAAACCATTAAATAAATCTGCCAGAGGACGCAATGTAATTTGTCAGGAATAATTTTGAAACTCCAATAACAGGAATACTTTTTATTACAAATTATGGGGGAAAACCATTTAAAGTTTTTACAATGAAGAAATGGAGAAGATGTTTGGCCAAAACAATGTCTAACTGAGTGATGTAAAAAAAATCAGTACTCCGGTGCTGCATCTTGATGGGATTAAGAATTTTACTCACAAACTGTGAATGCATCATCTGTGACGTTTGAGATCTGCCTGAAAACACGAGATTAATTGTTTTGGTTTTAAGTCTAACCTTACGGATGCGCCCCGAGGATGTGTGAGTAACTGTTGAAGTAGCAGGAGGCTCCACAGTTGCTGGATCTTCCTCAGGGCCGCGAACGTCCGGCGCCCCGCTCCTCCTTTCAAGGGACTCTCCTTTCAGCAGCGCCTCCAAGCTGCTTCCATCCGCCGCTCCCACAGGTTCACGCTTCAGACCCAGCTCCAAGTCAGCTGAATGTACCAATCCAATCAGAAAAAAAATATCACCTTTAAGAATAGCATAATCTACCGATAACTGTTAATAAAATCTTTAAATATGATAAAAATGATAGTTTCCATGAACGGTCGAATGTGTCTGTGGCGGCAAGTTGTTTTCAAAAAGGTGGTACCTGCTTTTAGAGTTGGGAAGGCCAAGCGAGGGTCCTCGGGAGGATGGGAGCGCCGTTTCTTCCTCCAACGACGGGCTGGGTAAGTGTACAGTTGTCCTGGAGCTACGCCTGATACGACAAAAAGGAGAATTTTTTTTTTTAATCAAAGGAAGACCCTTAATTTCTTAGAACTCAAAATTGTGATCACTGAATCATCTTTAAACACAAGTGACGTACCTGCACTTCGGTGCCTCTTCTCCATCCAGATGTAGCAGTTGGACTGGGCGACACCAGTCTGAGAGTCCAGGAACGGCATAAGGATGCTTCGCTCAGCACAGAGGCGAGCGTTGTAGTTGTGACACTGCTCCAGGGCATCTCTGTAATACTGCTCTCCGAGCCTGAAAAAGTGGAGATCGGAGGACAGACTTTGAGCGAGACAGAGCAACAGGACGAATCATCTCTTAAGCTAAGTAAAATACACCGTAAGGTAAAAAGTGCAGATACTAGGGGTGCACCGATAGCAGTTTTCTGGCCGATCACCAATTTCTAAAAAGTCTGACCTGCCGATTTCGAAAATTAAAGACATCGGGAATGATAAATCGGTGTGCCCTAGCAGATATTGCCGCCCATGCTCTTTAAAGCTGTATTTTTTTTTTTTTTTTACTTGTGTCATTCACCAAATGCAGTGTTGCCTTTTTAACTTAAAGAAATGGCATTCACACACAAACTTCATTCTTTAATTTCCACCCAAGCTACAAACTTGCTTCTTTTTTTTAGGAAAATCTTGTTCTTTTTTTTTTTTTTTTTTTTTATTCTTTTAACAACTCAAACATTTAGAATCATAGGATTTTGAAGGGATTCCTACGTATTAACATCTAGCTCGATGATGATGTGATGTTTATAACTACTGTACAGCAGTTCACATTATGGCAGCCTGAGAATATGAGTAAAACTATTTTTTTTTCTTATAAACACAGTCTAACCAGAAACATTTCGTCTCATTTATTGTTATATCACGATGTATTGTTACTCTGGCTTACTATCCAGTAATAACACAAGCATAACGTGGCACAGTGTCGTGGCAGCATGAACAGTAACGATGGAGGAGTGTCGGAACAAAAGGTTGATTGTTAGCAAAGCGCCCGCCAACCTGACAGATTTGACTGAAGATTAAACCCTCTCTTCCAACAAGCAGCTGACTAAATCTGTTTAGTATTAATAGGTGTAAACACCACTGTAAACACACCCACGAGTGTCGGACAAAGAAAGTGGCTTTAGCAGCGGCTCGTTTCAAAGTGCCCACAAAGCTAACGCGAAGGTAGCCGTAGCACAAAGATAACGTAATTCTCCTGGGACAATTAATGTATCAAAAGAACAAGAACGAGGTCAGTGAAATTGTAGGAACCGAGCGGTAAAGCTACACCCAGCCAAATGAAAGTGCGCCTCTGTGCGTCGAGTCGTTTGACTCTTTCAAAAAGAAAATAAAGGTAAACTCACACTTTCACAACACTGTCGACAGCCGCTGCCATATTTGCTTACTGCGGTTGTGTGAAGCGCTACTGCGCATGCGCACAGACATACGTGACGGTAGTGCCTCCCATCGATTTGCATTTTTTTTTTTTTTTTCATTTTAACGACAATCGTGTCATTTAAGACGCTTTACAGAAATCTATTCCACGTATCATCTTTAACAACAAAAGCACAATGTTTACACAGAATTTGTTTCACATTTTTTATAAATTTCTAGACTTTCCCCCCTTTTTCCTGATGGTTTTTGCGCCATTTGTACACAAACATGGTCTTAAACTAAGTGATCCGACTGACAAGTTTATGCAATACATATTAAAAAATATATAAATGCTTTAGACATTTATAAACACGACGACTTTTACAAAGTCACGTACAAATGATGCAGAAGAGGTTCCTTTTACAATTATTTTTATGCAACATAAGGTCTGCTGTGAAATTTCACAAAAGTTTGGTTAAAACAAGTACAGTACAGTAATTTGTTCCCATTTTTTACAGTCACTCATTCAAGGCAACAAGCCATCCCACCAAGTTCTTATTAAGACATACAAATATATTTTTAAACAATTGTGTTTGCATTGTCATATAATTACTGTTTATGTTTGATTTTTTCCCCCAAAGTAATTATAAAATACATGCTAAAATACCTATATTTTTTATTTGGACGGGGTGATCAGATTATATTTGATCTGGAATAAGTTCTGTTAGTTGCTTTGAATGCAACAATACTGTATATTTTTTAAATGGATACTGCATCTTAAATGGCAGTGTTTCCTTGTAAAATTTCAATTTCACATATTTCTAACGTTTTCTCTTCAGACAGGAAGAATGTAGGTATTTACAGCTGAATGTTCACCACATTTAATTGGGAAGTTCATTTTCAATGGGGGAGTGGTGGTGCAGAGGTTAGAGATGAGTGGGTGATTGAAAGGTCAAATTCAAATTCCCTGGGCTGATAACAAAAATGTAAATGGAAAAGATGAAGTGCCCTCGTTTGCCCCACTCTGGCCCATGAGCAAGCCCCTTAACCCCTGCTTCCCGCTCCATGCTCAGGTGTAAAATAGAAAATGCAGATAATTAATTGATAGAGCATAACAATTTTACTAGTAAGAATATTTTTTTTAGATATGTTTTGAATCTTCATTAAGCTACTTGAATTATTTTTTAATAAAAAATGTCTTGGTCAAGAAAGGAAGCAACTCAAAACAGCAATCAAACATTGCCTGTGGATGGGTCTAATAATACTGTATGTCTAATAAAGAAACTGGTCCAGATGAAATTATTTAACCTTTTTTGTGTTATCTACCTGGATGATTGAGCCCAAACTTTTTTCTTTTTATTTATTTATTTACCTAATCCAAATAATTGAAATGTTCATTTTGACTGGGAAGAACTTCGTTAAAGATATTTTAGACCAGGGCTGGCAAAATGAGCCAAAATGAGCACAGACTTCAGTGGAAATGTAAAGCAAATGTGTGTTAAATTTTGAAATGTTTAAAAAATAGTCCCATAAAAAACATCTAGCAATCCTAATAACAAAAAAAAATAAATAAATAAATAAATAAATAAATAAATAAATAAATAAATAAATAAATAAATAAATAAATCATATACTATTCCTAATTTAATCTAATAATGTCATTTAAAATACACCACTTTTCTCTGCTGACTGGTGAGTACTGGTAAATCCTTCATATTGTTGATTGTTGATTGTTCAAGGTAAATCTAGTGCTGTATTGTTAATGTTGTCATCATCCTTAGTTTGTAGCCAGGACTCTCTTGTAAATGAGTCCTCGCGGCTCAATGAGATTAACCTGCCTAAATAAAGGTTGAATGAATGAACGTAATGTTTGACGTCATGGTCTGGAATTCCCGATGACATCACTCCAAACCAATAAAAATCAAGTTTTCAAACCGGAACCCTCGTAAACAAATCACCGAATTTAATGTTTCAGAATTGCAGATAATTTTAAAGCTTTTCATATGGCGAATTTTAAAGTCTTAATGAATGAAAATTTAAAGAAAATCTTTATTGCGAGAATTTTTGCTACATAAGCTAACTATTTATTTCCGGTGAACAATAGAGGGCGGAAGTGGGTCAGCCTTCTCCCTATCAGCACACGAAGAAGAAAGCAAGAAAGTCAGCTCCTGTGCTAAATATGGCTATCATCTGTGTATCATAGCTGTATTCGTCGATCCTCTTTTTTTCCTCAGCTTCAGGTGAGACTATGCAATAGAAGTAATCCATCACGTGTTATTCTGTAAGCAGTTAAAAAACAACTTGTGAACGCAGAGTCCTCGTTAAACTGCGCTAACTTCTCTGTTAGCATGTTAACACAGTTCTGCAGGTAAGCTTTTAAAAGTCTGAATAAAAGCTCTCCCCATCAAATAATGTTGTAAATGCAGCAGTATAAAAGTGGTCTATAAATCAGTTGGACGTAGTGGCCTATTTTACTGAAATAAAAGCGAAGTTTTGTGTTTATGTCATCATGGAGCTTCAGTGATTTAGCCTGTCGTTCTAGCAACGATGTGTAGTGACATTTCTGTCCATCAGCAGACAACAGACTTCGTCGTAGTGCTGCAATATAATAGTGAAATTTACACTTTGTATTTAAGTTCACAAATAAAATTAGTACAAACATACACAATACCTACCAGGACTTGTCAATAATATACTGCTTTTATTCCACATAATCTGTTCTTCAGCTTTGTTCTTTGCTTAAAACAGCTCATTATGTGTTAATCTAAAAAAAATGTAACTTATGCTAAATTATTTAACAGTGAGAGGTTTAAAGATTTTGGTACCTTTTAAAAAGCTTAGATACCAGTACAAGCTTGTTTTGACATCTCAAACTAGTCTACCCTGAGATTGTTACACATTTTTATTGGATTCTAAATTAATATATTTACATAATCTCTTACAGCTAATGAACGCCACAGCAGAAATGGAGGTTGGTGGAGCAGAGAATAATCTGGAGTGGCAGGGAGCCATGGAAGCAAAACCGAGTTCTGCGGGACACAGAGGAACTCCTGCAAAGTCGGTTTGGACTTTGCTAGAAGAAGCGGTTCAAATTAAAACAGAAGGCAACACTTTCTACAGGGAGAAAAGCATTCGCTCGGCTATCGGTCGTTATCATCGCGCTCTGTTGGTGCTGCGAAGCCTCGATGCTGACATGATGACATCAGTGAAAGGATTTGCACCAGAGAAACCTCCTCTCACACCTGAACAAGACACCTTACTGAGAAAAACACAAGTGGACTGCTACAACAATCTAGCTGGTAGATCATTTTGATTTTGTGTCAGTTGACCTCACATAAAAAAAAATGATAATTAGCTATAACTTTATTAATATTTTGCTTAGTTTGCCGTTTGTTTTATACATTTGTGTGTTTTAGCCTGTTTGCTACAGAAACAGGAGGTTGATTACGCTCGTGTGCTTGAGTACAGTCTGCGAGTGCTGCGGTGGCAGCCAGGCAACATCAAAGCGCTGTACAGAGCAGGAATAGCCACTCTGGAGATCGGAGATCCACAGATTGCCAAACAGTACCTCACCCAGGCCTGCAAAGCACAGCCTAATGGTAAGAACAGAGCCAGGACATGGTAATAAGCTTTAGTGGGGTTAAAGATGTCTGCGAGAGGACTTGCTGACTCCAAGGTAAAGAGCGTTGCAATAGTCCAACCGAGAGGTGACAAATGCATGGATTAGTTTCCAGCTTCTGTTGTATGAGGATTGGCTTTACCTTAACCAGCTGTCTGAGGGGACAAATCACTGTCCATTTTAAAACCTAGATTACAAACAGTTCTCTTTACATGTGGTGCCAGAGGGCCCATATCAACAGGACAAGGTTCACAGGAGCCACTAGGACCAAACACTATCACTTCTGTTTTCATTTCATTAAAATGTAAAAAGTTTAAGGACACTCAGGCTTTGATCTCTTCAACACACAACAGAAGTGGCCCAACTGAGGGGGCATCTTTCTTTTTTAGTGGCATATAGATCTGTCTATCATCTACATAGCGGTGAAAAAATATCTCTTGCTTTCTGAGGTTTGATCCCAAAGGAAGCAGGTAAAGGGAGAAAAGCAGGGGACCTAAAATAGAGCCCTGTGGAACCCCAGAAAACAGATTCATGCATACTGTGAGACGTCCCACTCAAAAGTACGTGTTGTGAATGAGTCACGTATAATTTTAGTTCAGTAGCTATAAAAATCAGGTTTTTTTTTGTTTTGTTTGTTTTTCTCAAATTTTTTTAATGGACTGAGTTATAGTAATTTTGTGTTGACTAATGTCAGTTAGCTGTGGGAGCCATCAGGAATTGACTCTAAATGTTAATCAGCTGTAGATAATTCAATGGTCACTTTCAGGAAAACTTACTAGAATTTGTCCAGTAGTTCATGATATATATGGGTAACACAGACGCACACAGGCAAAAACATTGTTTGCTTTTGCCTTTTGGGGGCTGGCGATTTATATTTATCTCTATATATTTAACTACTGTATTTTTAAGACGGAATGTTCAACTGAGAGTCAAAAATATACTGTATGTACTGTATTTTAGCCTTTCATGGCCCAAGTGTGACTTTTCATTGCCTTTTTTTTTTTTTTGCACCTTGCATATTTTCTGTCAATAATTAGCTTGCGTAAATCTTTGCAATATTTGCAGCCCATTTCATCAGATTCCTTTTTTTTGTTTGGAAAAAGTTCACTTTTAGCAGCATTAAGCGGGGCATCCAAAACTAAACTCGTGTCTTCTGTTACAGACGCCAGCATAAAGAAGCACTTGCAGAGGGCAGAGGAGAAGTTAAATCAGGAGCTTCAAAAGGAGAAAGCCATGTATCGAGGCATGTTTACCTCCGGCTCAAAGGACGGCATAGAAGAGGGCGTTCACCAACCAAGCAGAGCAGGTGATGAAGTTTAAACTAATAAAACCTCAACTTCAGGTAGACTGCACAGCGTCAAAGCATTCACATCTTGAATTGCTGACGTTACTGTGACTTTGAGTTTGAAGCGGACATGGGAAAGTAAATGTTTGTACATCATACAGACTCCTGGAAAGCAGTCAGTCGGACAGTAAATATGTTGCTGCTGAAAATAGAAAGGCGAACACAGACGAGTTAGTTTCCTAGCAACATGGAAATGAAGTCCAGTGATCTGTGCTCGCAAAAGCTGAAAAGACTCTTCGTGCACTATTCAAAAGGCTCTATAACTGAATAATTCTGTTCACTACTAATGCTATTTGAGTTTTCAAGTAAATATTTTTGAAATTATTCACAGCATCCCATGTCTTTGTTTTTACTAACTCCCTGTGATTAATACAAAATAAAATGCAGGTATTTCAGGCACAGACAAAGTTTATTTATTTGCTTACTTTATTTTTCATAAGCCACAAAAAAAGCCACAAATTATTCTCGTACAACTCGTAAGTCTTAAGTCAACAGTTATTTCAAAATCCTGAGCAAAATATCAAGTTAAAGAGTATCTGCTTGGTTTTGGTCATTATCTGGCCAATATGATTGTACTTCAGAGGCAGTATTGCCAAAAGTCAAAGAAGAATATTACATTCTCACAATTAGATATATTAACTGGACAAGTCACAGAGCAGCATGCGGGGGAGGGGTAAGTGTGTTCACATTCGTACTGTTAGACAAATAGAGAATTAGGCCTTTTATAGCCGAAAATGAGTTAATATTCAGTAGGATAAGATGAAGCTTTTATTTCTGTCACAAAAGTGATATTAAGCTGACGGATCCTTGGAGGTGGCATTCACTCTCAAAAATTCAAGAAAAAATATCTTCTAAAGAAATTGTTTTAAAATATTCTCTTTTCTCTGTTGCATTGTTTTCTTTACAGCTCTTAAAGGTAATTAATTATTCACAGATGAACTGGTCTTTTTTTTTTTTTATTCTACCCCCTTTAAACCAGCACCTTCCAGCATTTTTGCTGGCTAAATAAACCCAACACTAAGCTTCAAAGCCCCCCCTTTAAACTGTAAAATGTGTCTGGAGAAATTACATAAGCATTTTGTATTGTTTTTAGACAATATAAAAACTTGCTATGCTTTATTATTTCTTAAGAAAATCCATTGTTTTGTACGGGCCCAAGAAACGGTGTTTGTGATAACACGTAGCTGACAGGTTAGGGCCGTACTAGTAACTCAATGCACGTTTAAGATTCAAAATTAAACCGTGATGGCACTTCCTTTTACATCAAATAAAATACTAAGCACAATTGGTGTGTTTTGAATGCAATACATCGGCAATGCATTGAAGCTCAATGACTGTACAAGTGTCACTTCTTGGATGGCCTCTGTTTGAGACTCAGAGACCTCATCGAGCCAAACACTTTCCTTCCCAAATCTCTCAGAGAGCGCGAGCGTTGGAGTGGCCCCTGTGGAGGTGGGGACGGAGAAAACGACGGGGAGGACAGAGGGGAGAGCGACTGGCAGCTGCCCTCTAGGCTCTGAGAACGAGAGAGGTTAAAAAGGCTGGCGGTGGAAGACAGACGTTTGTCTTCCTCCTTTGCTCTTAGCAGCCTGAGCCCTTCGTCTTTGCTGACCCCCCGTCCACCCTGCGCCACGTCCAAGGAAGAAACCCAGTGCGCCCTCTTTGATGGCTCTTCTCTGTGATTACTAGGCACCAGCAAGCCCTGGGACTCGCTCCTGAACAGAGCCCTCCTAGAAAGATGGAAGTTTGAGCTGTGTCTCTCCTCCTCATCCTTCCCTCTCATTCTTGAGAAGATGGGGGAGCAATCTACTTTTGGCTTTTTGTCAACACTGCTGTATGTTGCCTTCACCCTACGGGCCTCCCTCCTCCAAGTTCCAATGTTGCCCCTACTCCAGCCGTACCCATATTCAGCTCTGTCCAACTCCTCCTTCTCACTGACAGAGTCCTTGTTCCATAGGTGTCCTTCAAAGCCTTTCCAAAGCTTGCTGGAAGACTTTTTGGGGGTTTGGGCTGCTGATCGTTCATTCTCCTCTTCCTCGGCCCAAACAGAGCTGTAGTTCTCCCTCTTGGCATAGCTGCTAACAGTGGCAGCCCTGACCAACCTATGGGAGGCATGCTTTCCTCTGTAAAGACCCTCTCCTTCCACCTTCTTCCAACTCCTGCCCCCCTCACTTCCTCCCCCACTGTGCCGAAGCGATCCGCTTCTTGGTTGGATGCCTCCATGCTCCAAAGGTGAGGTTCTCGTGTTTGTGTGGGGCAAAGAGCACTGGAAAGGCGAATCTCGTCGAAAAACGGAGAGGGGTGTTGCTCCCAGTGGGGATGGCTGGAGAGGGCGTGGTGGGGAGCGAGCCCTTGGGGTGGGGTGTAAAGCCGGGGAGGAAGCTGTAGAGGAAGGGAGCTCGGATGGGGAAGGAATGTGCTGGTAGTGGCCATATGAGGCGTAGTGTGAAGACGGAATATGGATGGACTGGTACGGGTGGATGGGGCTGCTGGAGTGTGAAAGAGGAGGGGTGAGGCTGGACTGAGACTGGGGAGAATGGGTGACACTTAGAGAGAGCTGTATTGGCCTCTGAGGACTCACCTCCGTCAGTCTGGTATAGTCATGGGATTGATCCTTTTGGGCTGTTAAGTGACTTTTACTGTGGCCCCTCATCTCACCTGTGGGATCTGATTGAAAACAGTCAATATCCAGCTCCACCCCCTGCTCCATCAGCCCTACCACCACTGCCCTGGATAGACCAGAGAGGCGGGAAATCTCCTCCACCATGGGGGAGTCTTCACTTAGTTTGGAACCAGAGCTAGATTCTTGGATCAAGCTGCTGCGCTGAGACCCAGGAGCTGATCCTGTAGTTAAAGTAAACGTCGATTGTCCGGCCTCGGGCGGCGCGCCGCCGCTGCTCCAGTCTAACGAGCGACAGAAGGCGGACGATCTAAAAGCAGAACTGGCTCCCGAACCAGACGGGACCTCCAGGGAGCTGCGGTGGCTGAGGCTGCTTGGACAAGTTGAAATCCGAGAACGAGACCTCAGTCCGGGGGCGGGAGCAGCAGAAGAAAGTGAGGAGGCAGAGGCAGTTGAAGTATTAGAAAAGTCGCCCCTCGGAGCGCCACAGCTGCCATTTTTGGAGTTGTCTGCCAACCCACGGCTAGAATTCAACCCAGGGGTCAGGTTCAAGTTGAGGTTGAGATGCAGGTTTATGCTCAAGTCCTCACCGGTCGCTGAAGGAAGATTACCCAGGTTGATTGAATTCCTGGTCCCTTTTTTCCCCATGGCGCTGAGGCTGACCCTGGACGAGTTCCCTAACAGTGACTTGGAGGGTGTGATGCTGCCCCCTGGCAGGGTGGAGGGTGAACTATGGCTTTCAAAGGCAGACAGCGATTGGGTGGAGCCATGGCTTTTGCCAGGGGTACAAAGACCTTTGTGCGGGACTGGACCAGGAGTGGCAGCTGAAGTGAGATCAGAGGTGGACAAGTTCATACGACTGTGGTGCCGTTGAGCCAGCTTAGAGATGTACTGCTCCAAATGGGTGACAGAGGCCAGAGTGGGAGGCTGTTTAGGTTGGAGAGTAACAGCCGTATTAAAGTTGGTATCTATCGGCCTGTCGTGATCCATTTCCTCAGGCGTTGTAGAGGTTGACAGCTCTTGGTTTTGGGAGGTGAAGAGGGGGCTCTGGAGTGCAACAGCATGGAGTGGGCTCGGGTAGGAATACACCTCTTTGGTACGACGGGATACCAGGTCTGTGCAGTAGCCGGGGTCCAGCTGGAGCTTTGAATGGTGGGAGGCGGGAGAAACTGTGCTAAGGAGTGGCATGACTGAAGAAATCAAGGAGTCACCTAGGACTGTGCAGAGATCCGACAGGAAGCTCAAACCAGTGGCATCCAGGTCCCCTGGGATAAAACGAGACAAAATCACACATAAAGTTATTTTAGAGTTTATCTAGATATTAGGTCGTGCAGCTCGTCCAAGTTCTGTGCGTAGCTGGACTACTTCTTTTCCTCAGGGCCTCTCATCTAAGAGAGTGAGGCTGTTTATCGCACATGAGCAAAATATAGTTTGAGTCTTTAATTATACGGCCCTTGAAGTTTTCAGTCAAAACAAAACTTTAATTTAAATCTATGAAAATGAGTATCTTTTTAATATTGGGAGGGGGGGGGACCTCTGAACATCTTGGAATGTCTAGATTTTTATGTTTTGAAATTAGAGTCAGATTCAAGAGAAATCCTTTTTTAAAATGCATATTTTATGAGCCGACATCTAAATATTTTGCCTCAAGTGTCAGGTTTTATTTAGACCATATGTAATAGAGATGGACAAGTTGTTTACTGCTGTGTTCCCAGAAGGCAACACGGAAATACTTTCACCCACTTTGCTACATAGTTATTGCCAAAAAAGAACAAAAGCCATAGAAGCAAACCAAAGTAACCTTTCTCTTGAGTTGTTATGATGGTAAAGATAATCATATTGTACTCATAGTCTAAATCAGCGTTTTTCAAAGTGGGACTCATGGTCTAAATCAGCGTTTTTCAAAGTGGGGGCTGCCCCCAGAAAGCTGGAGAAAAGAAGATTCTGTATCTGTCATTTCCAGATAAACACACTTGATAGAGAAGTTAAATTTCTTTTGTTTTATTCTTCTGGACAACAGTTTGTTGAAAAGTTGTTTTTTTCTAATGGGAACATAATACAGTGTTTGAAACATGTTGGTTAATAACATTTTTATGCTCAGCAGCTGTAATAATTAATTGAATATAGCGAGTAAAAGTTGAAACATTCTAAAAGTTGATGTTTCTTTACATACTTTGTAGCATTGTTTGTGGGTTTGCGACGGGGGCTTCGGCCAGAAGCTAATGTTTGCGGGGGCCATGGCATGAAAAAGTTTGGGAACCCCTGGTCTAAATTAATCTGTGGCTCATTTTTGATTCAACTAAGTTATTATAGCCCTCTGGGGAAAAAAGATTACCCATTTTTACTTAACTGTTAATCTCTACTCACTAAATCTTCTTTATTTATCACTTATGCTCACAAATTGAAGAATAGTGTAACCTAACATATTTTTATTATATTACATACTTCAGCTGGGACAAAAAAAAAAAAAGATTTCCCAAGAACATTGATGAAACTGAAACACATGTACCAATAGTCTCACCTGAACCCGGTTCTGGTTCTTCTGTTGGTTCAGCCTCATCTTGACTGTTAGTTTCAGGCAGCTGCACAGCCTCCTCTGACCACAGGATGTCAGTGTTGTCAGCAGACACGGGACCCTGTTCCCACAGCTTGGGGGGTCGTGCAGGTGGCAGGGGTCCTCCATGAGTGGCATCGCTGGACACGGAGTAACACGAGTCCGACAGAGAGCTCCCACTCACCGAATAGAAACCTTGAAGAGAGAAGGATCAGTCTGTCTGTGGCTGCATGTAACAAATTAATTCCCCTGGAGGCGTTAATGACTTTAAACAGAGCCAGACATGAGCTCCTGAAAGAGGAATTTATGATGGGTGTCTATGAATGAATGAGAAGTTAAGAGGGACTGTTAAAAATATGTTAAACAGAAACAAGACATCACCTACAGAAACTCAAACTTCATTAAAATTCCACAAGAAGGTTGTCACAGTGCTTCATCACCCTCAGTCCTAACACTGCACGTTTGCTCCATCGGTAAAATTAAAGTTTGACTTTGGCTTTTAATTTAATTTTAATAAGAACTTCCATTGAAAATGCATTTGTGTATGAAGGCCTAAATAGTGAAAACTTGATAAATTGACACACACACACAAAAAAAAAAAAAACTGCAAGATTTCGTCGGCAATAATCAGTCAGGGCCAAGTCACTCAAAGTTCAGGTAAATAAACGTAAAAAAAAGATTGTGGTTAATGTTTAATGAGAAATCTCTGAAGGTGACCAAGTGTTGTACAAGTCGGTGCTCTTATCACACATATCGGCCATTTCAGCTGCTGACGGCGAGCGTTTCGGCGTGTATTTACCCGAACTGGGTCTGGAGTCGCCGTCCGGGGGGACGGTACCACCAAGTTCTGGAGTCGGAGGGGAGAGCAGCTCGGAAGGGGCGTCCCAGGAGAGAGTGGACCAGCGCGAGTTACTCCCCCTGCTTGAAGAGGACTGGACTGTCACATCCCCCGAGTTCCTGCCGCAGTCCTCGGGGCTGCTCTGACAGGCGGAGCCCGATGTGTTCGTGGGAGAGGGAGCCTGCAAAAACAACCGTATGAGATCAGAGCTTAGCAACGGGGGTGGAAAAAAGTGTGGATGATGTCAACAAATACACAAATTTCAGAAATTGGTGAATGTTAAAATACATTTTATGACTGAAGTGAACAGGAATGCACATCTTCTCAAACTTAGCATGAGAATTGTTTTTTTTTTTTTTTTTGTTTTTTTTTACAAAGCTCCAGTGCGATCTAGCATTGCTAAGAGTTTAAGTTGGTGCTGACTTTCGGCTACTTTCACACTCAGTTTTAGCTCGGTGTCTGCAAAACTGATTGAGGTGGAACCATTTTTGTGTTCGCAGCTCACTCAGTTGTAGTAGCCATCACAGATCAGGTCAACTCCGAAAGACATCATTCAGTAGATGCTCATCCACTGATTATTTGCTGAGAGGTTCAGTAAATTCCATTCAGTCAGTTGAGATATTTTGCTAACAAAACATGTCAGCTAAAACACCAAAAT
Organism: Hypsolebias longignatus; assembly: GCA_031762435.1. Taxonomy (NCBI): domain Eukaryota; kingdom Metazoa; phylum Chordata; class Actinopteri; order Cyprinodontiformes; family Rivulidae; genus Hypsolebias; species Hypsolebias longignatus. The sequence goes on along the minus strand of JARVGV010001030.1, from coordinate 15,574,331 downwards.
CCATGTTCAATAATCCAGATATAAAATCCAACCATGTTCAGTCAGGTCATCTGGACTTCTTTTTGTTTGTTCGTTTTTGTACTGAGACGTTTCACCCTCCATCCAGAAGTCTTCATTTCATTCTTTTCCTCAGACTGATGAAGTCTTCTGGATAGAGGGCGAAACGTATCAGCACACTAAAAAAAAAGGAAAGAAAAAAAAAAGTCCAGATGACCTGACCCAACATTGTTGGATTGTATACCTGGATTATTGAGCATGGACTTTGGTGTTTTGAACCAGTTTGACATGACTGTCGACGAAGGAGAGAGCGGGCACTAGAGGCCATCTTAGCACCAACATAACTGCCCCCC
>JARVGV010001030.1:15551533-15566413 GCA_031762435.1 Hypsolebias longignatus | reverse complement strand
AACCTTTATTTAGGCAGGTTAATCCCATTGAGCCTCGAGGACTCATTTACAAGAGAGACCTGGTTTCAACAAAGAATAACAGTGACAATAGACTTTTCTTTGACAATCAACAATAGTCAATTATTAGAGAGGCATATTTTTATTTTTAAACAAATTTTAAAAATATTTCAAAAAAGCATAGATTATAAGGCAAATCTGCTTGAATCAAACTTTTGGATAAAATTGTGGAACTCAGTCAGGGGAAAGAGAAAAACATTTATTTTTGCAGTTTGGTGTGGCACAAAAACAAATTTAATTAGATAAAGTATATGTAAGTTTATGACATTGTGCAAAAGCAATTAAAAAGCCTGCAACTAGATCTGCATTTAATTGGATTCTAATGGGGTTTCATTTTAAAGGCAGTTCTTCTAGTTCTCGTACCACGTTCCGTGCCCATCCTCCGGGCTCCTTTTGTCGTTTGGACCGTTTGTGGCTGCGCGGGGCAAACAGAATGATGAATGGGCGAGGTGAGGCGGACTCTGCGAGCAGAGGCAGGGCTCTTTTTGTCGCCATAACGGCCTTAGCCGGTTAGCAAACAGCCGCGCAGCCGCAAACCCCACCCCCTGCCGGAGGTGACGTCAAATAGACTCCTCTCTCTCGATTGGCTGTGACGCCTGTCTCAGAGCTCGTGCCTAATTCACCGATTCGACGCTAAAGGCAAGTGGGCGGGCTCATCTCTGAAAATTATAAGGTCATTTGAATTACGCCTGCCAGCGAGCTCACCGGTTACAATAAACCGAAAGATGATATGAATTACTCGGACAATAAACGGTTGACGACCGCGGGGTCGAAGTCGACACGTCTTGCCAGGTCTCTTTCGAGGGCGGGAGGCGGTTGTGGGATTTGAACCCGGGAGCGTGTGTCCGCTTGTGTGCGTTTCTCTGTCAAGCCAAGCTAGCGGCGGCGGAGAGTGAGGGAGAGAGGAAAGGAGGGCGACCAGGCTGGCCTGTAAGCCGATCAAGGTGGAATCTCACGCAGCGAGTTTCACGTTTGTGGATTTCTGGGCACCTGTATGCTGTGACGGAGAGAAAGAAGGAGCAAGGTACGTCGGCTAACACTCCGCTCATCCCTGCTAAGCAACCGTCATCGCCCCGGCGATGTTCTGTTGAGCTCAGCGGAAAGATGGTCAGGTTTTTATTAAACGGGAGAAAGACGGGTCTGTGTTCGGAATCTAGATTCAAACCCCCACCCCGGTCCTTAAAAGGTAAATTATGCCTCCTTGACAGCTGTCCGCCCGCTTCCTTTACCGCTGCGCATCCTGCTCGTTTCCAGCACACTGTTCCACCAGGTCACGGATGAAGGCCGTGCCTCACGCGCACATGCTTCTGGAGGTAAACGCCACATTGCCTTTCATCTTCCGATTCCTGCCGCAGTGTGATGCTCCTCCGCGCCTTTCTCATTTCCGGGTTCGGCAGCAAAGTGACAGCTGTCCTCCTGGAGCCCGTCTTTTTGTGGCATTCTGCGTCCCATCAGGATGATTTAATGGTTTGCCTCATGTTTTGGATGCAAATAGATCATCATCATCACCACATGCAGGGAGGAAGAGGGAGAAACGAATCAGAATCGTTAACCCATGGGCCTTTTTCAGAGCAATAAACAAAAGAGCAAAGCTGATGAATAGATTATGAGTGCACCTATTACTGCTCAGGATCAGCTTTCTATCAGGTGGCAACACTTTGCCTTACCATGTGTTCCAAGGTTTCCTCAAGGTTTCTATAGCTTTTCTACTAAGCTGCAAATGAATGGGTCTTCGTGTCCGTTGCAGTGAAACTGATCGTTCAAACTCGCTGCAGTTTAAAAGCTTAAGCAAAGTGTCCTTAAATTTTAGAGCCACGCTTTCCTAGAAGGAATGCATATCACCCGCTGCCTGTCACGCAAGAGTCTAAAATAAAATCATCCTTCAATGCTGATCAGGGACAAAGTTGGTCAAACCTCAGTAATGATCTGTGCAAAATCTCACAAGATGTATTCGCTCTTGGAGCATTCGTTGTAGATAATTCTCGGCTACTACCACACCAAACTTTTTAGCTTAATATCTGTAAAATTATCACCTTTTTGCCTTCAGTTTTGAGCAATAACAGACGAAGTCCACTTCTATCATTTAAACCTTCTAGGATTTGTCCACTTGCTTTTGCGTTCAGTGAGTAATTTCACTTTATTTCACCCTTTCATGCACTGCCCTGAAAACAGGCCCAGCATATGTAAACAAATCACTGTAGATAACATTCTTCAGTTGTTCGCATCACGTCTGCACACTTGAACCAAAAGCAACCTCTGTGCAGACATATTCAACCAGTTGTGATCTGGAGCCGGATGAATGTTTCTTTAACATGCTTTCACGGGTTCTTTCAGGATGATGCGTCTTTCGTGTTGCATAGCCCTGCTGTTCGTGCTGAGGCTGCTGGCGGGCCTGCCGTGGTACCAGGTTCTCCCGGGCATCCTGATCTTCTACCTCGGAAGCGGAGGATGGAGCTTCCTGGAGATTTTTGCCAAAACCATTGGCAGGGACTTACAGTAAGCTTGGCGATAATATTGTCATACAATTCAGAATATTATTATTATTATTATTATTATTGTTATTATTAAAAAAAACTTTGATTTTCTTTTTTCTTAATTGGTTTAAGTTTTCAAATGTTTTAATTTTCCACTTGAACATTGGACCTCAAGCAAATGACACTTTAAAAGTACTGTACCTGTTTATTTTTTTACATTTCCACTTCATTAGAATAAATAGAGGGAAATTTAACTTTATTTTAGATTTTACGGTCATTTAATCTTTCCTGTTCTTCGGACGGCTTTCTGTAAAATAAGAGAAAGATTAGGCTTTTGTTCGCTTTTATCTCCTCTCAGTGAAATTCTGCATAATAAACAATAATTTGACTTGTACTAACAAACGCTAAATTAATGTTAAAGCTGGAAATTCACATTTTATTACACTTATCAAGACATTTTTAAATCTGTGTCCCTCCTAAAAGAAGAATGTCAATCTTCAAGAATGCAGGCTTGTTACGTTGAAAGCAGCTTTCAGTTCAAACCTGTTCACCTGGAATATTTTTACAAAAGGAAAATGGAAAGAATGTGGTAAGGAGGACATGTTTTAGGACCCGAACCATCAGTCAATATTTACATTTAGACATTACCATGGCGATGGATTTTGATGGATTCTGCTAAAAGAGGAAATTGTAAAACACGTGTCTTTCATGGTCCTGTTCAGGATTGCTTAGAAAAATACTTAAATTTAACACTCAGGGTTAAAACAGAAGGTTTTCAGGGCTACATTTGTCCGACTTCTCAAAAAATAACGTGTTTCCGCTTCCTTAAATGTGTTGCTACATCTACTGAGAATTCACAAAAGTTTGACCCCGACAAAGGCTAAATTTTCCACAGTGACTCACTGCATGGTTATGTGAAAAGTGGTTTAACTAGATTTTGGTATTTACACTGTAAGAATCACAAAAGTTGACGACTCTGCTTTAGTACAACCTAAATCAGTCCTGCCCCCACGTGCTCCAGTGATGCTCCGGCTGCTATCCAAGTATCTTTAGGAAATATATTTTAATAAAAGTGTTTTTTTTGTTTTTTTTTATATTTGCGTGGTAGAAAATGTTTAAGTGGTTAACCAAACTGTAATAATTACACAGATACAGTAAATCTAATCTCTTATGTAATAAGCTTGTTGTAAAGATCATAGTACAGTCGTAAGTTACTTGCCTTGCAGTTGTTATCGTGTTCCTCACATCTGCAGAGTACCTTCTGTCTGTACCTTTGTGCAATAAATGCAAAAGTCCAGGTTGCTATTTATTTGGACTTTGCCCTGTTGGCCTGCAGGTGTGATGTTTTATGTCTCGTTTTATGTTCCATAACATGCAGGTATTCAATGTCGTCAGATGGCTGAATATATTTGAAATATTTCGCTTTGATTATCATTTATTTATATAGAGCAAAAGAAATGTTACTGGTTTTTGTGTCGCTTGTGTAGCTGAAGTAATTGCTTTTTTAATTTTATTTTTAATTTTTTCTAAGCGATATGTCAGATAGCTTGAAGTGAGTTTTTGTGGGAAAAGTTACTCAATCAGTATCTTACCTGTTATAGATGAGTTTAAGAGTCGAAGTGTTTTATTATGTAAATCTTGACATTGCTTTACATCCATCTGCTCTTATTGTTTTTTGACACCATCTAAGATGTTGACTTCTTATTGTTTTTAATTTAGCTTTTTTAATGTTTTTATTTATTTATTATCAACCTTTATTTAACCAGGCAAATCCCATTGAGATCACAATCTCTTTTGCAAGGGAGGCCTGGGCCTGAAGGCAGCCTAACATGCATGTTTTTGGCCTGTGGGGGGAGAAACCGGAGTACCCAGAGAAAACCCACGCATGCACGAAGAGAACATGCAAACTCCACACAGAAAGACCCCAGGTCCAACCTGGCATTGAGCCCAGGACCTTCTTGCTGTGAGGCAACAGTGCTAACCACTGAGCCGCCGTGCTGCCATTATGTCTTGTTACTGTTGTTACAGTTCATTTTATTGTGCCACACTGGTTCATCTTGGACGAGCAGTTAGTGGTGGACGATTTTGAATTAAATTTTAAATGTCAAAAATCACTTTTGGCAGAGTTGATTTGTGCTGCTACGTAAATCAGCAGAGTAGTTGCTACTCGGTGTCAAACTCTTGCCCTAGTAAAGCTACCATAGCTACTTGTAGTTTGCTTGATTTGTGGTTAAATTTCCAGTGATAACAGAATGCTAATTACATTAGCTTTCAATGGCATTTTCAGTGTTAAGCTAGCATCTATGCTAAGTATTGTCAGCAACTTGTGATTGTTATTGGCTGTTAGTCATTGTGCACTCCTTATTAGATATGACAACATATAAATCAGTGTTTATTTGTGTAAGTCAGTCATTTAATTTTCAAGATGAACAAAATGCCTCGATAATTAGCTTTATAATCACAATGCAGTCTTCTGAATTAACCAAATAAAACTGTGAGGTGCCTAAATGTTCCCACACCCAGCATTTATCTCATCATTCTAGACAGAAGTAAAGTTTCTCATGCTACCTGCTACAGGTAAGATGGTGACTATTCATGTCCTTTACACAAACCCCACTTTACAAGACTGGAGCTGTAAATAACTGCGTTCAAAGACTTACAAATTAGAAACACTGCACTCGTCTGCAACATGATGTAATATTAAAATATCTGAAAACCTTATGGTAACTCGTTTTTATTTTTTCTAATTTAAAGTGGTTTTGTTTGTCTGTGCTCCTGTTTTAATAAAGTTTTCTTTTTCTTCCTTAGTGCAGCGTATGTCTTGTTGCGGGTGAAGATGAATGTCAGGCGTCATGTCAGAGAGAAGAACACCATACCTAAGATTTTTGCTGAAACGGTGCAGCGTCACGGGGACAAAACAGCGCTCATCTTCGAGGGGACCGGAGAGAGGTGGACCTTCCTACAGCTGGATGAATACTCCAACAGAGTGGCTAACTTCCTGCTGGAACGAGGCTTCAAGGTGTAGAAAACGACACGTTTTAAAAACGTCTCGCCTTCGTTTTATTACTGAAGGACTTGTTTTAATTCACTGGGAATCTGTTTGACAGCGCCTGCTTTTTTTTTGTGTTTTTACTTTCAGGAAGGTGATGTGGTGGCCCTGTTCATGGAGAACCGGTCCCAGTACGTGGGCCTCTGGTTAGGCATGGCCAAAATTGGAGTTGAAGCTGCTCTCATCAACTTCAATCTGAGACTCGAGGCTTTGGTCCACTGTGTCGCCATCTCCAACTCCAAAGCTGTGATTTTTGGTTCGGAGCTAACTGACGGTAAGATGCTGGAGGAGTTACAGTTCAGACGCTCATCCTAAGCCTCTCGGTACAGAACTGACCTGTGCTCAGGGATGCCGCTCTGCTTCCTGTGTAATGAGAGAGGCGAGTGCAGGGAAAAAAGAACATGGGTCATAAAAGATAAATGGCTATTTGAGTAGGTGTCTCCTTAGTATCAGTCGGTGGCACTCGCTGTACTGAGACAAATATCTTTATCACCAGCATAAAGTGCTCAAGGTCTGAGCTTGGCAGAGAAAATCATCTGATAAATGATCAAATAAAACTGATAAAAGGCAGTAAGATAAAGATGCATGTATCACATGTATTTGTTTTAATTGATGTGAGAATAAAACCTTAAGCAACCAAATTACTTCAACTGCTGTGTGCATGCTGATTCAGCATCCACGCTTCTGCATATTTTGTACTAGTTTAGCCTTTGATAAATCAAAAAGTTCACCTCGTTCAGGAGATGGATGCTCTGACTTTTGGGTTGTGTAATTTGTATACTTTACAAAATATTAATCTTTAAGTATTTTCCCCATCAGAATACATTGAAATCGCTTCAGTTCTCTTAAAAACATTATTATGGCCTGGACAGAAATGATGGTACCCTTAACATTAGATACTCAATAAAAGTAGATACTTTCTCTTTTTAAAGGAAAAAAAATGTTAAAGTTTTTTCTTTCTTTGTCTCAAATTGTATTTTATGTCAATCTCACCATTCTTCTACTCCTTAGGCCACACTTCGCTTTTAATTTTTTTCCGGACTATTTTCAGTTTGACTCTTCCTTTTTGCTTTTGCACCGTTTGTTCTCTATCACATATTTTAAATTGTGAAAATTGTTTTTTATGTATTTATTTATTTATTTATTTATTTCTCTCCGTTGCTGAAATGCACCCTGTGAAATGTTCCTGCATACTTCAGTGTGTTTCTTTTGCTCTCACAGCGGTCTCCGAGGTCCACAGCTCAATGGGGAAGGCAGTGCAGATGTTCTGCTCTGGGGACTGGGACCCCAAACGAGTCCCACAGGGAACCGAGTGCCTCGAACCCCTGCTGGCAGGCGCCTCGTCCCGCCGACCTTGCCTGCCTCGCCCACTGCAGCGCTGCTTCACAGGTGAAAATGCCCTTCTTGTTGCCACTCTAAAAAAACAACATAGATTTGAGTTTTTTGCAAAGTGATAACAGAACTGGAAATTAAAGATGTCCTTTTGGAGTAACTTCATGTACAATATTAGATTTTGTGACTATAAATGAAAAGATTGGCATGCTTTATTCTTTCAAGCATGATGTGCGCATGCTTAATATGATGGCATTGCTTCAAAATATATGTTTATAATGTGGTTGTTACCCTAAAATTACTGGTGAAGTTCTCCAGCTTAAGAAAACATTTTTGAAACCAACAATAATACTCATGAAAAAGTAATAAAGGAATCATATTTGCATGCTTTACTCCTGCATGCTCCACTGTTATTACAGTTACATCACTCTGTTATCGGCTTACTGTTTGACTTGATTCAACAATGAATCCTGCCAGCTTCGGTCACGCTTGTCAAAGCTGCCACCAAAATGTAACGAGTCAAATGAGTCAGCTTTATACACAAAATGCGTGACCCACAACACAAATGTGCATAAACCCAACAACTCAGATGAGGGTTTGAAGTTTGCACACGTGGGCTTAATAGTCCTGCTCTTGATGTTTCTAGCAAATCTTTTAAATGTGTCGTTTCAGTTTAACAGCGTATAAAATCCTACAATAAAGAGGTCCCCTGAGATTCATCGTTCTGTTTATTAGTTTTAATGCATCACAATAATTTTATACAAAAAACAAACTCGTCGTCTAATAAATGAACAATCAAAAGTGTGAATAATAATAATAACAAGGTTCTTACACAAGTCTTCAAAAGATTAGAATTTGATTGTAATATTTTGTAGATCTGGATAATATGGAAACAGGAAAACATTAGTTTAAACTGCATATTTTTAAATAAGTGAAAATGTCTAAAAGTTGCTGAACTGAGCAGAATATTTGTAACTTTTATTATAGAAAATGAAAATTTTTTTGCCTGAATGTTCTATACCACGGCTATTCAAATGACGACCCGCGGACAGGAAATGGCCCGCGGGTGACTTCAATCCGGCCCACTTGATTGAAATATTTTTTTTGGGTGGTGGGGGGTGTTCTGGGTTTTGGGTTCTGTTTATTTCATTTTGATTCAATGCAATAAAATAAACAAATTAAAAAGGTAACAGATAATTGTAAACTTTAGTTTATTTACATAATGTTTTTAATCGCTGGATGTCCGGTCCCCCGAGCTGTTGGCTTTCAGAAACTGATCTATACTACGATGGAGCTTTAGGGGCCACGCTAAGAAAAAGGAAAATTAAAGCCATAATATTACGAGAATAAAGTCATACAAGTCTTTTTGCAGCTGTCGTGCGTTTTTTTTTTTTCCATTTGTTTTTTGTTCCATGAGTCAGATCCATGATGCGACCAGTCAATCAATCCAGTAGGCGTGTCAGCAAATGACCAATCCGAAGCTAAATGAGTTGTAATATTATCCAAACTCTTAACACATAAAGCAGGTTTACTGCATTTTATCTGTGGTAAAATGAAGAATGTTGAGCATCTTGTTAAGTTATTGGTTTTACAAATAAGGAGGTAGTTAATCTGTTAGCACATCAGCATCAGATTATTATCACTATCAGGACTTTGAACCTGCATGCAGTAAGGTGGTGCGCTCTGATGGGCTGCAGCAGCTCTGCAGGTAAGGAGCATTTAGCTTCAGATTGGTCATTTGCTGACACGCCTACTGGATTGATTGACAGGTCGTGTCATGGATCAGACTCATGGAACAAAAAAATAAACAAGAGCTGTTAAAAATAAAAAGGCTTGCACAACTTTATTCTCATAATATTAAGACTTTATTCGACTTTATTCTTGCAATTTTATGTTTTTTATTTTATTTTTTATTTTATTTTATTTTATTCCAAGCGTGGCCCTAAAGCTCCGTCGTATACTACCGGTATACCATTTATGTCACCAATAAAAATGCAAGAACTTTAATCATTTTACCCCTCTGCAGAATTTGTCACGGTTGTAAGCTGGGCATAAGCGAATTAGTCGAGGCAAAAATACATTTTATATGAAAAATTTAACATAAGGCATTATTTTGATTATCCCATTTATTAGGTACCGGTAGTTGTTTATTCTTAATGCATTACAAAGCTAAAAATATATTTATTATTGAGGAAGATAAGCATATAAATATATACGGCTGTACAAACTCGGCTAAACGCTCACTTTAAATTATAATTAACCGTACAATCCATCTGTAAATTTAAACCGGACGGTCCAACGCTGACCTGAGCCATTCATTAACAGCTGATGGGAGACTGCAACGAAGCCAAGATTCAACTTATCTGCTGGATTCCTTAGATAGAGAACTTTACTAATGGGCTTTTCTAAAAGCGTGAATGCTCCTGTAAAGTGCCCAGAGACAACTTTGTTGTGATTTGGTGCTATATGAATAAACTGAATTGAATTGAATGTATTTCTCTGTTTCTGTGCTGTCTGGTGCAGATCGCCTGTTCTACATCTACACATCAGGAACCACAGGGATGCCTAAAGCTGCTATTGTTGTGCACAGCAGGTAGGAAGGAGGCGAGCAGCCGATAAACGCACAGGAAAAACAGCTGTTCTCTTTTATTCCTGTGTAGCTCAAATACTATTCCTTTGATATGACCTAATTTACTGGTTACTTTTGCCCTTTTCATCACCTCACCCTGGTTTTCAGGTATTACCGCATGGCAGCTTTGGTTTATTATGGCTTTAGGATGACCTCAGACGATGTGATGTATGATTGTCTCCCGCTCTATCACTCTGCAGGTAGGTGAGCCTGATAGGAGTCAAACGTTTAGCTTCTTTTCTCTGGCCTTGTTGGAACACTCATTTCTTCCTTTGTTTATCGCTGCACATGACAATAAGCTGAACATGCTGAGAGTAAATAAAATATCTGAAACAAGTGTGAAGGATTTTGTTTCTTGTCCAGGTCAAACATCTTGTTCTCCTGCCAGATGAAAGTAACACTAGATTTTCATTCATTCTCCTGCAAAAGAAGTGAGAGAGAGAGCGCTTTAGTTTGTTGACGTTGGTTACATTTGGAGTGTAGCCAGATTAATGTTGGCTCAAATTTCTACAACAAAAGCACTTGACTTGGCTTGTGCGCATCCTTTAGTGTCATTTTAGTGCCACAAAGAACACAGTTTCTTTGTTTAAATGTACAATAAGCACAGGTGGATCAGATAAGAGTAGGTGTTGACAATGACTCGGCTACTACCACATCAAAGGTCAAAAGTCAGTGATTTAGCTCATTATTTAGTTTAGAGTTTTCACTTTGTCGCAGTCTCCCATCCTGAGCAAGCACAGACGCAACAGTGGAAAGGAAAAACTCCCTCATGAGGAAGAAACCTCCAGCAGAACCAGGCTCAGGACAAGCAGCCATCTGCTTCAACCAGCTGGGTTTAAGAGGAACAGGAAGGAGGAACTCAACACATGTTGAGATATAATTAATATCAAGTGAAAACTATTCATTTTAAGAAATTAGGTCAATTTGTCCTCTAGTTGTCAAAGTCTATGGCAGCAAGTCAACCCTAACTATAGGATTTATCAAAAAGGAAGGTCGTAAAACTGGACAATGTGTCAGGCTCACGGACAGAAACTGGAAGTTGGTTCCGATAACTGAAAGATCTTCCTCCCGTTCTGCTTTTGGAAACTCTGGGAACCACAAGTAAGCCTGCAGATATAAGAGCGAAGTGCTCTGTTGAGGAAAATATGGTACAGTAAGGTATGTAAGATAAGATGGAGCTAGGTTGTTGAAGGCTTTGTAGGTTGAAAGTAAAAAAAAATAAAAACCTCTCCAAATGTCCAGCTGGAAGACAAATACAGTACAAGCACACTGGCAGGGCCAGTGTTTATTTATGAAGAACGTAAATGTTGTTTTATGCTTATAAGGATATGTTTTTTTGTTTTTTGTTTTTTGTTCATGCACACATTTCTGTTTAATGATGTCACCCACTGTAGTTGATGGGATGTTCAAAGTCGTCCCAATTCTTCGTTGAGGAAAATTATTCATTTAAACCATTTTTACGTCCTGCTCTCTGTTGTTTTATCATTAAGCGCAGCCGCCCAAAACTTCTGTCCAAAGCAAACACAACATGGCAATGAACAAAACAGGACAGGTTAATCCCGTTGAGCCTCGGGAGCTCATTTACAAGAGAGACCCGATTTCTTGACAGAGTGATGACAACACTGAATAACAACAATAACAATAGACAGTCATAAAATAGGCATAGGTATACAAATGTAAGTTTCTCTCTTTTATTTATTCATTTATTTATTTACAAATCAAAACAAAATAGCAACCAAAAGGACAATCAAGAGGAATAGTATAGAAAAGAGAAAAAAAAGCCACTGTTTCCAAAAATGCCATGGTTGAGTCCAGGCCACCTTCCTGTGCCGTCAGTCTGTAAATCGAGTCCATTTGAGCTATCCTCTGCCAAATTCTGTCCTCGACCAACAACAACACATTGTACCACGGTGCTGATTTACGTGTTGACATTTTAATGAATATAGTTTACATTTTTATTAAAAAGTAAATAACAAAAGCATGTTGTGGTTGTAAGGTTTTAAAAGTGGACGGTTTGATTCTTGTGAAGGGGAAGCTTATGATTGACGTCCTCTCTGACCATTGTACTGCAGTCTGCGTTCAGCTCTCATCGAACCGGGCCAGGAAGGAACCAAGCTGGAAGCAGTTGGGATCTCCCATTGTAAAGACTAAAGTTGCACCGAGTCAAACTGAGTAGGGCCGAGCCGAGCCCACGCAAGAAAGGCCATAAAATGCTATTTTTGTAACCAATCCTGACCTGTTGCTAATTGATTTAATTCAGGGTTATTCAACTCAGTAGCTCAGGGGGGAACATTTACTGAAAGACAACGACTCAGGAGCCTGACATCCAGCAGCATTTGAATTACGATTTAAAATCTAGTTTCTTTTAAGTGGACTCATTGGCAGCTGAGTTGTATAACCCCGTCGTAGATTATCTATAAAACAGGATCATCTTTCTGACAGAAGCATTTGTCATTTAAAATTTTTCTTAAAGTTGCTCTCTAGTCTCATGGGTGGGTCGAACCGCACTCACCCGTGGGCCGGATGTGGCCCCCGGGCTGCCAGTTGAATAACACTAATCTAAGTCATTATCAATTCTCCTCCAGCTGCTGCTTCTCAATGTGTTGCTACTGTCAAATTCAAAATTACCTGTTTTTTAATTGGCTAAAAGTCATTTAAAGAAATGTTTAAACAACTGACGTGTTTAAGATGTTTCATTTATAGTCAATTGGTGTATGACATTTGCAAATGATGAATGTATTTGCATTCAACGTCAGAGCAGCTGTGGCTGAGTGGTTAAAGCAGTTGTCCTTCAATGGGAGAGTTGGAAGTTCGATTCCACCAGCAGTCACATGCTGAAGTGTCTCTGTGCAAGACTCTGAACCCCTCATTGCCTCCGACGTGTGTCCCAACAGTGTATGACTGTGATAAAGCACTGATTATTCTTTATATAGATCTAGTAGAGTGCTGCATGAATGGGTAAATGAGGGCACAGATTGTGTAAAGTGCTTTGAGTGTCTTGATAAGATAGAAAGGTGCTGTATAAGTTCAGACCACTGAGTCCATTGCATCCCAAGTTTTTTGTTACTCTGATTGTAAATAAACTCATAGTTCCTTATTGATTCAGGCACTGAATATTCTGCAGACCCTCTCAAGCATTTTAGTTGCTCTGTTTGTCTCTTTTCATGCAATGGGTTTAGACACGCAAGAAAACTGTATTTTCTGTACCAGGATCGTAACGATGAACGTTGCCAAGCAGAGCACACCAACATTTTAAACGATCTGACTCTCATCTACAACACCACATCTGTAAATAGTTGCAGCCATTTTTGTGTTTGCTGATACTGGTTAGCAGTGGTAGCCATACTGGACTGGGTTGACTCCAACAGGTAGTTGTAGATGTACATCTATTAAAAGTTGCATTACAATATGCTCAATGGTTCAAGAGATATTTTGCTACCTAACAAGATAAAAAATCACCTTTAGTTTTGAATAAAACAAGCTAGTTCTGGTGTTATCAGCTGAATGAATGAGCTAAATGAGTCATGGCTGTTGGTGCATCTGTGGAGCTTCATGGTGCCATTTTTTGGCCCAGCAGAGGGCGACCTTTACCTTCAACTGAACATCTGGTCATATTTCTCTAGTCTAGGCCCATACCTGCAGAACTTCCTGTTCAAATATCCACAAACTACAGCCTGTGAAATGACTTACATTTCTCTAAATTAGTCAACAAAAACTATTGGCTTTTATAAAGTGACTTGTATTACAAACTACACATGCTTGATGTGAAACGAGTGATCGCTGCATTGAAGCTTAACCTGCTTCTTTTTTTAACAAGTATTTTAGAGCATTGGTTCTCAACTAAGACTTTAACGCTAAACTTGACTAAACTTTTAATCACAAAGCTCAACACGGCAGAAAAGGCTCAGTAAACGTTAAAAAGACAGACTAAAAGCATCAAAAAGCCAACAGTTAGAGCAGCAAAAGGCTAGCTAAAAGTAAAATAAGCTACCTAGAAATTAAAAGAAACAAAAGGCCAGCTAAAAGCTAAAGTAGCAAAATAATGTTTTCAGTGAGCTGAAGAGATCTGAACGTATTTGAAAATAAGCTAAACTTACAGAACATGTTACATTTTGTGGATGAGCTGAACATTTCAATTAATGGACTAAATTAGCGCAAAGTGCAGAAGAAGGTTGCTCAACATGTGCAGAAAAAAAAGGAAAACAATAATGTGAACGCTGATTCGGCAGTTTCAGTGCTGCAAGGAACGTTTTTCTAAACAGATGATTGCTCTCGCTTCAAGGCAGAAGGCATTAGCTGACATGTGGCCTTTAAACACAGAGGTCAAAGGTCATTAGTGATTGAAGTCAGGCTGTTGACAGAAGGTTTTTGGGATCTTTGGCCTGTTCTGTAAGGGTCCTCAGCCTCTGGTCTTGTCGGGGTGTCCAAATTCTACTAATTACCTGTGTGTGTTGTGTCAGCAGCACAGATGTCACAGGTAGGCGTCAAAATGCTCCATGGCAGAACCGTGCGAATCACAAAGACCTCTGGGGGCCTCTCTGCCCACCAGGGTGAGGACAAGTCTTCTGTTTGTCAGAGGTGACTCCTCCCATCTCCAGTTCTATAAAACAACCAAAGGTCTCAGCGTCGCTGGGGTTCACTTACTTCCACCCGAGGGGGACTTGAAGCGCCAGCTCGGGGCCCGATCCGCCTCACCGGCGCCCGTCAGCCTTCTCCGCCTCCGTCACAATTAACTAACCTGAGGTGAAAAAGCAACCATGGCTCCTTTTGAGAAATCCATGGAGATGACACCCTTCAAGCAGAGGAAGTGTCTTGGTAAGACCATCTGATTATACTCTTAAAAATAAAAACTCTCTTTTGGTGTTAAATTATTTTCAGCCAAGTTTTATGCAAATATATTTTGTTGTATTAAAGCGATAATGTTAGATGTTAAAGCAACTGAACACACTACTTGACTTAAAATAAACAATGTACAGTATTGACTGAGTAAAAATTGTCCCACTGTGCTTTCCATTCTTGCACATATTCCCTCTGAGGCCAAGAGGGTATCTTTAATGAAATGTACTCTGGTGCTTTAAAGAGACTCACAAACCTTTTCAGTTTGATTTATTTATTATTTTTACCTTTAAGCAGTCATTTCTTACAACTGATTGAAGTAAATCTCTCTTTTTTTTTGGTAGAGTTTACTCTGCAAATTAAAGTGTGTAAAAAAATTGTTTTTTTTTCTTTTTTTCCCCCTATTTCTGTTTAGCAACAAGAAAAGATGAAGTGTGCAGTATTCGGTCTAAATTTCCCAACAAGTTACCTGTGAGTTTTGAGCACGTATAATTTCATTTATA
>JARVGV010001030.1:15485630-15501742 GCA_031762435.1 Hypsolebias longignatus | reverse complement strand
GCGCGATGACGTCACTAGGGGCGGAGCCGTAAACGCGAAACGCCGTAAACCAAGAACGCCGTAAACCAAGGACCACCGATGGCAGTGTAAGTCAGTGTGAACCGAAGGACGGATAGTGAGGGAGCGAGCAGTGTGTCTCTAAGAAAAATGGGAGGGAGGCCCCTTGACGTGGGCTGTCTTTTCTTTTGTCGGTTCTCAAAATGGTGGACGCTCGTGTGGTTTGAGCTCTTTAGCATATCATATTTCACACAAAGCTTTTAATAAAAAAAAAAAATACAAATCAGTAAATAAGTTCGCAGCTTATTTTTGCAGAGAAAAATGTTACACAAAGGCAAAGGTTTCAACCGTAAATTGTGGAGCTTTGACAAGACGGAGGTTTTTTCCCCCGAGGTCGGCCTGTTAGCTTAGCTCATAGCTTAGCTTCTCAGATTAGCTACTTTTAATGATCCAAAAACATGATTTTGGATGGTTAAACTGATTTTAAAGAGAAAAGAGAAAGGGAGGGGTTAGTAAAGAGCACCGGAGTTGAGCCTTGTCTTCAGTGGAAAAAAAGAGACACGAAGAGACAATAAAGCCGATAAATGAAAATGAGGTCGAGAATTTTCATTCATCATGCGATTAACTGGTTTATTGTTTATCACGACAGGCCTATTCAGGCATTAATCCTTAACTGTGTTTACCTCTTTCTCATGAGTTGCAGCAAAAAGAAACGGAACAAAACACAACATTTGAACTTATTTTATTAGTCAAAACGTTAGTGAGAAGAGTCTCCAACAATAGTTGAAATTTATAATCCATAAAAAACAACTAAGAGAATGTCTACAGAACTCAACAACCAAGAAAAGTAAGTAAAAGAATTAAGTGAAAGACACAACGAGCTGCGGTCGTTTCCACCGTTCCACTCACCACATAGAGGCCGTACAGGTTGTGGACGTCTCGGTGCTCCCAGGACCCGTGCACGGCGTCTTTGTGCATGGTGACCTCAGGCCCGTTGAAGACTGACGGCTCATTCATGTCATTCCACGTGTAAAGGTTCTCCATGGTTCCCTGCAGAGGAGGCAGAAGGCTTGTAATCATAACAGCAGACTAATTACCAAAAAATAAATCAAATAAAATGCCATTTTAAAAACATAGCAAAAGATTAAATATAATGTTTACTGACAAAAATCTGTGAAAATTATTCAACTGGAGAAAACAAGTTTAAGCTCAAAAGAGAAAACACAAAAAAATAACTTCTAAAACATGACCCAGTGATGCTTTTTCATTTAGCAAATGGATCAGAGAATTCTTCAGTTTTTATCACCTCTCTTGCCGTACAGGTTGCATGCAACATCTTAACGCAACGTGCACCTGCAGTTACTAACTGTGCGTTCCTGAAAGACTCACCTCGTACTGATCATAGGCGAACATGCTGGCCCACCAGGCCCTCACGTCGGCACGGGTGAAGTCTGGATAACCAGCACTACCTAAAATCCATCCAAGACAGGGAAGGGGGGGGGGGGGGGACGCAATGCAAGAAAAAAAATCTTGTTCAAAATAAAGATTATGGGACACTGAGATACACAACCTTTATGATTCACAGTTGAATATAAAGCAGAACATTTTCAGGTGAGTGGTTTGGGGCGGTCTGTCCCTTACCAGGCCAGCACCAACCCTCGTAGTCTCCACCATCTTTGTTCTTGACGTAGAAACCCCGAGAGCGGATTTCATTATGGATCTTGTAATTGTTGTCTACTTTGATGTGAGGGTCTACGATTGCAACCATCTAGAAAAAGTAAAACAGGCCACAAGTGGAAGGTTTTTATTTATTTTACTGTGATTTCAAGCTCAACGAGAGGCAGCTGAAGTCTATCGTTCTGTCTTGAACCGCTGGAAGAACGTTTGTGACGGAGGTCAATGTGCTACACGTGCCTTTCGTTTCTTTTCCAGGAGACCCTGCAGCATTTCCTTTGGTGTTGCAAACTTGTGAGGATCCCAGGTGAAGTAGCGTTTCCCATCCGTGTGCTCGATATCGAGCCAAATAAAGTCGTAGGGGATGTCGTGCTCATCGAAGCCTGCGTCCACCGAGCGCACGTCTTCCTGGTCGTTGTAGTTCCAACGGCACTGGTGGTACCCGAGGGAAGACAGCGGAGGGAAGGCCTGGGTGCCTGGTTGACACATAATAGTTTAAGATCGTCTACATGCCACTTAATGTTTTGAAAAGCAAAAACGAACGTAGCACTGAGAACCAAAGCTGTTTAATTTCATCTTAAAACCAAAGGCAGTTTCACAAATAGGAGTGTAAAACTTTAAATTATCTGAAAACTGTTAAAGTCCTGAAGCTTCTTCAACATCAAGAATTTATGAAGATTTATTTAATCACAGAATTTACTCTCAACCAATTTAGCATATTAAATATCACATTGTTATTCTCTAACCACTGTGAAACACGAGTCCTCTACCTGTTAGAGAGGCGTACTGAGAGAAGACGTCTTTGGGAGTTGGTCCCAACATGAGGAAAACGTCGATGATGCCACTTTCAGAGATCCAGCGAACATCAGTCTGTGGCGTTTCACTGGAACCTTGAACATAATCCAACATTTTCCCAAACACAGTCTGAAGAGAGAGACACATAACGAGACTTGTTAAACTGAGAAAAGGAACTGCTTCCATGCTCTGACATGAAGAGATACTGTACCTTTCCTGCTGTGTTTGAACTTATATCGACCCAGGTTTCTGCAGCGTTGAGCCAGAAGATACCTGTAGTCCGTTTAGTGTTGTGCGCCAACATAACTGGGACGGCCCCGTACAGGGCCATAGGGTTATACAGCTCATACTGAAAAACATCCAGGTTATAGAGCCGATAAGGATCTCCATTGCTGAAACAAACAAACAAAATTACCCATCGAAACTCACTTACAGACGTTAAAAAAAAAGTGCATTCAAACTGAATGTGCTAAACATTTGTTGTTATTGACGCTCACTCTGTTGTTTTAAGTTTGAGGGGTTCTGCGTGTTCTGGGATGCCATAAACGTGCTCTACCCCCGGCAATGAAAAGTCTAAACTAATGGCAGATGGACCTGAAGAACAACAAGTCAGCAGACAAGAGGAGACAAAGAAGAGAGAAGCACATATTAAAACTCTGAATATTTCAATAACCTGATCAGACGCCAAAACAGATTAAATCAACTGTAAAAACCTGAACACTGAGGCGTACCGTTAGGCTTGCTGTCTGAATGCGATTTAAATGTTTCTTCCCACATCCCCTCTTCTACTTTCTCTTCCTCTTCCTTTGCAGCCTGGCCAGACAAACAGCACAAAGCAGCCATATAGTGAACAAGGAAGACTTTATTTAAATGTACAAATTGTGTAAAGAAAGTCTCTTGTGGTACCTCGGCCTGGTTTGCTGAATCCGCCCCCTCCTTGTTCTCGGCCTCTGGCTCAGCCTGGCTGCTCAGCGAGAACAGAGTCAAAGTGAGAAGAACATGGAGAGAAAAGAAATGCCGGTCACTTCAGTGAAGTCCAACAGTCTTGTGACAAGTGACAATGTGTGTGAAGACAACTAAACTATGGTTAAAGTAAATCGACATACAAACAAGAGGGGTTGGTAATTGTCCCCTTGCTCCGAACGGACGACTAAAACAAAACTATGTGAACTTTAACGACAAAAGGGACTGAGCAACTCCCTGCCTTGTGGCTACAATAAGCTCGGCGTCGGGGGACAGAACATGCAACACCCTCGAGGCTCCATTAGTATCCAGTTAGCCCCAAGAGGATCCCATAAATACTGAGAAATACTCCCTTTTTTTTTAATTTTTTTTTTTTTTTTAAATGGAGCTGCAAAAGTTTTTTTTTATTTTTTATTCAACATGAGCAGCTGCAGAAGTGAACGATCATCAGTGGACAGAGACGTAGGTGCTGCATTCTGGGTAAAATGTCCCTGAATCGGGGAGCAAATATAACATGTGCAAGAGCAAACTGAATTATAACCACAAAGAGAGATGTCGCAGTGGGGTTTGGGGCAGCGGAGCCTGCAAACGAGACTGAGGGGACACGAGGCACTTTCACAAAACTCTTCGAGCCGAAACGTTTGACCGTCTTGGTGTGATTTCTAGATGAGCCAAGGCTGCGCTGGGTGGAGGTGGCGCCAGCTTGCTGCTGCTCCACCAAGCAAGAAATTAACCGTAACAACAGTCGATGTAACGACGTGAAAATGTAAGCCAGCTTTGTGGCTGTGATGTGACGACATGGGGTCTGATACAAAAATCCAAACGACATGAAACAGATTCATTTCAGAGGAGTTTGATGACGAGAGCCACTTGCAAGGCTTGCTTTATTTCTGAAAGCTCAGCGTAAAGACAAAAAGCTCTTAATGGCCATTCCACTAAACTATTTTGTGAAAGTGCCTTCAGACTACAAGGATGAAGACAGACATTAAATATTGATGGTAAACTGATGCAAATTTAGGACCCAAGCTATTTTTTCCGATGGCTGCAGCATTTGTTCAATAGAGCTGTCTGAGAATCCCACACAAATATGCAGTTTCAGAGTTAGATCAAATTATTGGACGAGCTGCTGGAGTGGCATTCTGCGTGTATGATTAAAGTAATCAGACACTGATTTAACTAAAGAATAGAGTGTGGATCATTCCCAGTCCTAAAACAGACCCAATGTTAAGTTATCTAATGATCAAAGTAATATTTGAGTGTTCATTTGTCTGATTGTGAACATTCTGGACTGTAATTCTCTCAATTTTAATCCTAAATTAAATCAAACACATCCATGCACACACTCATTCATACCCTCTCTTTCAGTCACATTTATCTGAGGGCAAATGCAAATTTGGTGTGATGGGAAACCCTACATTTTATTGGCAATATCAGCACAAGGAACAGAATACACACAAATCTTAAGGGTCTTTACCTAGAGAATACCCTCTTGATATTATCCCACACGCTAGCCACTGTGCTAGTTACTTTATAGGAGAAACTAGGATGATAGGGAGAAGAGGACAGAACAACGAGTCAGAGACAATACTAAAATAAATAAATAAATAAACATATGGAAACAAAAACAGAAATCATCCACTGAGTGAGGAAGTGGTCTTAAAATAAAGTTTGTGTGTGTGTGTGTGTGGAGGTGTGGATTCTCACGTGTCCTTGCGCATCCTCAGGTGCTCAAAGGCCAACAGGCCACGCGAGTTCAGCGACATCAGCACGTCGTGCCCCTCCATGATATCGAGTCGGAAGGGCCGGGCGCTGATGATGACCCTCTGAGACTCTGCCCCCAGAGACAGCACCACCCCGTTCTCATCCTGAGACAGCACTGACAGGCTGAGGGAGCACAGAGGCAGAAAGAAAACCAAAATGATCATTAAAGTCTGAACATGTACTGAAGAGGACATTCCTCCCTCCTGGTGATATTTTCTCTTCCGCACATGCAGAAAATCTCGCGGGACACTCACGGCTCTGTAGGTGGCTCCCTGACGAGCACGTCTGGGACTTCATAGCGAGGCTTCAGAGGCTTCAGCTCGTTAATCTTCACCCTCGTTATGTTTCCTTGGAGACGGTAGAGCTCGAGCAGCAGACGCACCTGAGAGACGGACAGTGGGCGAGAAGAAAGGAGGGAAGTGAGGGCCGAGAATGAAACTGTTTTCTTTAAAGAGCAACATCACTAAGTGGTTTCTACCTGGGGGTTAATAATGTTTTGTAAAAGATATGGTCAAATACAGAGGCAAAGCAAAGTCAACAACAGAAAGATTTAATGTGGTGAAAAGGCCCTAACAGGTACTTTAATTTTCATCAATATATTGCTGTACATGTAAAAAAAAAAGTTTTGTAAATCTTGTCAGGAAAGCTCATAAAAACCTTTTATTTCTTATTCTCTGAAAAAAAAAAAAAGAAAATTAATTTTCTGCTTTGTGTAAATAGTTGATTTTGCCTTTACATCCATTATTTTTATTTTATTTTTATTATTATACAAATAAAACTGTCTATTCATCTTAAAAATAATGTTGCACTTTGTTCCCTCTTGAGGCCTGCCTTAAATACAAATGCATGCATATGTTGCATCATGTAGTATAGAGAGAAAAGGAGGCCTTCAGTGACAAAAAATATGATGCAAGTGCTTTTTTGAGACTCTTAAACATAACTGACTGAAAACAAAGACCTGCGCTTCAGCTCCAATTTAAAAAAAGTGTGTTAATCTGGTTGGCAGAAATTGAAATTGTAAACTGTGGATACAGATTGTTAAATATATATATATACTAATTGTAAACCAAAAAAGCCACTTACTGCTTTATCTTTCACAAAGAAGTTATTTTATTCATACAGATTTGTCATCTTATTCCCACATGTGTGGTTCTTTGGGCAGTTCCTCTTCAGTGTCAGGCTAAATTAAAAATCTGATGCTGATATGAAGAGTTGAATAGTACAAAACAATACATTTATTAACTAAGAAATAAATGTACTAAAACTATGTCATCCATTATTTATTAAGGTAAATCAAGAACAGAAATGTTATATTTCAAGCTGGAGTTGAAACATTTCAAGTTGCTAACTCAAACATCCACTTTTCTGTGGTGTTTTCCCACATTGTTTTGTGGAAGTAAATGTGAAATAGATATTAAAAGCTTATATTTTAAGTTATTTATCTCCCCTCCCTCCTTTGTTTTTTATTTGTATTACTCTACAAGTAAAGCAAACTACCTTCGGCTTCATATTGACACTGTCCTGCACCAGCCCGTTACACAAATATCCAAAAGGATATGCATTTTCAGAGGTTTGCTACAAAGGGGTCGTTCTGGGGATTTTGAATCTATGCTATGTCTGCACAGTGATCGTTTTACTTCAAGGACCAGATTGAACTAAAACGATCGATGTTGCCGTTACACAGAAATTCACCTTGTTGTTGTCATTGATGAGCTGCAGGGTGAGTCTGGTGTTCGTCAGCTCCATGGTCTCCAGCAGGACTCGATAAGGGGACTCACCAGGCTTCAACGCTCGCTGACGCCTAGTCAAAAGCAACAGTAACAAAACGTCTGCAAATGTGTGCTTTGTTGTAAAATATTACTTGTATGTGACTTAACATGTTTTTGGCCACTTTACAAATTTTTTTAAAATATTTATCTTGAACTCACTTGCAGAAAGAACTCTGGTCACAAGTCTTAAAGTTGCTTTTGTCCACAGCCCACGACCCACTGAGGCACAGAACCAACCAGAGCACCGACACAAGCGCCATCCTGCAAACAAAACAAAAAAAAACCAAGGAACATCCTAAAAGTGCAGTAATTTAGTAAACTTAACCCCATTCGTGCAATCCAAGTGCAGTTCAAAGACCATGACTTTGTGTTAAGCAATATCCCAACTGCATGAGAGGATCCTACCATGCAGTACTCAGGAGGAGTTAGAACTGTACACAACCACCCGGACTTTGAGCTCTGAGTGGTAAAATGTGTCCTCTAAAAGCAAGCTCAGTCATTCCCCGTTTTCCTCATCATGCTGCCGTAAAGACGAGGTGTGTTTTCAAAATGAACACCCAGGTAACTGTTTTTATGCTAGGGTCCAATTCTACACTCTAATCTCCATTAGTGCCAAATCCCACGGATGTGAAATGATTAGGATGAAGCCTAGAGACGGTGTTAGCTAACAAATCACATAACGTGCGCTAAAACTAATTGCACTCACAATAATTAATTTTAATCAAAAATCAGGCATCTGTTATTTCAGTAATACGGCATGGCTTTTTTTAAGCAAAAACGAAAGCGTGGCAGCAATGCTAAGTATGAATTACCTCTTCAGACACTGTGACTATGCTAGCCCTGCTAGCAGCCTGCTAAGCCGCTAATTCAATTGTGATCTCGACTTTGCTTGTGCAGCAGTTTTTTGTCGTTTAAAACTCCAAACTCCAACCGTGTTTACTTAGTGTGATCCACACGCTGATATTCCTGACCCCCAGGAAAACGATCCGTAAATTAAGTAGGTGATAAAAAGCGGTAAATTGTCGGAACTATTTTTCGTCTTTACCTTTCGGTGAAGGTGGCCATCTTGTTTTTGCTGCTGCCGCTTGGCTCCGCCCCTTCCACTCCGCAACAAAGATCGTTAAAAAGTAAGATTCCCACCAATTGGCGGAAAATAAACTCCAAGGCTCCGTTTTAAGCGATTTGGCAGGGTTTCTTCAATTATATCTGTGCTCATTATCAAATTAATCATACGTAAATGGAAATACATAGGAAATTCGTGTGGATATTTAATCACCCTCTCAGGCACGGCCACGTCATCTTCCAAGCTCCAGTCACAAAGGCGCACGCTCATCCCGGATTTGTCAGGCTTTTGTAATGCACGTTATGGCCAAACCAGTTCAGCTCAAATTAAAACTTTAATCCAATGTACTATTGTCTTTTTTTTTTTTTAAACCTACGTCGATTGAAAACTGTTTTAATTTCTCATCAACTCCTGCTGTGTCAATATTTTGTTGCCCATAAGAATTAGTTTGTTTTTAGGCGAGTTATTGAACTCTATTTTCCTTTTCCTGCATTATCTGGTTGCAGCAGTTTAATCTGGGCACTACCCTGAACATACAAAACTGCTGGCCAGATCACCTTT
Source organism: Hypsolebias longignatus (assembly GCA_031762435.1). Classification (NCBI taxonomy): domain Eukaryota; kingdom Metazoa; phylum Chordata; class Actinopteri; order Cyprinodontiformes; family Rivulidae; genus Hypsolebias; species Hypsolebias longignatus. Next base: position 15,493,159 of record JARVGV010001030.1, on the reverse strand, counting down.
AAAAAATGGGGTGCAAAAAAAAGTGGGGCTGACCTATTAGTATATAAAAGTAAAATAAACTAAACAATTGTTTTTGTGCTTTGCATGACATAACAGGTGAAAAACACCATTCCAGCAGCTTGTAATGACCAAGACTTACAAACCAAGTGGCTGTTTGAGACAAAAATTAAATTTATTTAGTGAAGTGGTTCAAACAGGTGTGTGTATAGAACAAGAAATGCAAAGCATATTCTCACACAATTGTAAACCACAATCTGAAAATTAGAAACAAAATCTACAATTTACCAGAATTAAGTTGTAGTTTAAAACCAAAATGAGACATCGGGGCTTCTGTTTGGTGCTTATCGTCTGTATTTACAAAGATTAAACATGTAATTTCTTAAGCCTTGATGCACCAGGTGGACACGTCTGTATCAAGTCTAAAAATACAATGCAAAAGCTAAACATACACCTATGAACTTACCTCGACTTCTATAAAACCAAACAAGACATTTGCAGTAATATTTTTTTAAGTAACATGACATTTTAGAGGCTCTGCTGTTTCCTCACAGTTTGAGTCTTAGAGCTGAAATCTCCAGCACAGGTGTCCCAGTCTGTCAATGTTTTTATGGAGGACGCTGTGAATCGGGGCCACGTATCTTGCCACATCACCGTCGCGCGAAAAATCTCTGTAGAACAGTCCCTTCTCTGGGCTGAAAACAAACTTCTGGGGAAGCGGCCCATTACCCCTAACATACTCCCACACAGCCAGGAGCAGCAGCCTCACCTCAAAGGGAGTCAGAAGAGGGAACGCTTCGTGCACGTTGGCCAGCACAGGAGGCAGAAGTTGGCCTTCCCCCATACAGTACACCAGAAGGCAGGAGGCCTGCAGGTGCCACGGGGAGTCTGTGGACGCCGCCTCGCGAGATGCCTCCCAGTGGGCCAGCAGAGTGGCTAGGAGACCTCTGAGCACAGCTGAACAGTAGCAGAGAGCTGGACGTCCAGCTGCCACGATCTGCAGCAGAGGGAAGAGCACCGGGTGGGCTTCAAAGCACCGTCTAATGTGGATGTCCCGCTCCACTGTGGTGCGGGCGTGCTCCTCGGGGGGCCAGGACAACTCCCCATTGGCCACATCTGGACAGACGTTTTCCACCAGGGTGACCGCAACGACTTTGGCCGCCTCTGCGTTGATGGGCAGCGGATCATCGGGGTCAGACGGTGTTCGCGACGCGTTGAGACCCGACGAGCTGCAACACTGGACTAGAACAGCCATCAGAGTCTGGATGTTCTGCAAACAAAAAGACGACAGCGTCAGTGTTTTCTGCTGCAGCGTGCACGAACACAAAGCACAAACTCACTTCACTCATCTGCACATGAGCAACAAAACGTTTAACTCACCTGGGTGACTTCTGAAGGGTGAAGCGGCTGTAGGTCAGTGCGAACCTTCAGGCCCTTTCCAATCACGCCTCCATGAAACACGGACCAAATGCTGCCAGAAAAATTCACGGTGGTACCAAACCGACAATTAATGTCCAGCAAAGAGGCCCCCAGGTCAGGGGAGACAGACGGAGAAGAAATAGGTGCCCCAGACATGTCTGCAATCTGTCCCCCAAACAGGTCGGCGTTCCCTCTGTGCAGGGCTCCCTCCACCAGCTGCTGAATTATCGCCTTCAGGGTGAGAGGGGAGTAGGCTGCAAACCGAGACAGAAGCAGAACCGAACAGTTCACAGACTCGGCTGCCTGACTCCCGTCTCTACCCACCTTCCCCGCTTTCCCTCTCCTCCGCAGGACCATGAAGAAATGAGTGACTGCAGCTCTGGAGAGCAGGAGGAGGTGAGCTGGGGATGATGTTCGAGGGAGTGGGCTGCAGGACAAGAGGCGCACTGCAGCGTGGGACACAGCTGAATCACCATGGAGAAGAAGCGGGCAAAAATCATGAAGGTGTCCTGAAACTGCTGAGCCCACCTGAACAGCCATGGACTGAGCTCCTGCTGCTCCTCTTTTCTCCTCGTCTTGGCTCTGGATGGCTGCGGACATGTTCAGCAGCAACTGCTTCAGCTGCCGGGGCCCCAAGGTGTGCGTGTGAATCTGAGCCACACAGTGGGCCACGGCAGCTGGAATGAGGCCCACCATGCAGGAGGAGAGCGTGGTGTGGAGCTGCCAGGCCAGAGCCAACTCCTCTGGGTTACAGGCCTGGGTTAAAAGCTGGCAGAGGGTCTCTGTAGCTACGCTGGGACCTCCGTACACTGAGAGCAGGCACAGCAGCTGGTGCAGCCAGAGGTGACGCTTCCTCTCCAGTCGCAGTGTCTCGGCACACAGCTGACCGACATGAGAGCGCAGCTCCTCAAGGAAGGGGATGACCCTCTGAGGCTGAGAGGAGGATGAATTGAGGCTGGTCTCAGCTCCATCAGGGCGGTTGAAGACTAATTTGTGGAGATGCAGGAGCAGCATCTGGAGGAGGCGGTCGCAGCCTTCTCGAACTCCTTCATGAGGTGAAGGTGTTGGGCCAGAGATGATGACTGAAGCAGGAGTTGCTGTGTCTGCCAGAAATCTGAGGACCTGTGCCCCCCCTGATGGACTCTGGCTGATGAGGTGGACGGCCAGCCCTAGCATGTTATCCAGTTCCTCTCTGGGGAGGCCCTGCAGCAGGGCCTGCAGCTGGAGCAGAACAGGAGGCCGTAGCAGCTCCACTAGCTCTGCAGACACAGCACCGAAGAGGTTTGGAGACATTGCAGCTAATTGGAGCAGAAATGGAACTGCGGCGCGTCGCAGCTGGGGGGAACTTTCCCAGGATGTTGAGGACGAAGTGGGTGAAAGAGGCGTCGATGGAGTCAAGCTTTCCTGAAACATTCTTAGCAGCTCCTTCCTGATGCTTTCAGAGTGGTGTGCTGCAAGATGTCCGAGGATTCCCACCACGGAGCCGATCTTTGGCACCCTGCTGCCTTTGTCCACCAGCAGGCCCTGGTCCTTGGCACCATGAGAGCAGAAGTCCTTCAGCCCACACGCCAACACTCTGCTGATGATGGTTCCTGGAAAGGCAGAGCCAATGTGAGCTACCACCCAGTCAAAATGTGGCGAGTGTTTAACTGAGGTGTCCAGCAGCGCGTCCACGCAGGCGTCAGGGCACCAGGCCAGCATGGCAGCCAGACACTGAGAGTAGGCCTCCATGAGGGACCGAGTGGCAGCGCAGGACATCCAGAGCTGCAGCAGCTCGTTGAGGCTGGAGGAGTGGGGGGCCACCCGGCGCCCAGCATGCTTGCTGCTCAGCTGTCCCAGGAGGTCTACAGCCCAGGTGGACACCAGGGGGGCCCACGCTCGAGGGTTGAGTCGAATGAACTCCAACAGCACGCCATGAACCTCCTACATACAAGAAAATAATTAATCATCTTATAATCAACTAGAATCATTGTTATTTCAAAAACAACAATTTTCCAGTTCATTTCCACCTGTATGATGTCCTCCAAGTTAGAGGTCGCTCCAGAGCTGGCGTTCCCCTCCGTCTCCAGATTGTGGAGGAACGTGGACACATGCTCATTGTACACGCCCCTCAGATGCTCCAGCACTGCTCCCCGACAGGCCGGGACCGAGCGCAGCAGCCGCACGGCACAGCGGGCGTGTTCCCTGATGCTGAGCTTCCGGCCCTGAACGGGGTCAACGCCGCTGATGAAGGACTTGATCTCCTGGGAAAGTTCCTGGGCACTAAAGGAAAACACAAGTGATAAAAGCATTTTAAAAAAAAAAACCAGGCTTCTACAAGCTACAGCATGATGAATAAAACTAATGCAAAAGAAAAGGTAATGTCAGGACATGCATAATCATAAAAGTAAACAAAAATATTGAGTTTCAGAGTTCTGACTGTTGATTTTTATAATTCTTTGGTAGTTTTTATTTCTTTAAATCTTTTCAAAGATTAAAGTGCAGCAAAAATTAGACTTTGCTGCTTTTTTTGCTTTTATTTCTAAATAAATGTTTTTTTTTTTTAGCCAGACAAAGCAACCAGCTAAAGGATGTTATCCTGTACGCTTTAATTTTTTATTTATTTTTACAACACTAGTACAACAATTAATTACTATAACTAAAAACAGGAAAAATTATAAACTAAGTTTTCATGTAACTTATTAGTTTTCAATTACGTTTATAATTAGGCTTCTTGCTATAAATTAAAAAGTAAAATTTATGAACATTTAAGTAATCAACATGCTTATTATTGTTTATGTTGCAACAGATTATATTCATAATATTTTCTGAATTTCTATTTTACAAAGACAAAATATGTTTCATTAAATAAAGAAAATTGAACTAATCATTTAAATCACAAATACAAAACTGTGTGTTCACATCAACCACTGATTTGTATCATTTAATAAAGAACACAAGTTGAGCTGTTTAACTTTTTTTTATTATTGTGAAATAGTGAATGGTTGTCTCATTTGTCTCTATATGACCCCATGATGGACTTCCAACGCATCCTGAGTGTGTACCCCACCTCGCGCACAGTGATAGCTGGACATGGACACCAGTGACCCCCGTGACCCGAAAAGGAAGAAGTGGGTTAAAGATAATGGACGGATGGAAATTCACTTAGTGATTCATTAATATAAAAGCAGAAGTAGATTCAATAATAAAACCTGAGAAGCTCTACATTTTATGTCAGCACCTAATAAAACCTGAAAAATTTATTTGCCACGCAAAGTAGTTCCTGCTAATAATAAACAATATAAATTACTTATTTACTGAGCTTGCTGTGTTTTGTTCTTAGTATTTTTTTTTTACTATTTTTGACAAATTTAAATGGAATTTCAAATGGTTTTCAGGGAGTTATTCTCGGTTGTTTATTTATTTACTGTTATGGGGCAGTACCGTTTACCGAACCGCGATTGCCAAGCAGATCGGAACATGTCTTGTGATCCGAACAGCCAGTTCCAATAGAATTTCAATTTGGGCATCACAGTTTCTACCCTGTGGACACATTTGGCTGGTTTTAGCGCATTAGTATAACCGCTACTAACCATAGACCTTACTTAGAGGGAAAAAAAGAGCTCAGAGCTGCAGTGAAACCTGTTGAGTCCAACAGTGGAGATATTCTGTATGAATCTATTTAGAGCAGACAGAAGGAATCTATACAGAATCCTGAGGATGTACAGAATACTGAGGATGACGAAGGAACAACAAAAAAGGGACATTCACAATTTATGAAAGCAACAGAGTGTATGACTCTGACAGATCAATTGTTTTGTCATTGGTTTAGAAATCAGAAGTATGTGACTTCGATCCCTGCAAGTAACAACTAACTGAATCTGTAATGAGAAATTATTTCAAAATTACTGTATTTCACGTTTACAGTGTATTTTACTTTAATGAACTTTTTTCCTCTCATTTTACTGTAGTAAGCCAGAGTACAGTATTATTTCAGAATTATTCAAATCCAATCCAGTACAGGGGTGGGAGGCGTAGCTTTCTGATTTTGTTAGACCAGACTGTTTTTCACTAGACACGAAACCTCAACCTGCGGGAGGAAGAAAAAAGGAACCAGGGTTGTGCACAAAAACCGAGAAAAAAAACAATAGTGAATTTATTATTAAACAACATACATTCTATTTTGTCACAGAAAATGTAATGCAATATCTAAATCATGTATGGCTAGTGATTCAGGAAATTAATGTCTGCCTCACTAATATTTTTGCTCACGAGCAAAAATAAAAAGTGGCTTTAATTTTAAATTAATTTATTAATTATTGTTCATTGTCATGATGGTTCTGGGCTTTTGAATTTCCCTCTCTGAGATCAGTAAAACTTATACAGTACTGTATATATAATTCGCCTTGTAAAATGAAAAGATTCACAATTACCCTTGTTCAGAATAAATATTTATTCATAAATTCAATTAAGAGATGCCAGCTTTAACCTACTCTAATAAACACTAATTTTAACGTACTGTAACGACAGGACATTGAAACAACACATAAAGTTTTTACCTGCTTCTTTATAAACAGCTAACATATAAAAAATATGACAGAAAGCCTGACCTGGGTGAGTTTTTCTTACCTGAGTGCAGTCTGAGTCTGCGCGGTGTGACTCTGAGAGCTCTGCATCGCTTTCAGCGGACTCCCGTCAAAAACCACCGACATTGTTCGCTCCTTTACCGGTAAAGCCTCACATTAAATCCGCCTCTCGATTCGGGAGATTCAAAGTGTGGGCTTGGAACAGCTATATGTTGTTTTTTTTTTTCCTGAAAAAAACTCGAGGGAACACTTCAACGAACGGAACGATCCATTCCCGGAAGTCGGAGCTTTTTCGCCGTTACAAAAAGGAAACTAGACATCCATTGTGTGATGTCACTATTGACACCTACCGGTCGGAGTGGGTATTGACATGTTCTGCCAAGAGAAGGCTTTTTTAATTACGGTAGTCTGCTTCACCAGTAAAATATCATGAAATATTTTATAAGGATTTCTTTTGCTTTAAAATATGCCATTTATGTATCCTCTTTATAAGCTTACTATACATGATGTCACATTGTGTAGAAGTGGGTTGTTGAATATTAATACTGTATACAGTACTGTAGTATAGTATAACTATTGTATAATAATATGTTATAAGAGTATGACTCTTAAAATATATTATAATAGTAATCGAAAAAGACAGCTTAATATATGAATACTTGGCAGTTTTTCGTTTTTCCTGTTTTTAGCAACAGTAATTAATTGTTGCTACCTTTGGACAGAAAACAATGTGGGACATATTTACACTCTTGGATGTTCTTTAAATCACTCATAAACAGAGGAAAAGAAAATAATAAAGAAAATAACAACTTAAATGTAGTTGCTTTGCTAACAAAATAACAAAACGCTTCTTTGTTGAGTAGATTTGATAAAGAAGATGTAAGAAGCCAAGCAAATATGATGAGAAAATCTGCTTCTTAGAAATTTAGCAATATTTAGCCAATTTTATTTTTTCCCTATTAGCAAACTGCCTACATTTTTAATGTATTGACAAATTATTGTTTTTAAACATGTTTTATTGTTAAGCTTTATAACTTTGCTTTTAAAATGCTCTCTGAGAATATGCTTTTCATGTTTTTATTCTTTCATGTCTCCCCAATACACCAAAGAACGTCTTAAAATAAAAAAAAAAGCATAAGGAGACACATCTAATTACCGCCAGGAGCTGAATCACTTCACTTTTTTAACTCCAGCAATGGTTTTTCACTGAGTTGCTATCTGCTTAGTCATAAAAGTGAATGCATGTATGGGTCAATGGCAGTGGTGGGATGTAACTAAGTACAAATACTTTGTTATTGTGCTTAGGTACATTTTTCATGTATCTGTACTTTACTTAAGTAGAATTAAATGTGGATACTTTTACTTTTATTCCACTAAATTTCACATGAAGTATCTGTACTTCCTACTACACTACATTTCTATAATGTGTTGAATTACAAGTTACATTCACGTTGCAGCTTTTTGATGTGTTGTTAGTTTGAAAGTAACTGATGTTGAGAGAGTTGGTCCATTGAATCACTGCAAAGTGGACAGGTAACATTAGACCTG
>JARVGV010001030.1:15404897-15433870 GCA_031762435.1 Hypsolebias longignatus | reverse complement strand
TTAATCAATCCAAAAATGTCTAATAAAATGAAAAAAAAAAAAAAACCCCAACATAAATATGTCACTTCTTCGTATAAGTCACATCTATTATGAGTCACCACTGACAACCTGGAAACTTGGGCCGGTGTTGCGCCAAAAATTGATTGGCTGCCAAATAGCGGCCGTGGGAGCGTGTTTGGCAGGACTTTAACAAGAATTTAACAAAATAAACACTTAAAAACAATTATTTGTTTGCTCAAAATTATGGCAAAGGTGTGTCTCAGTTGAACGTTTCCTTAATAAATGCGCTTCACTGGTCAAATCAGCTGCATTTCAAAAGCTGATACGTGGCTGCAGGATTGCACAGAGGGACGAGTCAATGTGCATTTCTTCAAACTTTAACAAGATAAGCTCCTAAAAATAATTATTTGCAGAGGTGAGGGGAATCTGAGCCCCATGCTGCAGGAGGGACAGGTGAACCTGGTGGGATGGAGCTTTAAAACTATTAAATTGCTCTATTAGTGAAACATAAAGCTTAGTTTATCTCATGGTGCTGGAAATTTGGCACACACACTGTACAGTATAGTTGCATTTCCGCAGAACAAGAAAACTCTAAAACTTTACACACTGCTATGGAGTTTCTCACCCATATCACTCAGTTTTATCTCGCTGCAGCAGCATGAAAGCCAAATGTGAGCTTGACGGCTAGTTGAGCAAACCTGAAGCAAAGAGAGAACAGCTGCCTCCCAATATGACTGAGAGGACCCTTGGCCTTTCTTTGGAGGAAACCTCTGAAAGAGAGGGTGACATATCTGGATGTTTATAAGATGGGTTGCTGCTGTTATAACTGTAAGGAATATGATTTAGTTTTGAACATTAAAGTGTGCGCTTTGGTCCTCTTAGACCTTGTGATCACCTCTGTGTGTGTTAAAGTGTCACAATATGTCAAAAAGTTATCCCAGAATGCACAAAATCAATACTGCAAAGTATTGCAATACGTTGAAAAGCCAAAACTGATGCAGATAATATGTTTTATACAAACTGGTGGATCCCCTTTACTGACCACGGCTGATCGAGAAGAACAAAGAAATGCTGAAGCTAAAGGCTAAAGCTAAATGCTATAAGTTGTGATGACAACTGATAAAAAGAGTGAGAAAAACATGGGTTTATTGCAATTAATGGTGCCATTGCGGCATTAAACAATAATATTACAACAGAATGATTTCCTGTCTGCCTGTTAGCAAAATAGTATCAGAAAGTATCACTGGACAAACAATTCAGAGTCACCTTGATTCAAGGCCACAGCAAATAGAAATCAGCAGACACAAAACCCGCCATAGCTCTGTTGGTTTTACAGACGTTGTGCTAACGTTCAGTGTTGTAGTAGCTGAGTTATCCCCAACTCAAACTCTGAACACTAACAGATTCTCCAATATCTTTGCTTAAAACTTTAGCATTAATTATTTTGATCATCCAAACAAACATCACGTTCCGCGTTGCTAATCTGCCAAACGTCCTGAAGCCGTCAGGTGCAAAACAAAGTTTCATTCATGCGAAGTGACGCGTGCAGGGACTCCATCTGCTTCTCCTCTGGCAGCTCGGGGAGTAAGTCTGTAAAAAGCATTTGCTCTTGCTAAATTCAGCCTTAAGGTTTGCATTTCTCCCCCTCAGGTGCCACGTTTGCTGAAGGAGCTCTTGGAGAAGCACTTCGGCTCAGCAGAAGCTGTTCAGAAGTTTCTCGCCACCTCTTTTCCAATCAGCCGACACCCTGACCCTGAACTGGAGGAGGCGGCGCACGACTGGCTGAGCAAACCCGAGGCAGGGTCACAGAGGGTCACGGCCTTCGTGCCGGTCAAAGCAGGTCTGCCTCAGAAGAAACACAAGGCTGCACTCGCAGGCCAGCACGAGCCGAACCACATCCCATCGCCCTCTGTTCCTGACAGCGACGCTCCAGTCTTTAAAACGAGTTTTCCTGCCAAACCACGGCCTGTTTACCCTCCAAACCAGCAGCAGGCTTCCCCTTCAGGCCCCCAGCAGCAGGCCCACGCAGGCAGGTGGGAAGGGAGGGGAGGGTTGAAGGTCCTGCTGTTAGAGGAGGAAGCAGGAGACGTGAGCTCCATGTCGGCTCAGCTGATCCTCGACGGTTTCATCCAGCATCTGCAGACACACCAGGAGTCTGACGGAGGGAAGGAGCAGCAGAGCGTGCACGGATGAACGGAGCGCCGCCGAACTGACTCAGGAACATCTGTCAACTGTTTAAAAAAAAGAGAAAAAAAAAGGCTGTATTAAATAGATACTGTTGAAGAATAAAGCCATCAACACACTGAAACATTAAAACGAAATGAATTAAAAGTTTAGTCCCGATGTTTTGCACAGAAACTAAACCCTATTGTGTTCACAGGTAGTAAAACCAAATGTTGGATGAATAAAAGCAGGAAATAAGAAGATACACATAAAAACTTTACCACTTTATAAATTTACATGTTCTATAATTGTTTTTCAGCTACAATGGAACTGCATAATGTCATTTATGTGTAACAATGGAAGTCACTGCTGGGTCATAAAACATGGTATGTTGGTTTATCAGCTGTTATTAAATGTAAATAAAAATAAATTTTAATTAGACACTTAGAAATGAATTTAGTTTTCTTAAGAGCAACTGTTGACCCTAAATGCAGCACAACATTTTAAAGGTTGGTCTGGAAAAACTATTACAATTAAGCAAAAATGAACAATCGTGACTCATGTTTGAAGCTAAAAATAAATAAATAAATAAATAAATAAATAAAATAAAACTTAATTTAGATTTTAAAACAGACAGTTCTGTTTATGTCTGTGAATCTATACATAGCGACCTGGTCCCCATTTGGGTTGAAATCACGTTTGTCCTAAAGTGTTAACAGCAAATGGGTTGCATGAATTAACTTACAAATATACCAGACATTTCCTGATTATAGTTAGATTTAATTGTTTTCTGTGTTAAATATAATTTAACTTTTAATTTGTCGTGCACATAAAGGCTTGATTGTAACTATTTAATATTTCTGTATAATTATGTTCATATGTGACACATACGTGATAATAATGTCGGGTGAAGATATATTTCACAAAACAATTCAAAACACCAGGTTGTAAATAATGTGCAGATGTTTTGATGTTGAGTAAATTATAATAGGAAAAACAAAAGTTCATTAAAAGTTTAATTGTTATTTGTAGACCCAATTTGATCTGATTTTAATAAATAGATGTCAAATTGTTCTAATTATAGATAGCTTATTTTTCTATTTATTTGTTCAAAGTACTTATTTCTTCTTTTTGTTGCTTCAGATGTGAATAAATGTATTAGTTTTAATTTCAGCTTATTGTTTTTGCCCGTTTTTTGTTTCAAGCAAGCTCAGAGTAAATGTTTTTATTTTACGTTTATTACTGCTTCTTGTATTTGATTGCCTTTTAACTGTTATTTTATCCTTTCGATCACCTAAACTTTAAAGAATTTTAGTTGACTTGAGTTCTTTTTAATGTGCTTAAGAAATAAATTACCGTATTTCTCAGGCTGTAAGGCGCACTTAAAATCCTTTAATTTTTTCAAAAAATCGACAGTGATCCTTATAATCAGGTGCGCCTTGTGTATTAACTCTGGTTGTGCTTACTGACCTTGAACTGATTTTGTGGTTATTGTGAATGAGTTGAATAAAGTCTGACTTATCTGACTGTTTTGTTTCACTTAATGCACCTTACATTCGCCTTATGGTCTGAAAAGTACGGTAGTTGTTAACCCCTTCAGACCTGATCTAACATGTAGCTCAGTATTGTTGCCTGCTACTTCTGTCTGAATGTTTTGTCTGTTTGCAAAATATCTCTCAGACCACTAGGTGTACATCAACCGAGAAACGTTTGGAGTCTACCCAATTCAAAATAGCTGCCAGGGTAAATGAACCTAACAAGTCAGGTTGACAGATGCTGAGCTAAAATTTGGTGTGGTAGTAGCTGAGAGTTCCTCAAACTAAGTGCGTTAAGTCAAATGTTTCTGGTTTTATTTCATTGGTCTGTAAAAACTCTAATTTAATTTATGGACAAAATGTCAGTACTGTAAGTAGATGTTTATTTTGTTTTTTAAATATTCTTTGTGTGTTGTGCTGCACCAAACGTTAGATATTTGTGGTGATTTAATTTAAAACACCACAAACAGGAAAGTTCAGATTCACCTCAGATTCTTAGCCCCTCAAATCCTAAAAGACCACCTGGACCCAGTCTATGTTTGTCAATTTGTAAAATAAATCAGTTCAAACAGATTGAGGTTAAAAACTGAGCTGTTTTGACTCTGCTGTCATCCTGAGCCACAGAATTATTTCTGTTACGGATCCAGTGCTCAGAATCTCTTATTCTCTACAACTGATCGGTCCTTGTTGATCTGCAACAAACTTTTTCTGCAACACGAGTCTATGAGCAAATCTGTCAGCCATGTCTGATGTTTACGGTCGAACTTTGCAGCTTGTAAGAGTTGTGTTGTCCGAGCTGACAAGAGAGCAGCTTCAGCCTAACGAGAGCTCTGATTCAAGCTGTCAGAAATACTTTTCATAACAGCTTAATCCTCTTGGTCTGACCCAACTAACCTCTCTGTCGCTGTAATAATCCTCTGCAGCCATAACTTCATCACTACTTTCTCTGCAGCTGACAGCGCTTCATCTCACTGACGCTCCCTGAGAACTTTAATGAGTTAAAACTGGCTGTTTCCTTCCTTCTAACCACTTCTGCACACTTTGTGCTATTTTAACTGTTCATACATCAAAACATTCAGCTCATTCAGTAGATGGGAGCAACGAGATTTAGTTGTAACTTTGACATTTTTCAAAGTATTTACCTTTATTTACAAATATTTCCCCCATAGAAATTAAGATATCTTTAATTCAGAATCTTTCATGGCATACTTGCTTTTTGATACCACTTTGTTTCTTTGCTACGTTTTGCAGCTTTTAGCTTTTCTTTTGTAATTCTTAGGCTTCCGCTAACCTTTGGCTTCTTTTAGCAGTAATTTAGCTACTTTTAGCTAACCTTGTGCTAGTTTGAATTCCTAGCTAGCATTTTGCTACTTTAAGCTAGCTGTTGCTTCATTTAGCTTTTAGCTAGTGCTCTGCTTCTTTAGCTTTAGTAGCTATAGTTTCCAAATTTCAGCTAAATCAGTCGTCTCTCAGCGTTGTTCCAGTCAGAGAAGTTTAATGTTTGTTTGCATCTAATCCTTGAGAAAATGTTAATTTTAAGCCTTTTTATGACAATAAAACAGAGCAAATAAATTAATTAATATTTGCTTGCATTTAAACAAGAAACCGTCTTAGATTTTTAAACTGGTCTAACTCCAGTTTAGTCTGCTGGTAAAATGAAAACGCAGAAACACATGAAACTGCTTTGTATCGTGATGGTTTGCTTATAATCTGCAAAAATAATAAATAAAATTCCTATTTCTGAGGCATCAACATTGAAGGTTTCAGGTGAGGACCGTTGCTATGACGATCCAAAAGGCCCGCCTATCATACGTGTCCATTAGAAGAAGTTTGCTGATCAAACAGTGGCCTGCTTTCCAATTGGCCCCCGGGCTTTAATAGGATCCCATGGACTCTGCTGGAGGATTACGCTTCCAAACTCAACTTCGCCCAGTCTCCTTGTCCTCCAACCATGGCTACAGCAGTTTAGGGGGACAGTGGGCACGCAAGAGTCCCAGAAAGGGGGGCCATCAGAAGACAACATCAACACAACAGGAAGAAAATCTTCACCTTGAAGACGGGACATCGGTGGGACCATTTGGTTTTAAAGAGACAACCTGTCAGTTTTTGGGAAAAGGATAATCTCCGTTTTCTCATATTTTCATAAACCATCTTTTTATCCACCCCTCACATTTCCCATGGTGCTGCTGCGCTGATCCGGATGATTCAGAACCTTTTTGGGGATCGTTTTGAGCCAAGCGAAAGAATCTGGATTATCCTCTGAAGTCAACTCAAGGTTCTACCTGCTTATCCCCTCCTCCTGGAGCAACTTAGATGAGCTTATAATTCACCGACAAGGCCCGCATCATTCCAGCTGCAGCGTTCATACGACACTGGCATCGCCTGCTTCTGTGAGCTCAGCTGCTCGCCACATCTGGATTTATTTTTAATCATATTTAACTGGAGCTGAGCCCATCCCTTCTCACGTCCCCCCTTTTGTCTTTACCCTGACTGGTAGTGAGCCATGGCGCTGCTGAAGATGAAGTTCAACCAGCAGAGGCGGGTGCGTCTGGCCCAGGGCCTCTGGCTGCTGTCTTGGCTGGCTGTGACGTGTGGAGGCTTCATCTTTTGTCTGGGGGTCTACCTCAAGACCGAGCTGCTTCGTAGGGACGAGGTAGAGCGATATGCACGTTGACCTGGAGGCCAAGGGATGCTGGAGTCTAAAAGTTGCTGTTATATCAGTCCTTTGAGTTTAAATCTAACTCTCGAGTATAAATCACAGAAAAACATTACAAACTTGAACAAACGTGCAGATTGACTGATTGAACGCTGATTCAGGATTCAGAATTGTTTTGCGTGCTAACCACTTTTGCTCATTTTGTGCTATTTTAGCCGTTCATATATCAAAGCATGCAGCTGGTTTACGAGATAGACTTTTGTTTTTACTTTTCAAATACTGTAATTAAACTTTTTCAACAAATATTTTTCCATAGAAATCTCTTCAATCCCGTCAAACACATTCTGAAATCTGCTTCAGTGATTGCTCTATTTTCTTCTTCTGCTACTTTGAGCTTTAAACTACAGTTCTGTTTCGTTTGGATTTTTGCTAGCTTTTAGCTAATTTTAGATATTAGCCAAGATTTGACACTTTTAGATCGTATCATTCGTTTAGCTATAGCATTTTGATACATTTATATTTAGTTAGCTTTGATACTTTAGCTTTTAGCTAGACTTTTGGTACTTTCAGTTAGCATTTAGCTACTTTTACTTTCTAGCAATTATATGCTACTTTTAGGATTTTGCTCCTTTTAGCTAACGTTCTGCTGCTTTTTGCTTTAAACAGGCTTTTGCTTCTAAAGATTTTTGCTAGCCGTTGGCAACTTTTCGATGTTTGCCAGCCTTTTTAGCACTTTTAACTCCTATTATTTTGTTACCATTAGCTAACCTTTTGGTACTTTTACATGTAGATAGCTTTTGCTACTTTAACTTTCAACTAGCTTTTTGGTACTTCTTTAAACTTCCCTTATGCTGTATTCAGTTTGCGTTTAGCCACTTTTAAATTCTAGCAACTATTGTGCTTCTTTTAACATTTAGCATTTTGCTTATTTTAGCTTTTAGCTAATGTTCTGCACTTTTAGATAGTCTTTTGCTTCACTAGATTTTTGTTAGTCTTTAGTTACTTTTAGATAGAAGCTAGTTTTTTCACATTTTTTTGTCCCTATATCCTTACCTTTAGCTAGCTTTTGCTTCATCAGGTTTTAGCTAGCCTTTTGGTATGTTTTCTTTAAGTTAGCTTTTTGTTATACTGTACTGTATTAGATATTACCTAGCCTTTTGCCATTTCTAGCTTTTAACTATGCTTTTGCTGCTTTTATTGTCTAGTAAGTACTGGTAGCCTACTTAAAATGAGTCCTCTAGCCTAGGATAAATAAATAAATAAACAAGCAATTTAGCTACTTTTAACTTTTAGCTGATGTTCTACTTTTTTCAGCTTCATGAATTCAGTTTTAGCTTTTTCGACACAGTGCTCACGCTGCACTCTCAGAGAAAACGCAGTTTCTCTGGTCTGAGGCTAGAAAGCTTCTTTTAAACAAGCATTAGATCTGTGACATCACAGCAGGCGAACCAACTAGCTGTTGGAAATGGTGAAGTCGGCCTCAGGCTAAGGAAACTCGTCTTTAAAGGAGACGATCAGACGTTTCGACCCTCGGTGAGATGATGTGCCCAGTCGCTGCGGCGAGTCGAGTCAAATAAATTATTCGCTGAAGGGTTCAGAGGAATGTTCGATACTCCTCTATAGGTGGACAAACACGCTGCTTGTACTTTGTTTGCTTTTTGTTTCACTTTCCCGTCAATAAAACTGATTATTCTAAATGAAGTGCAAACAGTTTTTCCTCCACATCGTCCACGGGTGGAGAATATTTGTCACAAACTGCTGCTGGCTGGATGCACTGTCTGCTGCTATAATGCATTAACAACTGAGTAGGTTTTTTTTTTTGTACATCAGTATGAGATAAACTCTGCATGGGTGGCTTTTACTGCAGCAGAGGCGATGAAATAAATTAATCAGAATGCCTCATGGAAAACAGCACATCAGCTACTAATTGGATCTCTTGGCCTCCAGGATGTTTTTCAGAACAGATTAGGTTAATTGAGAGTTGTTGAAGTGGGTGGAGGTGCAGATGGACGCGGACCTCGTTAAAGCAATAATCTCTGATGCTGCTTTGTTTTCTCGAGGTGATGGAGAACGCGGAGATCCACGCGGTGCCCAACATCCTCATCTTGGTGGGCCTGGCCTCCATCGGCACCAACTGGATCGCCAGTCGGATGTGTCAGGACTCCCTGGACGCGAGCCGCTTCCCCCGCTGGAAGGTTCTCCTGCTGGCCTGGTTTGCTGTGGCCGCGCTGTTGTGCTGCCTGCTTCTCACAGTGGTGGTGCTCAGCTACGCCCTGCAGGGACGCCTGGAGGAGTCTCTGAAGGTCAGCGTCATAAAGGATGAACAGACGGAGTCGACATGTTTGTTGGCGCCATCAAACACAAGAAACCTCTCGACTGGTGTGAATGGGAAATGAAAATCAGGCGAAGAAAACAGGAAGTGCAGCTATAATAATCTGATTTTAGTTGAATGACTGTAAAATGAATGAGCCATTGCCATTTCTGTGTTTGCTAAGGTTGTAAACCTTAGACGTACATCAAAATGGTTTCCGAGAGTTTGGTTCATGATATATTTTGCTAACAAACACTCAAACATGATTGTCTGCCTACAACAGCAGAGAAAAATAGTCATAATGAAATTTGGCCTTTTTTTGTGTATCTTGCCCTTAGGTGGGCCTCAGAAACGGCATCCGGTTCTACAAGGACACAGACGTCCCGGGCCGCTGCTTTCAAAAAGAAACCATCGACCGGCTGCAGATGGAGTTCCGCTGCTGTGGAAACAACAACTTCAAGGACTGGTTTGAGGTCCAGTGGGTCAGCAACAGATACCTGAACTTCACCTCCCAGGAAGTCAAAGAGTGAGTGAACGAGAGCAAAAAAAGAGAAGAGATGCAAAGAGGTGAGGCGGGGAGAGGAGAAAGTGACGAGGGCTGCTGGAGGGAGGAGGTGTGCTGGAGGAGGTTTCACATCCTCAAAGGTCAAACGATATGTTAGAGAGAAGGAGGCCGAGAGCAGGAAGTGGAGCAAAAATAGAACTGACCTTTACTCTTCAAACGAACGGCTGGAAAGGTCAAAGCGTCAAGAGAAAGGTTGATCAAAGATGAAATAAAGGAAAGAAAAGCGATGAGTAAACAGAAAGGTCGCGACACGTTTACACTCGTATCGACGCTCACTTTTCACCAGGCGTGGATTGAGACGAATCTTAAACTTTTAAAGGCACTCATCGCAAAGTGCGCGATCAAACGTGAGAAAAGGTCACCCTGAGCTGTAGCGAACGGCCCAGTTTGAAAGACTTTAACCCGGTTTCCCCAGATGTTCCTAAAATGCAGGTATGCGCTCGACGTAAACAAAGCAGAATCTGACAAATGACTTTCCTGTGTCTGTCCTTCTCAGTCGCATCCGGAGCAACGTGGACAACCGTTACCTGTTGGATGGCGTCCCCTTCAGCTGCTGTAACCCGGCCTCGCCTCGCCCCTGTCTGCAGAACCAGCTGACGGACAGCAGGGCCCACTACAACTATGAGTACCAGTCAGAGGAGCTCAACCTGTACAGCAAGGGCTGCAGGCAGGCGCTGACCGACTACTACATGGGTCTGATGAACTCCACCGGTCCCGGCGTGCTCTCGGTCATCTTGATCCAGGTGGGCACCTCGAAAGGGACTGACGTGCTGAACTGGGCCAACCGAGGTCAAGTTCTGTGGAAATCAGCAACCGCAGGATGAGCTATGACAATTTTAGTCCCTCTAATACCAACTATGACTGATGAAATGTGGCTAAATTGGTGATAAATCCAGATCAAGTTTAGTTTTAGTATCTATTCTGGGATATTTAGTGTTGAATGGGTGAAACTTTTCTGTCTTTCTGGGCAAATAAACTAGAGGATAAGATCGTCTCAGTGCTTAGCAACAGAAACACACCAAGAAAACAGGAAATTGTAATTTTGTCCACACGTCCATGACGACCCAAACACAGAAAACATCACATGCTCATCGATTCCTCGCGTTTAATCAAACACCCATTGTCATCTCCGAGTAAAGCCGCAGCATTTTCACAAGTCCTCAGGCCGAAACAGGAAACCGCTACACACCCGCTACACGCCGCAGCTGATCACACCACAGACATATCACACCACAGACATATCACACAATCAATACTTGGTGTTCTCGTATTTTTCTCCTCCAAGCCGAGCGAAACAGTTCCTCCTTCACCCAGACTTGCTTTTGAATCGTTGTGCCACGTTTCTGGAAGGAAGCACAAGATAGTCACGTGCTGTGCAGCTCTGACTTTGTCACAGCTTTTACTGAAACGCTGAACAGATGTCTGGATTTCAACATCTTAGGAAGCTTGCGTATGGAACTGTGTGAAAAACGATCAGGGAGGGAAAGGAGGCATGTCAGCAGTGTTTAAATGTTAAAAGAAACAGCTTGTTTTATTTGAAGTAGGGATCTGTGGACAGGTTGTGAACAATTAATATCTTACCTGTTGAAGATGACACTTGGAACAACCTTAGTTCGGGGAAATAATGTTTCACAAGTCCAAAACTAAAAGCTCTGACCTCACGCGCTGCTTTGCATGCTGTCGTTTCAAAGAAATAACTTCTGTTTGTGCTGTTGATGACCCTTAGTGTGCTGACTAACATCGATTAGTTGATTTGCCACTGTCTCAACTGCGCTGCTAACACGACCATGCCACTAACAGTACCATGCTGCTAACTGAGCTACAATACTACCAGCACCATGCTGCTAACAAGACCATGCCGATAACAGCACCATGCTGCTAACGGGACCAAGTAAGAGAACCTCACTACCAACAAAACCACTCTGCTAACATGCTACTGTACATGTATTTCAGTTTTTCACTTTTGGCTCCTTGATTTTGTATTTTTGTCGCATGCTTTGGTATATTTTGGATGTTTTTTTTTTTTTTTTTGTGAGTCGAGATGGTTCTTCTCATCCTGAGCATTTCATTGCATCGTTGACCTTGTGTTGATCTGCATATGACAGTAAACCTAACCTGGTTCCAAGCGAAGTGCTCTGAGGTGACGATTTTGACCTAAGCAGGCAGCAGTCGTCAATTGGCCAGCGCAGCTACGTCGCTGCTTGACCCGCCCAGTTAGTTTCCATTTTTTTATTTAAGTTTTCTAGTTTCCAGTGAGTTTGGAAGCAGCAGGAATAGTGCCACGTACCAAGATGAGGTCCAGACTGTTCTGTCTTTATTGGCAGATTAGGAGGATTCAGTGTGAGCTGGAAGGCGCCACAAGAAACTAATTTACCAAAAGAAATTAGAGATGATGGCGCAGACGGCTGCACCCAGACCTTCAAGCAGTACCAGGATAAACTAAAACAGTTGAAGTCAGGTTACAGTTCCGATGCCCGCCCACTAGGGCTGTTAGAGGGCCGAGGTGGAGTAGAGGCAGGGCAGCTGACCTGGGACTACAAGGTCGCAGTTCGACTCCCAGTCATCACATGTTGTGGTGTCTCGGAGCAATTAAACCCTAATTGCTCCCCAGGCGCTCAATAGCTGCCCACTGCTCCACCTGGGTTATCCCAGGTGCGATGGGTTAAATGCAGAGAACCTGTTTCAACATATAGCACTTACACTCTGCACTGATGGTCCTGCCCACAAAGCGAGAAAACAGGTCACAGTCGCAGCTCACCTACACCTGAGAAGAACCGAAAAGACGAGAACCGACTGGAGTCGTACTTATCAGTGGCAAAGCTGTTTTAGTCTCAGCTACAACCGCACCAACATTTAGGAAAATATCTGTAAAATTTACTGAATTATAGCAGCTTTTGTGTTTTTCAAGGTCAGCTGGCTGTGGTGGCCATCTTCAATTGAGTTGCTTCCAAAAGTAAAAGATTTGTAGATATACACTCAATGATTATTTTCTGAATGTTTCATTAACATAAATCTAGTGGTTCAGGAGACATTTTGCTAACAGACAATCAGCGTTGACATTAAGTAGTTATTTGCTAAATTTTAAACTAAAGTGTTGCTCGAGCTGTTAGTGCTCAGATTATGTGTTGAAGACTGGTCTCTACTGCCACACCAACTTTTAGGTCAGTATATATAAAACTGGCACACACAGTCATAAACGTAATTTTTCGTCTTTTGGCGGTGGGCATCAGCTGCAACATAAAAAGACAACAGATCAGAGATCGTCTTGCCTCTTGTAAATTATCGCTAAATACTTCCCACCAGCTCAGATGTTGCTGTTTCACCCCCAGATGTCGGTGCTGCTCAGCATGAGGTACCTGCAGACGGCGGTGGACGGAGCTGCGGCTCTGGACAGCCCGGAGGCCGAAAGTGAGGGCTACCTCCTGGAGAAGGGCGTGAAGGAAACCTATCAGGACGTCAGAGCCATGCTTCTCAACCTGGCGAAGTTCGGGCAGGTTGACCCCGCCGAGGGGCCCTCGGGGGCCGAAGAAGGAGAGAAAACAACCGACACAAACACGGAGAAGGCCGCCACTTCGCCTCCAGCCAGTTAGATGAATAAACAAACACAAAGCGTGCTGAGGACAGGACGCAGGGGGTTCTGTGGGTCTGTTTTTATTTTTGGTTGTGAGACTCGGGTGGTACACAGTAGGCTTTATTCACAAAGCAGCTGCAGTCCCCCCTTCCCTCTGAACATGACCTAAACAGGGCATAGGCCCCTGCACAGACATGAAAACACATTTTAACATCTCCTCTGTGCAGGACTCCACCTGACTCTGCTCAGGAGGTGTGTAGAGTTCCCTGTTTGTCTAGAAGAGAGTACAGTCAGTTTAATTTGGGCTAGCAGAAACACACAAGACATGTTTTGGTGTAGAGTTGGTACTAAACTGTCCTGAAATGCTTAGAACCCTGAATAAATCATGAATTGTTACATTAAAGGTAGAAGTTTTTAACTGCTTTGTAGTGTCGGCTTCTTTTTGTAATTATAACGTGAGATGAAGTGACGGTGGTTTATCTGAGGAGGGTTGGATTAAGTGTGTGTGTGTGTGTGTGTGTGATGCCCTATATGAAGCTGTCATCGCATTTATTCTGGCAGCGCTGAAACAATCTGATAATCCACGGCGTAGATAATCCCAGAACTGCTGCACAAGCGATGTCAGCACACAGGAACACACTCCATCACGCACGTTCACGAGTTATTTCAGGGAGCAGCATCAGTTTGTTTTGTTAAAACAAAAGGCTTTTTTCATTTGCAAAGAACACGTGGTCATTTGCCCTAGTTCATCTGATGTGTGCACGTTCTTCTGAAATAAAATTTGTATCACAGAATTACTTCAATGGATGTCTTATTTGTTTCCTGACCACCAAACAGCAATAACAACGATGCGTCCAGCAGCTGCAAAACGGTGACATGAATGGAAGAAAACTTGAGAGCTTGCTTCAAAACGTTCAAAATATCACTTTAAAACAGACAAAAAAGAAAAAAGAAAAAAAGAAAAAAAAAGAAATACTAAGGCCAATTTAATGGTCAAGTACTATACTGTACTGTAATACAAATACTAAAAACATATTACTTTTTCTAATGTGTTTTACTATATATCACTGTAATCTATACGTTCTTACATGAGAATGACATGTATTGGATTATAAACTTTACACAGCTAAGAGTACAACTGTATGAAGAATGAATTTTAAGTCTGTAAAAAATGTTTTAAAACATCATTTATGGGGAGAAATGTTACTATGTGCCACTTTAAATGCTCTCCATCCTTTTAAGGTTTTAAATGATCATCAAACCAGACCAAAAAATGGACCCAGGTGTTTCTGAGATGGGTGAACTGGCTCTTTAGTGCATGTTCAACATTGTGAAGACTCAAGTTCTGATTAAAATCCAAAGATAAGAAGAGTTTCACTCTTTCGCTGCTCATCTGTGACTTTTGATGACAAAAAGGTGATAAAAATGGCATTGATCAATATAATACAGAACTGAGCGATGAGGCATCTCCTCGGGACCTTCATGCTTCTGTGAATTAGTTACACAGCGAATAAAAAAATAAAATCCAGTTCAGGGACAATGTGAGTCAGGAACATTTATTAAAGAAGGAAAAAATGCACTGCAGACGCAGAGATACCAAAATAAGTAAAGAAACCCCCCAAACCTAAACAACCAGATCCAATGAAGGACAAGCAGCCAAGCTGGCAGAAACCAGAGGGATGATTAAAGACTCAGCACAGGAGTGATCAATTACCAAACAAGAGTCAGGTGTACAGGAGAGCAGAGGGAACACGATCAACATCACAAACTGAACACAATGAAAATAGCATTTTCTGAAGGATCATATATTCCCTGCTGCTTTACATAATAAAGTTTTAAACGAGCATGCAGAGGGGACGACTCTGCTCCTACCATTTCCTCCATGATAGTTGTTAGTTTGAATCTGTGGTGGTCTTTATCTAATTTACAGTACGTCTGACACATCTGTGTCACTTGTGCTTGAACAGATAACACTGGTTTCAGTTTGTGAGTAAAAATGTTTCTGCTTGCTTGACATAAACATTTATTAAACCTCCTAAAATATGTTGTTTGTCTTCTTTGTGATTGATTATCTCATAAGTTACTTTAAAAGAAAGCTGTCAATCATTCTTCGACTGTCATTAGTAATGAAAAAACTCGTATTTTAATTTTAATAATTAAGTGTTAAATTGTTTTGGAGCTTTAATAAAATCAACCTGGCTGATTGCACAGTAACACTATTGAAATTGTTAAATACAAGGTTATATGCTTACAGGTGGTAAATTGTGCTTTAAATAACAGCAGTCAGCAGCTAGGGGTTTAGTAGCAGCACCTCGTTGGAGGAGGTGAATTTAGTCACAGACACAATGATGTAATTTCTTATTTTAAACGTTTACAGTACAGTACAGTACATGTATTTTATTTTTTATGTAAACATGTAATTCTTACAATCGATAGAGAGCTATTGCAAAGCTAGAGGCAAATGTTCCCACTCCAACCACCAGAGGGCGCTGTTGCATAGATTAAAAACACACCCGTACTTTCATTTATTTATTTATTTATTTATTTATTTTTGCACTTGAAATAACCTCATCTGAACTTTTGTTGCGCTTAAAACAAATTTCGAGACGATATGTTCAGGGTTATAAGATCCGTAAATGATGACATGCGACGCAAAAAATGAGCATGCGAGACTTCAACACCGGAAGTTTACTTTTTTTTGAAGGCGCAGGTGATTTTTTTTTTTTCTTAATTCTCCCAAATTAGCAATTCTGTAGGGCAACAAACTAGCTTTTCTTCACGTTTTAATGTGGAAACGTCACTGCTGAACACTGACGACGTGTGCGGGGTGTGATTTCAGAGCAATTCCGGTGTGGTTTTGCAACGACACCAACTGACACATAGAGGAAGAGGCAGCGAGGTGGAGGAGGAAGGAGGAGGAGGGCCGCAGACATGTCTAACTGCCTCACCCGAGATGGAGCCCAGCTCTCCGATTCATTACAAACACAAAGCTGATGGTATTTTGTAATTAGTTGTCTTTTTCCCACCTCCTCAGTGTTTCTCAGAGCATCCCCAGCACAACCATGGACTCTGACACTGAGGAGATAATAGAGGAATTCATGGGCAGTGCGCTGGCGCAGTGGGTATGTCATTTATCATTTATCACCTTCACTTAGAGGAAAGCTCATTGTTAGAGGCTGAATATTGCACCAACAAAAAGATGATCAACTGTGAAATGTCACCCTATGTCTGTATTAAACACTAGTTTACAATTTACTTTCAGAAATAGTAAACAATAGTTTCCTAACTCAACAGAAAAGTTAGACTATCTGATAGTAAAAACTTCTTTTTTTTTGGCACAGAAAAAAACAAACACTTCTCCTTTTGGCAGCTTCCTTTGCCATGTAATAGCCAGCTTTTTTCTTTCTTTCTTTTTTCTGTTGAGACTTCTGTGTCCTTGGGCTGTTTTTATTTTGTATTATTAATGAAACAACCCAAACTTATCTCTAGTGGTTTTTAGGAGATTCGTTTCTTTATTGGATCACATGTGTCAAACTCAAGAGCCGCGAGCAAATCTGGTTCCCCAAGATGATAATTTAAATGTAAAATTGTCCATCTTCTATTTTTTTTCTTAAAACACCCCCCCGAAATACGTACATCATTTAGTAGGCTTCTCTTACCAGCTGACTAACATTAAGTCAGAAAAAAAGGTTGGATCATTCTGTCATTGTTGATTTTAATGTGGAAAGAGCAACAGAACGTCAAATGAGACGGATCAAACTCTTGTTGGTGAACCTGCAACCAAAAAAGATAATTGTGTATCTGACTCGAGTTAATGTAACAGCTGAAAGTGGCCCATGTCTTAAAGGTTTTAAATTTTGGCTCTTTTTGGTAACCGAGTTCAACACCACCACAGATTGTATCCTGGTCTGAGCTGGAACTTTGATGGGCTCATTGGATGGTTCTGCTGCTGTGGATTCACAGTCATCCAGAACACCATGGGTTCCTATAGCATCGTATATTTCTTTCATATGGCAGATAGAAAGCAAGAATGCTGGTCTCCTGCTGCTTTTTATGCCAGAGCTTCAGACTGAGAACACTTTATGATGCGAAGGGACTGAGTTGTACCCAGTTTAGTACAAGCTTATAGATCATATGTGTCCAATCAAGGCCTGCGGGCCAAATCTGGCCCTTTTGAACATCTCATCTGGACATTGTAAACGATAATTTTTCTTTAATCACCTTGTTTTACTTATAAAAACACAAAAAGACTTAATTTAGTGCTGATATCTCATGGGAGCTGACTAACTTTGAGGCCTGGAAAAATGTTGGGTTTATTTTGATGGAGCAACAGAGAACGTCAAATGAACCTGATCAGTCTTTTGTTGATGAATTTGCAAACAAGAATATTTGTCTCGCATTGACTGAAATTGGCCTGTGGCTTGGACTAAGTTTTTAATTTTGGTCCCCCTAATTGATACCTCTATTGTAGAAGCTATTTATGTTATTATTATTGTGTATTATCATTTATGTTCTCTCATGCAAGATCTTGCGAGGTGGGTGGCTCCTAGAGTTTGCATAGTGACTGACTCTCAGCTACTACCACGCCAAATTTTAATTCAGTATCGTATTTTATTAATGTGAAGCACTTTGTAACATTTGTTTAAAAGGTGTTATACAAATAAAGTATTATTATTGACTGAGTTGTAGCCTTTTATATGTTTGCAGAGGCTGATTAGTTGTGGGGGCCATCTTTGTTTGGGTTGACCCTAAATAATAATCAGTTGTAGATGTACATCTAATTACATCACGAATGTTTCATTAAAATCTGTGCAGCTGTTCATGATATTTTGCTAACAGAAAAGTATGTGTTGTGAATGACCCAGCTACTAGGATACACAATTTCAGCCATTTCTGTTTTTTCATGTCGGTCAGTTGTTTACAGCCATCTTGAAAGGGATTACTGATGACTACTCCAGTAGTTAATGACAAAGGTTTGAAACTAGATATTGTGCAGTTGGTGCTCAGAGTATGTGTTGGGGATGACTCTCAGCTACACCAAAGTTTAGCTCCATAGCTGTAAAGTTGGCAGAATTTTAGCCATGTAGCATATCCATGTTTAATACGCACTTCCATGGATGAGCCGTGGACTCGAAGCCATCCTTTGTTTGTTGGTGTTTTCTGAGGCATTAGGAATCACTCTGTTACTCTCATGCCACTCTTTCCCTCTGCTGAAGTAGATTAGCTGTGACCGCCATCTTGAATAGGGGTTGACTCCAAAGGTTAGTCAGCTGTAAATATACTGAACAGAAATATAAACGCAACACTTTTTTGGTTTTGCTCCTATTTTTCCCGAGCTGAACTCAGAGATCTCCCTCAACATGTGACATCTGTTGTGCTGTGAGATAAAACTGCACATTTTAGAGTGGCCTTTTATTGTGGTCAGCCTAAGGCACACTGCCATTATCATGCAGTCTAATCAGCATGATGATAATCATGATATGCCACACCTGTGAGGTGGATGGATCTTGGCAAAAGTGCTCACTAACACAGATTTACACTAATTTGTGAACAGTATTTGAGAGAAAGGGTCTGTTGTGTACATAGAAAAAAATCTTAGATCTTTGAGTTCAGCTAATGAAAAATAGGAACAAAAACAAAAGTGTTGCCCAGGCCTGTCGCAATAAACAATAAATCAATTAATCACATGATGAAAATTATTGACCTTATTTTCATTTATCTGCTTTATTGTTTCTTCGTGTCTCTCTGTCTTTACTGAAGACACCGGATGTCCAAAAGCTCAACTCCAGTGCTCTTCACTGACCCCTCTCTTTCTCTTTTCTCTTTAAAATCTGTTTTAACCATCCAAAAATTGCATTTTTGGATGGTTAAAAGCAGGTCAGCTACAAGCTAAGCTACGAGCTAAGCTAACAGGCCGACCTTTGGAAAAAACCTCCGTCTTG
Organism: Hypsolebias longignatus; assembly: GCA_031762435.1. Lineage (NCBI taxonomy): Eukaryota > Metazoa > Chordata > Actinopteri > Cyprinodontiformes > Rivulidae > Hypsolebias > Hypsolebias longignatus. The sequence continues at coordinate 15,415,127 of JARVGV010001030.1, read as the reverse complement.
TCGAAGCTCCAAAATTCATGGCTGAAACCCGTGCCTTCGTCCAAGAAGTTGTTTATCTCTGCAAAAAGAGCTGAGAACTTGTTTACTGATTTTTTTTTTTAAATTAAAAGCTTTGTGTGACAAATGCTATGCTAAAGAGCTCAAACCACACTGAGCGTCCGCCATTTTGAGAACCAAAGAGAGACAGCCCATGTCACATCAAGGGGCCTCCCTCCCATTTTTCTTAGAGACGCGCTACTCGCTCCCTCACTATCCTTCATTTCAAACAGTCTGATACTGCCATCCGGTTGTCCAAAAAAGGTACTACATGCCAAACAAATTTAAAAGTTCTTCTTAAATTTGACAATAATTACTAATTACAGTATTGTCAAATTCAAACAATATTATCATTTATTGACAATTTATCGCCCAACAAGATTTATTGTGACAGGCCTAGTGTTGCGTTTATATTTGTGTTCAGTAAAAATATTTCCCTTTAAGTTTCATTAATGTAAATCTAGTAATTCATTGGATATTTTGCTAACATTACAGATGCCTTTACTAATGGCCTATTTGCCGGCCTATAATAATAATAATGATAATAAAAACTAGTTCAGCTTGCACCTGCCTGAGGTTTATTACTTGCTAAATGGCCTTTATCAGGTCATTTGTTCACCTAGGGTTGTGGGGAGGGGTCATCAATCTGCTCTGCCTCACCTTATCTGCTGACTCAGGTTAAGTTTGTGACCAACACTGCAGTTTTTAGAAGGTGCAGATGGGAGAAAACCTCACTATGTTGGTTTTCATTGGCTCGACATGTCTTAACAGACGGAGGGACCTTGGCTGCGTTCCTGGTTGGCTGCCTGTCACCGTGAAGTGCTTCCCAGCGTGAAAGCACTGATCCCACCTGTTCGGACAGGTGCGCCGACTCAAGCGGCTTCCTGTGTGACAATGTTTGGACCCTAACGTCTTTTTTACCTCCTTCCCTTCCTTCCGCAACTATTTTCTGCTCCTGTTTCTACCCTTATGGTCTTCATCCACCTCAGTTCACACTTTTGACTGCAAACAAACACAAACGCTGATCTGATCTCTCCTGGTGTCTTGCAGGTCCTGCTGTTTGAGTATATGGTGGAGACGGAGAGCAGCGTTCAGCTCTACAGCCAGTACATGGAAGTGAACTCGGATTTCAAGAGCGCTCAAGAGCGGTACACGAGGCTGACCGATGGGGTTTTCCTCAACGAGGTCATGAGGCTCATGTAAGATTAGCAAAGATTTTGTTTCTTTGTTGGGTTGCAGCCATGCACAGGCTGCGGTCAAAGTGACCAGAGAAAGAGAAAAATGGCTAATTTAATTACTTTTTCATTTATTTTGTAAAGCCGTTTAATGGATATGTTAAAAAAATTGCATGTTTTAACGCATTAAACTTGATTCTTAAACTGTGTTTGCGGAGAACGGAAGAGATTCTGCGGTTAAACCTCTGGGCTAATTTCTGAGTCAAAACATTTAAAAAGAATAAAGACGAGGACCTGATGATGGGTGAGAGATCAAATATATTGCTTGATCTGCTTTACAGATCTATCGTACTAACCACATTGTAGATGCCACCCCCCACCCTGACTCACCAACACTTTATCCCAGAGGCTGAATGGGATTAACCTGTATAAATAAAGGTTGAATGAACAACGAGCTACCACCTCTAAAACAGGACTCGCTGTTCAAGTCTCCCTCAAAACTTGCAACAGCTGTGGTGTTGTGCTGTGTGATTAAACTGTACATTTTAGAGTGGCCTTTTATCACGGTCAGCCGCACACCTGTACAATAATCATACTGTCTAATCAGCATCTTCATATGCTACACCTGCGTGGTGGATGGATTATCTCGGCAGAGGAAAGTGAACAATATTTGAGATTAAAAAGGCCTTAAGTGCACGTAGAAGACGTCTTAGATCTTTGAGTTCAGCTCATGAAAAATGGGAGCAAAAACAAAAAAAAGTGTTGGAGTTTATATTTTCCTTCAGTATACCTCGTCTATTTTGCATTGCAGGATTATTTACTCTGTACTCCCTGGTTGTTATTTACAAATCAAAGCTGCAGCTGTAACACGGCTGTGTGAAGCTCCTCTGGCAGGAACTAAATCATATCTCTGATAAATAACATAGATTTGGTCAGAGTTCAACTCCAAACCAAGGCTGTTCACTGACCTGTCTACAACAGGTAAGATATTAACCATATATGAGGATTGGGAACAGTAAATAAACACATGGAGCTATTAATTAACGCTGGTACATTAGTTCCGATGCGGCACATCTTTACTTAAGACAAACTGTATAATACCTCCCTAACAGAAGACTCCCATGCGTATACGTGATGTTAACGTGGTAAAGCGCTGAGCAGAGACAACGAACATGGTGGACCAACAGCATGGCAGCAAAATCCTAATTTCTTCCCTCGCCTGAAACGTGACGTAACATTCGTCACTCTGCCTTTCATAACCTCGTATTGTTGTGTAGTTTCTGAGGAAGGGATGGCATGAATGCTCAATTTGTACTAAAACCCTGAAATGTAGGGGGGTGTCTGCACAGTGCACACGTCTCGTTAGTCATGAAGCTGAATTTCTTATCTTGTTCAAATTTCTGCAGGAGAAAACCTCTTTGTCTGTTATCAGGCAAGACAAGATCTTAGTGTTTGCGGAGCGGCTGATTAATTTGGGCTGACCTGAGTCGTTATTTCAGCAAATAATTGCTTGTGGATTCTCGCAGCCTGCTCGTCTCGGGCTCATTAAGATTTCATTCAGTCTGTTTAAATGAACTGTTGCGTAAGAGTTTCTCGTCTGGAGAGACGGGGGGCGCTGGGCTGTTTGATCAAGCTGCCGTAGTCGCACCACAATTTCTATTTTCTTTCTTTTTTCCCTTCTGTGTCTGCGCAGAGACCCGAATCCCAAGGTGGAGCAGCTTTACGAGAGCGAGCGAGACGACCACATGCTGAGAGTTCAGAACTTCTCCATCTTAAACCGCCATCTGAGGGCCTTTTATCAGGTAGGGGAGCGTCCCAAAGGGGACGAGGGAGAGACGGAAGCATTAGATTGAATCTTCAGGAGGGAAATCATTGTGATTTGTTAAAACTCAACCAGGAACACGACTTGTCTCATGAGCTTTTAGATGAGATGAATAAAATCTATATAAAACATAATGACTATGAGAATTAGCTATCATTTTTATTTGTCTGCACCTTATTATGTTTACAATTTAATGGAAATACAACTGCATCTCCATGAGTCCTTGGAAGTTTTTTGTTTCTTATAAAAGAAAAGGTAATGATCATTTAGTCAAGAATGATTCTGAATCGGGCGTTAATCGCCAAAGTGGCAATCGGAAGACCACATGCGATGTGGAAAATGTGTCAGTGGTGGTAAACCTCAAAAGGATTCAACGTTATTCCCCAAAGTCTGACAGCGTTTAAAGTTTCACAGTCTTTCCTTTGGTTTTATAGCCAGCAGCGTCACGGTTCTGCTGCACCCTCAGCTCTCTAATCAACCTGAAGATCTGAAGTTTCCGCTTCAGGGTATTTTAGCTCCTTTATTTTACATACAAAACCCTTTGTCAGTGTGCTGAAAGAAGCTAAGGTTTGAAGGTTTTATTTATTTATTTATTTATTTTTTGTCTTAAAGGTTTTTGTTTATAAATTGAAATGAAAATGTAAGTTTGAAAAGAAATCTTAAAAACAAACAAACAAACAAAAAAAAAAACGAACACTGTCAGCTGCTGGACTGTCATCCAACAGACTGAAGTTTGAGTTGTCGGGCTGTTGTTTTGGTTTTCCTTTTTAAGACAATCGTGTGTTTATTTTATTAGATGTTGGAGTTAAAATAATCACAGTTTGACAGGATTACTTTAAATTTACCATATTTTTCAGACTATAAGGCACACTTAAAATCCTTTAACTTTCTCAAAAATCCACAGTGAGCCTTATGATCCAATGCACCTTTTAATTCTGGTTGTGCTTACTGACCTCAAACCCATCAATGTTGTGTTATTGTGAATGAGTTGAACAAAGTTTTGACTTATCTGACTGTTTTGTTTTGTTTAATGTGCCTTATAGTGTAAAAAATACAGTAGACAGAATCTGTCACTTCTCCCCACCAAAAATTATAATATTCAACAAATGTATTTTTGCAGAAAGTTAATGATGAAATATGTATACAGGTAGCCCCCGGTTTACGGCCGAGATCCGTTCTAACGGCTCAGCCGTATACCGATTCGGCCGTATTCCGTATCCGCCCGGATCCATGGGTCGTATACGCAGATTTTCGGCCGTAAACCAAAACCGAAACTAAACGGCGATCGGTAACGGCTTTTTAAACTCGTTTTTTCAATGTTTTTCAATGTAAAACAACTTAGAATAGCTGTATTGATGTTTTAGAATGTGTTTCCAAGCAGTTAGCTAACAAAATACCCTAAAAAAACCCGAAAAAAACATAAAAAAAAGTCCGCGAGTGTGGCGAGGTTTGATGACGTCACTGGGGGGGCGACGGCCGTAAACGCGAAACGCCGTAAACCGATGATGCCGTAAACCGATGATGCCGTAAACCGGGGACTACCTGTATTGTCTCAAGAGCCAGTTTACAAAGAATATGTCATACTCTTAGGGCATGGCTATTCAACTAAACTGCTCAGGGGGCCACAGTTCCTGAAAGCCAGCAACTCAGGGGCCGGATGTCCAGCAATTACATTTATTATGTAAATGAACCAAGTTTTACAATGGACCTTTTAAATTTGTTTATTTTGTTGCATTGAATCATAAATGCAATAAAAAGATTCAAACCCAAAACCCTAACGCAGAACCCAACCTTTTTGGTCCTGCTCATGGTGGAGAGGTTAGAATGGAAGAAAAATTATTCTATGGACAGATGTACTTTATACATATAATCTGACATAGGGATTAAGTAGATAGTTACTGTATCTGTGAATCATATAAGCACAAAGCCAATCTGCGGGAACTAGAATTCTGTCTGGATTACAGGGTTTAAATATTGTTAACTTCAATGTTTTGCAAATCAATTTGTCATTTTTATGTAACGTGCTCCTTGTAATTTTTGCTTTATGTTATATTTCTCTATATTCCAATGGAACTACCTTAAAAGAGATTTTGTTCTTTGTAAGTAGACGACTTTACAAAATGAGTAGGGGGAACAATTATTTCTCCCACCGAAGTTTGCTGCAAATATTCATACAAAAGATTTGGTGCGACAGATCGCTAGCATGCAAATGTAACTTGACAAACTTGACAGACAAGCATGATATAAGATAAAAGCAGTTGGGATTAGTTTTACACACTTTCTTCAAATGAGTCATAAGTTTAAGTTAAAAAACATACAACAACAATACTTCCGGTAACACAATTTAACAAAATGACATTTGATAGCAGCTTTCCCGCTTAATAACATTAAGACTTTCAAACATCTCTGTCCATGACAATTTTGTAACTTTCATGCTGTGTCACCCTGTCTGGTGTAGTTCCTTGTGTGCAAGCGTAAGCTGGAGAGTAAGAAGGAGGCACTTCTCATCCTATCTAAAGAGCTGGATACCTGTCAGCAGGAGAGAGACCAGTACAAGCTGATGGCCAACCAGCTGAGAGAACGCCACCAGGGACTCAAGAAGAAGTACAGAGAACTCATAGTGAGTGACTCAAATCTCCTCCATTCTTTAGAGGGGAAAAAAACAGATGCATTTTTTTAAAGGTCAACCAACAGAAAACATTTTGCAGTTTAATAATGAAGAGTCACAGCAAGAAGAGATTAAATGTGGTGTTCCTCAAGGCTGAGTGTTTGGTCACCATTTGTTTAGTTTCTATGTTGGCTATAATATTTTTTAGCTGAATGTAACAGAATGATAACACACATATACAGGTACAGCTCAAAAGTTTTATTTCTTTTGTCAAACAATTTAGCAATTGAAACTCATAAATTACGTAGGTTTTACATAGATCCACACATAAGGTGAAATATTTCAAGCCTTTCTTTCTTGTAAATTTATGATTGTCTTATAAATAATGAAAAACCAAAACTCAGTGTCTCAGAAAATTAGAATATTACATAAAAGCAATGAAAAAAAAATACTTTAAACACTTCATTTGTCTTATCTGTCTGTTTTAGCAACTTTTTGACATTTTGCTTTAACTTAAAAAAAAAATCTGTACTTCTCTCTTGTTATTGTCTATTGTTGATTGTTCAAGAAAAATCTACCTCTGTATTGTTAATGTTGTCATCATCCTTAGTTTGTAGCCAGGTCTCTCTTGTAAATGCGTTCTCGAGGCTCAATGAGATTAACCTGCCTAAATAAAGGTTGAATGAATGAATGAACAAATGCCAGGCCTCTGAAAATTATGTTAATTTTTATGCACTCCAAACGTGGCTTCCTCTTTCACGAATTACAGTACTGCATCATTGAGGCGTGGCATGAAGGTGATGAGGCCGTGGCACTGCTGAGCCCAAGCTGCTTGATAGCGGTCTTCAGGTCATCTGCATTGTTGGGTCTGGTGTCTCACACCTTCCTCCTGAAAATAAACCCGTAGCTTCTTTATGGGGTTCAGGTCAGATGAGTTTGCTGGCCAGTCAAGCACAGCAACACTAAAATAAAAACGCTTTAGAAAACAATCCTGAATGAAGTTATCATAATTCATGCATGAAAGGGCTAATAATAGAACAAGTTTCCCTGAGGGGAAGTCAAAGAGAATAAAAGTCCCGTCTTTGTTTTCAAACTCTTGGTATTAGTAATGCATAAAATTATGTTTACAAGTATTACCTAGATAATATATTTATATATTTATGTTCCAGGATGGTGACCCCTCTTTGCCACCAGAAAAACGCAATCAAGTAAGTCACTTTTTTTTAAATACCATACTTTTAGTTTAAGGACTGGTAATGTAGACTTCTTTTCCTGATTGTGTCGACTTGAGTTATATCACACAATTAATGAACATATGATGAACATCATAGAGGGCTTGACTTATCAGGATGGCATAAAATTATGTGTTGCATTTAAGGACATTGTGATAATTACATAGCTGCTGAATAACATAAAAAGAAAACTTCTTATTTATTGATTGTATAGAAAATGTTAAATTTTTATGCCATTGCATCTGATTTTGTTGCCCTTAAAACACGTCATGCTATATTCCTGTAGCTTGATCTGATAAATCAAGGAGTGAGGTCCTAACTGGACGTGTGCACTGGGGAAGTTTGAGCATTTTGTTGTTCGTCTGCCTTCTCTTCAGGTGAACCTGGGTCAGCTGCTCAGGGACTCCAGGGAACGAATGAAACGCCTCACAGAGGAGGTGAAGGACCTCACTCAGAGGCTGGCCGAGGCTCAGGGAGATAACAAGGTGCAGCAGATACACTTAGTTTAAACATTCACCGTACGGGATACTAACAGAAGTGTGTGGCTTCAACGTTTCCGCAGCTGCTGAGGATGACCATTACTCGACAGAGGCTGGGGGATGAAGAGGTGGGGGTACGCCACTTCCCCGCCCATGAGCGTGAGGATCTTGTTTCCCAGCTGGAGAGAGCAGGGCGACAGGTTAACGTTTTTCCTTAACTTAAAACACTTTAAGACTGTTTACAGACATTTACTGTAATTTCCTCGTTAATTATTAACCCTGTTTGATTCATAATGTCTTTAGAGATGCTGCATCTAACATTTAAATTGCGCCGAGTGCAGCTAGAGACACTTATGGTTAAAAATTAATTTCAGCTTGAGGTTTATTTTCAGTGTGACACTGAGTGAGTCGAAGGCAAAATAATGTTCTACGTTTGCCATTGTCTTATATTAAAGAACTAAAACACTTTGTTGAAAACTTTGAACCTGAACAAACAAGATTAAGTTAAGTTCCTCTGCTCTTGGAATAAGTACCTCAATTGCTTCATAGTGACATCAAAGTTCATGCTCAGTATTCCAGGTAAAAAAAAAAATCCAACAATGTTCATTCTGGTCATCTGGACAGTTTCTTTTTGTTTTTTGCAGAGACGTTTCGTCCTTCATCCAAAGGACTTCACCAGTCCGAGACAACTCAGTCCCACAAGCGGCACACTCCTATAGTGGGGGGGGGAAAAACAGTTGAAAATTAGAAATACGTTTTATTTATTTATTTTTCCCCACTATGGGAGTGTGCCACTTGATTGGTTTGTTTGTAAAACTGTGGTTGTGTACAAACAAACAAACAAACAAAAATACACGTAGAATAGACATTTAGAGGATTATTAATAGATATTTTCTGATATAAAGTAAAATAATATCCACTGTTTCACTGGTGTCCGTAATCTCTGCTTTAACGATCAAAGCTTTAAATATCTCCGTTACAAGATCAGAATTTTCTCTTAAACTTATTGTCAAGGGAATTTTGGTAAAGGTCAAGGATTTTTGTCACTAACTACTAATGTTAAACTGCCCACAAACTTTGTGTTTGAGTTAACAGAGAGAGCTGAATGAGGACCTCCTTTGATACTGCATGTGCATACTCCAACGTCACCTCCGGTCATCGTGCTGATAAGCGTGTATAAAAAAAACACTTCCTGCTAGGGCTGAACAATTAATTGGATTTGCAATAATATCGCAATATGATAAAATTAGATTTTCTCATCTCGAACGCTGCAATTTGACTGGTCACATGATCTGGTTACGTGACTTGTGAGTGAGCGGAGCAGAGCAGAGCAGGGACCAGGAGAAGTCAACACTGCACTTTAACAGGTTGCACAGTGGCGTCAGGCTCGACAGAAGCTCATACACCTGAAAGTTTGGTACCAAAGAGGAGCAGCACGTCTGTTGTTTGGAATATTGGCTATAAAAAAGAAGACACTGCACAACGACATGTATTGTGCAGAACCTGCCTTGCTGCTGTTGCTACCTCTCGAGGTAACACCACAAATCTTTATCAACGCTTAAAAAACACCATAAAGCCATTTACGATAGTTGTATGGCTAGAATGTCAACGGCCAGTGCTTCAGCTTCAAGTAAGTACCAGCTGACAGGGATCACTGACCGAACTGTTCCAAGGTATTATTCCGTACACTAATTTCTGGACTATTGCATGCACCTGAATATAAGCCGCACCTACTCAATTTAAAATAAAAAAATTTGTGTACATTCATAGGCCACACTTTTCTATTTGCCGCGGGTGTCTACATTCTAACATGAGATATTTACACAGAAAGATTTGGTAAAACGTAATTAAATATGTACCGTGTGTACAGTAAATGTTTAATTTTCAGAACAGCATCTGTAACAAGGCTGGTTAAAAAAATAAAATACATTAGCCCTGTTTGGAATTCATTGGTCAGATTAAAAAAAACAAAACTTTATTTATGCATATAGTTTCAATGAGCCATGAAAACCTATTGGGCAGCTATGTGAGCGCACGGGTGTGAAGACGCTAAATGTTTTGGTGGCATGAAGCTCGTTAGCCCGTCAAACAAAAAAAAAAAAGATTCAAAGCATGTCAAAACAAAAAAAAAAGTAGCAGCTTATAGACCAGAAATTACGGTAATTCGAAACGGCATGCGGAAATAACTCGAGCAATAACAGAGTTCATAGCGAAAGACATGATGCACATTAATTCAGTGACCAAGCCTGGGTTTACGGCTTTGGAAAGCACAGTGGATAGGCGGGACAGAATGCCCTCGTGCACACATTATAGTCAAGTTCGTATCCTGGAGCTCTACAAAAAATGCAGAAACAGAGTTGCAGCGGAGCTGAAAACAACTAAAACAGATGTATTTATTGCTTGTGTTCATTGAAAAGTATATGAGAAGAAGACATTGAAAACTAATCACATATTAAATCACAATCGCTATATTGAGGTAAAAAAAATTGTAACTAGAATATTTTCCAAAATCGTTCAGGCCTAATCTGAAGCTGTTTAAAAGTACTCTTCTACAATCAACAATCATAACTTTAGATTTTACTCATTGTTTTCTTTCTAATACATCCTCATGCATCTGTACAGGTTTTGGCAACATGTTTTTTATTAAACTAGGAGCATTTGGCGTGGGGATCATAAATAATCTGCTGCTTTCTGACAGTTCTTGTTTTCCTCATTGTAAAAAACAAGTACAGGCGGTCCCCGACCTACGGTGCCATCGACCTACGCGCTCCATACTTACGGCTCCGCCCCCAGTGACATCATCGCGCCGTTCGTTGCCTTTTTTATGCAGCATTTTCAATTTTTTTTTTTTTCGTTTTTTTTTTTAGGGTATTTTTTT
>JARVGV010001030.1:15354194-15367769 GCA_031762435.1 Hypsolebias longignatus | reverse complement strand
GGAAACGTCTGATCTCTGTAATTGCAAACAAAGGTTTCTGTACCAAATATTAAGTTTCATTTTTCTGGTGTATCAAATACTTATTTCACACAATAAAATGGAAATTAATTATTTAAAAATCATACATTGTATTTTACTGGATTTTTGTTTTAGATTCCATCACTCACAGTTGAAGAGTACCTATGATGAAAATTACAGTCATCTACAAGCTTTGCAAGTGGGAAAACCTGAAAAATCAACTGTGTATCAAATACTTGTTCTCCCCACTGTATTTATTTTAAGCCAGTTAAAATCCTGTCAGATTTGGTTAATTAGTCAATTCTAATGAAACCAATTAGGTTTTCCTGCTACGTGAGTCAACAGCTTTGAATCTTCTTTATTGGAGAAATCTGTAGAAATTCTGAACATTTGAGTTGAGGAAATGACTGAAGCAGAGAATCGGTGTTAAAAATTAATTATACACAAAGAAAAAACAGAGATTTCAAATGGTTTCTTTTTCCAAAGATGGTTTTAATCTTTAAACACGTTTTCTCACGCTCGTTTCTCCTCTTCTAGGATCTAACCGGCGAGCAGGCCCGCAATCAGAAACTGGCCACCGAAGTCGAGCGTCTGAGCCGGAAGCTGCAAAGATCCGAAGAGGAGCTCAAGACGGTGGCAGATTCCCTGAAGCGGTCGCAGGAGAACGTGGAGACGCTCTCGCTGAGGCTCAAACAAAGTGAATCTCTTGGGAACTCAGAACCGTCACGTGCGGGTGAAAGTCCGGAAAATGAAGACGGAGCCCCTCACTCGCCCCGCAGTCACACCGCAGGAAAGCCAGAGAGGGAGCTGAGTGAGAGGGTGATGGAGCTGGAGAAGGAGGTGTGTATGTGCGTGTGTTTTGAAGGAGGCGTCATGGTGAAATTGCTGCTCCGCGGACGCTTGACGGCTATCGGCTCACATGAGCCACTTCCTCGAGTGCGGTGGTTTTATTTCCGGATCTCCTTGTTTTTATCTCAGCTCATCAGTTTTAAAATGTCACCTCGGCTGCTGTTCGTCTTCCTTATCTCCTCCGCCGGCCTCCTGCTGCAGCTCACACCGCAGAAACACACATTAACTCCAGCACCGAGCTGTGTGTGTGTGTGTGTGTGTGTGTGTGTGGGGGGGGGGGGGGGTGGCAGCCGCAGCGTCTTCATCCAGAGCATTGGTGTGACGTTAGGAGAGCTGAAGCAACACAAACAGCTTCAGGCTTTTAATGAGGCCAAACACACCGAGGAGCGGCTCCGAGTGTGAAAACAATATGGAGTCAGCCTGATTCAAGATGGCCGCCACATCTAAATGAGCTTAGCTAACACAAACAAGTCTCTAACTTAGTGACTTTCAGAGATTTTGAGCTAAAAGTTGGCGTGTGTGTAGCCGGGAGTCATCCCCAACACACACTCCAGGATCCTCGAGATCTTTAAACTTTTGGCACAAGCTGTTGGAGTTGCACCTGCTTGTCTGTTAGCAAAACATCTCATGAAACACAGAACAGGTTGTAGAGAAACTCTCAGGAAGGAATTGTTCAGTATAGATGTACAACTGGTTAACTTTTGGAGTCGACTTGATTCAAGATGGCCGCCACAGCTACTATACTTTAACTTACACAAGAATGGTTACAACTCAGTTTTACAGATGTTAAGTTAAAGGAATGGTTTGGTAGTAGCTGAGAGTCGTCACCATCATATGCTCTGAGCTCATTGTTGTTTAAAGCTTTGCCATGCAGGTTTCTGTTGTTGTTTGTAGAAAGACAATGAAACCTACTTTATTTAGAATCAACACTTTGCTGTAATTCAGCTGTAAGTAAAATTCATCTAATAATATTTTAGCTTTTCAAAGTCCAAGCAGATCTAAGTAGGTTTGTTCTGTCCGTCGTCCGCCTGAAAGACTCTGATTTTCTACACGCGATCATTAAAAAAAAAAACGTACACGTTATTTCTTTACGTTTGTTAAATGACAAGATCCCGGACAAGTAGATTTTATAAGAAGCGACTTCTTTCAGCGTGTAGTTTTACTCAACACATGACGAGTTCTGGTTGTTGGTCGGGTCAGTCCTTGTGGAGTTTATATGGGACACGTGTTACGGTGCTGTCCATCCGTCTGTGGAGAGTTCAGCTCTAAATTAAGGAAGTATCAAACTGAACAGCTGAACACCTCATGGGCCAAGAATGATCTTATTCAGTTGAAGGTTATAAGGTCAAAGGTCACTGTTAAATCCCTGTCCATGCTCCAGCTTCACATCTGAGTAAAATAGAAACGTTGAACCCTTTTGTCCCCAGATTGTCCCTATCTGTCCATCCGTGAGACAGGCCCATAGAAGGTCGTCCATGGTGTAACGCCACAAATGTTCAGGATAGGAAACGTCATCAGACCACGGCTCCACGTTGGATCTGCTTTTTTATTATGACCACTTCACCAAAGAAATATTTAGTGCTCCTCGGGAAGTTTATAAATAAAAAAAAAAAAAAAACACCAGGTTTGTCCTTTTTTATTTTTATTTATTTTAGCAAAGCCCCAGAACCCACTGTGACATTAATACTGTATACAGTAGTTAACACTGGATGGGTGAAGTGGGTAAGAAAAAAACAATAACCATCAGCATCATAAAGTACCGTATGCAAAAATAGAAATAATTAGAGTATTCCTGAGTCAGCATTGTTCTGGTATCCAACTTGAAGAAGTGTGGGGTAAAACAAGAGCTGCTGCAGAAGATTTTATTATTATTATTATTTTTTTAATTTTATTTAGGCGGAAACACCAGTTTTTGATTTCTACTATTTTAATGAACATATTTTAACTCTTAGTTTAGCTCCCACAATGTCTAATCAGCCTCGTAGAGAAGACTGCACGGTGTTGGTAATCAGAGTACATGTACGCATTCATTTACTAATGTTAAATATTTGAAGCATTTACAGTATCAAAACTGTTTCCCGTCTCTATTTTTAGACTCTCAGAAAGGTTGCATACATTTCAAAGTCCTACGTGACTGAGAGTAATTGAAAAGGTCAGATGCTGATTTGATCCAGATTTAAATAATGTGGATATTTTTAGAGTCGTGATGTTGCAGCTGCTGTCATCTGTGTGCGCTTCTGTCACTATTAAATCTTAACCTGATCTTTTTTCTCTTCCCTCTCCTCAGAGAGCAGTGGCAGCACACGAGGCTTTGCAGATGCGGTTGTCTCAGTCCCAGGAGACGTGCGAGCACCTAAAGGAGCAGCTGGACGCTCTGCGCCGGCACTCCCTCAGCCTGCAGGACTCGTGCACTAAACTGCAAACGCTCAACACTCAGCTACAGGTGACCCGACTCGCAGACACAAAGGAGGACACGACCGCAGAGAGCCGTTTGAACAGAAGAGCTCACTACCTCTAAGATAAAAAAAAAAAAAAAATTCCATCTGGGATTAAATCAAGCATCTATATCTGAGTTTTTAGGACGTAATTAGACCCTCAAAGAGATATTTGTGATCCGAGAAGTGAGGCTCTTTGGAAAGGTTATGAATAGTTAATATCTTACCTGTTGCAGAGTTTATTTCTTATTAGACAAACGAGCTAATGGCTAGTAGGGCTTTAACAGACTGCTCAAGTAATCTACACATCGATTCCTAGGACATCTATTGAGTTTTTAAATTTCACGTCGAGTAGTCGTAGTGATGTCATCACGTTGCAGTTACAGAACAGAAAATTAATCAACTTCCTGTTTGGAACGCGTTGCGAACTGGTGTTACACCATATTCTGTGACGACCGTATATTGTGACCGTAGGAAGCGGTGTTGCATGCACTGTTGCAGGTCACAGAATATGGTGTAACACTGGGTCCAATCAACCGAACAAGGACCAGCTTCTTCTGAGCTTATTTCATAAACAAAAAGCAAAAAATATTAATCTCTAAACCTATAAAAATAACTATAAACATAATTATCTCTAAAAGTAGATCTAATGCGCAGCACCACGGGCGGTGGTGCGGGGTGGTCGACTGCCCCACTGTTTTTAAGTTTTGTTTTTGACGTGCTGCAGTTTCTTTCACTTTTGCAGCTTAATAATAATAACTAATAGTTTAGGTTTTCCTGTGACTTATTTGCAGTATGATAAATGGTACGAATATATGCTCCCAATGTTTTGTTGGTCTTTTTTTGTTTTTTGTTGTAAATAATAAATGAAGTTTTTTTGCGTTTTTATTATTATTTTTTGCATCTTAAGATCCTATGACATTATCAACTACTCGAGTTCTACTCGAGCTTTATTATGTTAATGTCGAGTTTAAAAATGATGTACTCGTTCAATCCCTAAAGGCTAGTCTGATCGGGGCTAAGTCCAAAAAACAAACACAAAAACTTGAGTTTCATGGGTCATCAGAACCAGTGTAAACAGTCATTTCATGCTTTTTTGTGGTAACACAAACAGAAGTTTCCAACAAGAAGCACCCCAGGTTGCACAAAAGTGCTACAGTTGCTTTTTGTGCTTGTGAATAACCATAGAGTTTTGTGCTAAAAATTATGTAACACAAAATTGACAGCAATGTAAAAAAAAAAAAAAAAAAGTAATAATGTGGACAAACAATTCTATAAAATGCTTTGAGATTAAAGTTAGGATTGGTCTCGGATTCACTCCGATTAGCTGTTCATTGAATTTGGTCAGAAACAAACGTCATTTCTCTAAACTGAGTTTACTCAAGAGCCATCTACAACAGGTAGGTTATTGATCGTTCATGCCCATTTAAAGAACTCTATTTGAAAAGATCTGACTTGTCATGCAACTATCCTGATGCATGCTCAATAATACAGGTAGAAAAATCTAAAACAAGTAAAGTCTGATCCTCTGGACAGGTTCAAAAAAAAAAAAATGTAGCAACGTTTTGTCTTTCATCCGATTGAAGAAGTCTTTCGGATGAAAGGCGAAATGTTTCTGTAATTTTTTTTGTTTTTTGAACCCGTCCAGAGGATCAGATTTAACTATTTTTTTTTTTTAGATGTCATGCAAACAGTTTCAAAAAAGGAACAGCGGAGTATCTTCTGTTGTGCCTTAATTATCAATTTCATTTTTCCTCTTTTAAATATTGAAACACATGAAGTGATTGATTCAGAGACCCACACAGTTTTACAAATCCTGCTTTATCTGAGCTCAAGTTTTGTGATAAAGAACCAAATTTTCATCATGAGTCTTTCAGGCAAACTTTGACTTACGATAGTTTAATTTATGCAAATTTACCAAAAATATGCCAAAAAAAATTTCAGCACATCATAGCAGGAAATATGTGCAGAAACAATAGCTTTCAGATCTACTTTTAACACCCTAAACTCATTATATCTTATGTTTTTATTGTAAATATGCTTTCTTCCCCCCCGTTCTCTAAAACCATCTTTGCACACTTTCAGGTGGAGTTAGCGTCTCTGAGCTCCCAGCATGCAACAGCTCTAGCCCGCAGCAGTGAGAGTGAGGCCCGCAGTGCCGCCCTGGAGGCTGAGTCGAAGGTGTGGGCGCGGGAGCGGGAGGAGTCGGCGGTCAGGATGGAGGCTCTGAGGCGCGACCACGAGCGGCTGACGACGCTGCAACAGCAGCAGGAGGTGGAGCTGGAGGAGCTGCTGGAGAAACACTCCCAGCTGAGGAGCAACTACCGAAGCCTGGAGGCTCAACACCGGGAGCTGGAAACCAGGTACACTCACTGACTGAAAACACATTGAATTATTGTTTTAAAGCCTGTATACACACAAGAAGAAAGTAAAAATCTACCAACTTGATTATTCGGTTTGCATCTTCAAGGTACAAGGAGCTCATGGACTGTAAAACCCAGCTGGAGGAAAGAGAGAGAGAGATAAAGATGGAGAGGCAGAAGATGGAGGACGAGGCCCAGGGCAGGCTGGAGAGGGAGCGAGAGCTGGAGAGGCTGAAGGAAGACAGCGAGCGGTAACTAATCCAGAGCGTCACGTTCAACAGATCCGATCAGCTCGTTCACGTTGCTCGTGCTCATCTGAAAACAGGCAGCAGTACCACCTCTCTATAGCTATGTTTGCATGGACACAAGTAATCAGATTAAACAGTCATTCAGAATAAAAACGCGTCATGTAAACACCCCATTCAAATTAATCTGATCTGATTAATCTCGATCTGAATGAATTTGTAATCCGAATGAGAGGGGTGGTTTGTGCCGATTCATAATCCGAATGGTGTGCATGTAAACATTTAATCTGATCATTTTATTCAGATTGTGGAAAACTGATGTGACTGTGCATGTCAACCTCACGAAGTTCCGCCTGGCTAATGCTAATAATATTAGCATGTCAGGGAAGCAAAACTGGTCGATGAGCGACACAACGTTTCTAGTAGAAACTTTGAAAGGGCTCAAAATTATCTGTGTTACCTGTAGCTCAGTCAGGGAGTGCAGTAACGTCTCCGCCGTCATTAGAACCTGGCGCGCGTCCATTTTGGGTATTCCGGTTTGTTTACGTTCATCACGGAAGTAGAACTTGTTCTGTGTTTTTTTTTAAAAGGAAAGTTTACTACTCTGCACATGTCAGTGCTTCTATTAGAGTAAAAGCCCACTGCATGTAAACAATACATTCAAATTATTTAATCTGAATACATTTCAATCCTATTAAAGGATTTTGTGCATGTTGCTCATGATACAGAGAATCTCACACAGGAATCGATCTGGATGTAGATGAATACACTGGGTGCATTTTTTTTCTCCCCGACTTTTGGCTTGAGAAAATAAAAAAAATTATAATAACACCATTTTTTTAAAGAGTTTGAAATGAACGCAAAACCACATCTAAAACAACAAAACCTGTCAGTGTGCTGATTTTTTACATTTTCTTTTAATGTTTTTAAGCTTTAAACGGGGCTTGGTAAAATTTTCATTTCAAAATGAGCACTTCTGATTATAGTTCCTCTTGAGGTGGATGGGTCTATAATTATAATGATCATCATCATAAGAGGCTTGTGTCCTATAATTAATTATCAGCTATGATCACGATGGAGAAATTGATTACTGCCTGGTGCTAATGACAGGCTGCCAGGATGACAACCAGAGCAGAAATACAGTATTGTATTCTATAGGAACGCGCATGAATGTTTATTATCGCGTAAAGTATCGAAGATACATACAGATGGTTAATTATATGTGATTTACATCCCTCTGCAGACAGTTTAACCATCCTGTGCTGTTCTGGCTCTCAGCTTGTGGAGCTAAATATGAGAAAAACCTGTCAAATCATGTTTGACCAGTCCAGCTGCACCAGCCTGTCTTTTTTTGACAACCCCCGCCCCCCCAACTTTTTAATTGTGCTCTTCAGGAATTATTCCTTTGACACTGAATCAGCCTGAAGGTGAGCGAGCTCATCCTCACACCCAAGGGTGTTTTCCCCACATCTGAGAGATGCAGAGTTCCAGCTCTCGTAAATCCTCTGATAAGTGCGTGTCAACATTGGTAAATCAAAACTTAATTTCCTCCTAAATCATGCCTGCATGCCAAGAAAATAAATGCACAAATCGGTGCACGGCCGGAGAAACCCAATTATGCTGTACGCAGTAAAACTGTGGCTTCATCAAAACGTTGGCATTTTTTTTTTTTTCAGTTGGCTCTGAATAATTGTTGTGTGGATGTGCTTTTATGCACTTCATAAATGTAAAATAATCTGTAACACCATGAGTCCTGAAGATGAAGCGCTCAGTCTCAGAGAGGAGGGGACAAACGTCGCTGTTTCCCATTCACTTGTAATAAATAGTGACTTTAAAGCCTTTAAACTTGAAAAAAAAAAAAAATCAGCTAAAGATTCACAAAGGTTAGAGTACTATGGGTTTAAATAAAAAAATACATGTTATGGGTGAATCCACATTATGTCCAAATTATTAAACTAATATATACAATTAAGATGCAATTTGACAGCCTCTATGGAAGTGGACTTAAATTGACAGAGCTACAACTTTACTGTTCTGATTTACTCTGTCTGCCATCATAATATTAATTTTTGGGGACATAATGCAGATATTTCAGTTTAAAAGAGTTGAGCAACTTCAGTATAGCAGCTGTTTTGTGTTGGCATCGAAAACACACTGACTGATGATCATAACAGAACTGAAGAATCAAACATTTCCCTCAGGAGTTGGAAAAACTGTCACTGAGGCTGATTAACTTGCATTATTTTCTCATTCCGTTTTATCTTATACAAGATTTTAAATCATTTTAATGCTTCTTAAAGAATAAAAAATATGCCCATATATTTATTTCTGATCTTTTCTCCCCTTCAAAAGAAACAGAGAATTTTGAGTACAGTATTTGCCAAAAGCTTTGTGACTCATTAATGTGCTCTCTTCAAGATGCTGTCAGATTTATCTGTAGGTGTTTTGTAAGGATTTGCAACAGTTTATGATAATTATGGTTGGAGCTTCAGTTCGAGAGCACTTAGCAAACAGTGAAGCACTCGAAGGCAGAGCAGTGACGGTGTGTGTTGGTGTTGCAGGCTGCAGGCCCAGCAGAAGGACTGGCTGGCCTCGCAGGCGGAGTTGCTGGCTCAGGGCTCCGTGCTGAAGGCAGAGCTGAGTGCCGCCCAGCTGGATCGGACTCGGCTGGAGGGGGAGCTGAGCACCCTGAGGGAAACCAATCAGAGCTTGGACCTCAGCAACGCTCGGCTCACCAGTCAGTACCAGGTAAAATGATCCAAGTGTCCAAGCGCACAGAAATGCGTCCATATTCTGCAGATGCACGCATGTGTTTTATAACTAACAGTAGATCGGGCAATACAAGATGTAGTGTGTCCTTATGGAAACGCTCAAGATAGATTAACCATTATTATCCTTTAAAGTAATATTTGATGCTGTAATTAAAAAAAATAATAGGGAGTTTGTTGCAGGTTTGAGAGGGCATTTTGAAAAGATAAGTCGGGAAGAAAAAACTATAATATTATAAGTGGGAAGCAGTGGCAGTCTGATCTCTAATCCCTGATATAAAAAACATTTTCAGCTTGACATACCGTACAGAAATGGTGTATTTTTCCAAACGGAAAATGAATACTAAATACCTCTGAAGAAGTAGAGGCTTTTTTTTTTTTTTTTTCCATCAAAGAGCTTTAGTTCACTGTATAACACTGCCAAAAAGCACTGAATACTAAAAACATGTTAAACACATGTTCGAGGGATGAAACAGATGGAAACTGACTTTCTGTAAAAGGTTTAAGAGTCAACTAGCAGATGTGGTGTTCGGCTGCTTGATCCAGCAGCTCACAAAACCACTTCTCAATCACCTGGCGCCATAAAAAGGACCGCTAAAAAGCATTTGGCAAATCAAATGAGCAGGTTTTATTCACAAAAAGCTCCAGATTAGTGCAGGAAATCACACATGTACAGACCAGGTTGGTATTTTTAAAGGGACTGCGCCACGTTTTCAAAACCATAATATTCATGCAGTTGCATCCCATTATTTTCAAAATAGCGTGCTGGAACTTAGCTTAGCTTAGCTCATAGCCTTTTGGCAAACAGCTAGCTTAGGTTTGCCTTAAACCAAAGTAAAAAGGATACAGTATTTAAACAGGTTGCATTATGTGAATAAATGTATTACATTCAAAAGTAAAAATAAGCTAAGTTATTATGTTTGTTTATTCCTTAACCTTCATAACAAGGATAGCTGCATTTTTTCTGAAGCTAAGCTAAATATCTGCTATCTTATTCAAGTTCAACAACTAGTTTAACATGTTACATTTAATCTGATGTGACTGTAGGTATTACATTGGAAAAATTAAATTAAGCAACATTGTTATGTTTGTTTATTTTTGTTGTAACCAGGCTAGTTGTGCTACTTTCTTTACTGAAGCTAAGCTAACTAGCTGCTATTTTATTCAAGTTCAACAGCTAGTTTAACATGTTACATTTAATCTGATGCGACTACAGGTATTACATTGGAAAAATGAAAATAAGCAACATTTTAATATTTAGTTAATACTTATTTTAGTTGTAACCAGGCTACTTGTGCTACTTTTGTTTTTACTGAAGTTAAGCTAACTGTCTGCTAGCTATGTCAAGTTCAACATCTTATTTAACCGGTTGCATTTCATTTGATGCAACTTTGTTACATTGAAATAAATTATTATATTAGTTTTAATCAAAACTTTTTATTTTATTTTATCATTTCAACTAGGTTAACTGGTTCCACCTCTGTACTGAAGCTAAGTTAACTCCCTGCTTGCTATAACATCATGCTCTTTTTGTAATTTTCTTCTGTTTATTTTAAAATTTTGCATTAAAAACTTTTCAAATATTCCTCAATATGTCAAGGTGTTGCTTTAAATAGTAGGATAAAATTCAAAATTAAGACAAGTCTCTTTTGCACCTATTTCCCCCCTAAATTAAAACAATGTGCTTTGTGTTAAGACCTATTTCTTACCAGATAATCTTTTTGTCAACTCATGTGACATTTTGCCAACTCCTACAGTGTTATGTTAGCTTCATGTGGTAGTTTAAATTCTTGGTTCTCATTATTTGGGAACACTGAGGGAAAATGAAGCAAAGTTCATCTTTGAATCTTTGTGATCCAGCAATTAACCTGGTACAGCAGCAGGGCTCGGTGACGGGGCTGCGCTTGACAGAAATGACTGGAAGAGGACAAAATAATTGGACACAGATATACATGTAGGCAATTAGCAGAGATATTCAGTAAATGTTTGGCCGCATCTTGCTAAAACCCTTCAAATGTGTGTTGGAGATGGAATAAACTGCAGCCATTTACTCAGATTAACTCTTATCTTTATAATTTTTTTTTTTACCTTAATTGTGTCTTTTTTTTTTCCCCCCTCTTGCATTGAACTCTGCACAGCTTCATTTGTAAAATCTGCAACCATATGTCAGTCAGCCAGCGTCGGAGAACTCTGGCCTTTAATGCATTTTTTTTTTAAAGTTTGCAGTTGGTGTTTTGACAGTTTAGTTCATTTAACTACTTTACACCTTTGTCAGCAAAAAACATTTCAAACTGTTACAACACAGTGACTAATTGTCTGTTTTACTGTGGTAAGAGAAAATGTTCTTATGGTAAATACGGTGTATTTGGCTTAGGAAAAATAAATGGTAAGTATCTTACTAGCATCCGTAAAACAACATGAAATTCTTAACGAATATTCAGTGTCTTATGATATGGCAATATTTAAGAAATTGTGATACAAATGAATGTTTTTGTTTAAGGTCAGCTTGTTTTACATGCAAACATATTATGGCTGAGACATTTAGAACATAATTTAAATGATTTAATATCCTCACAAGTTGCAGAGAGAATCAAAGATCTGCTCCTTGACGGCAGACGGTCATAATGTTTAGGCAATATAAACACACCCAGAGGTGCCATAAGCTATTTTAATCTGTCTGTGCAGCTTCTGACGCAGCTAAAGGGGAACATGGAGGAGGAGAACCGACACCTAGCAGAGCAGAACCAGAGTCTGCTGAAGGAGAACCGGGCCTTGTTGGAGCAGAGCCTGGAGCGCCGTGACCAGCACTACTCTCAGCAGAGGGAGTACCAGTGAGTACACACACACACACACACACACACACACACACTCAAACACACAGAACACAATTTTTTAGCTGAGAATAATCACTAAAACAAGAGAAAAGGGTTTTTTTAGGCAAATAAAACAGCCTCTAAACGCTGTTTTGTAGAAGCTAATTTCAGATAATATGTGAAAAGTCTGATTTCATAGAGTGCAGAGAAGGTTTGAGTCTGAGACAACAATTTCACAGTCCAGCAGCACTCAGCGGTCGGCCTCACTGCCTCGCAGATTAATTCAGAGTTTATACTGAACACGCAGAGCTGGTTTCACTCCTACACTCTAATGAACCTAATTTATAAACTCCATTTCAATTTTCAGCTTTTGTTCTTGAAAGGAGTTCTTTTGTCCTGCAATCATCGTGCAAGTTTTATAAAGCGTTTTTAAGACCACCAGAGTCAATCATTGCATCAACTGATCACTTGAATGTTGCTGTGATAAGAATTGAAAGGGGAGCAAATGGACAAAAAGTCTGGCTGTCAGCTGGAAGCAGCTGAGAAAAGATGAATATAAATACAGAAACAGGATCAGATGTACATGGCTGTTGCAGAAAACCATACAACTGGATGATCGGGAGACACAAGTGGAAAAGGGCACATTTAGATTTTGTGGGAGGTAATTGCTGATCAAGGAGCACTGAAGTCGGGTGAACGGGACCATTTAGGAAGTCTGTGATCATCTGTTTGATGGAGAATGGCAGGCCGGGGACATTCAAAGGAAGCTCTGGGGAAATAAAAGGGGGCTTGTTGCGATACTTAGCAGAAATATTTCATCTACGAGTCATTTGGTGACTGAAACAAAGATAAAGGAAGGATTGGTATTAGACTGAATGTGGTGGCAACTCATAAACTCTCTTAACTTCTTGTTACAGACGCTAGTTGTAGATAAAAAATTAAAAAGAACTTCCACTGGTGATAGACACTGTTATCAAGCAGCTTTGATGAGACGTTTTTATTTTGTCGTCAAAATCACAGAGGGGGCATCAAACTGTATCATTCTGTTCTACTTGCTGGTAAAACGGCATTAATAAAACTGTGAACATTTAGTTTCTGGTGCTCACTCTTCACAGCTCAACTTGAATCTTCTGATGGATCTTTTATTTTCATCTGAATTATTTGATGAGAATTTCACCACAAAGTCTGGACATCTGAAGCCAAAACTCTCTGAGGTCTTTATTTGTACAGCGTTTGAGCAGGACGCTGCCCCTAATTCAGTAAACCGTTCTGTTGTTATAGGGCAAATAATGTAATTCTAACACCTTCTCCTCTCTGCAGGGAGAAGCTCAGCGAGCTCCGGCGGGAGAAGCAGAAGTTGGTGGAGAAGATCATGGACCAGTACAGAGTCCTGGAGCCCAACGTGCAGTCTTCAGCCAGCAAAGCCAAGTATTTTCTACTACTATAATCTGATATGAGACATCGAACAGGCAACTCTGCACTCCGGAGTAGTGCTACTCTCTAAATACACACAAAAATTACACACAAATGGCGTTCATTTAAATATATTTATTATTTTTACTGTAATGTTTGACAGGGCGGTGATTAGGTGTAGACAAAAATCTTAATTTAGGAACAGAACTTTAGTTGAAAACTACAAACTTCTCTAAAATCTTAATTAAAAATTAAAAGGCCTGGATTAAAATTCAGATCAACGCCAAAATCACATCTAACTTAGCTTGCCTCTTTTTAACATTCATTTTGTTTGTATTATTTTTTATTAACAGCCTCATAATTTGTTTTGATACAATAAAAGTATTCTTGTTTTGTATTGCAGCAGGGTATTTTCTCCTCTTTACAAATTCTTACCACTGTGTTTTTCTTTAATTTTTAGTTTTCTTAATCTCTAAACAGGAAGTGAACATTTCTTTTACTGCACAGTATTTACAGCAAATTCTAAAGTGTGGACGTACAATCTAGATTGTAAAGTCAATCATTTGAGGAAACTGTTTTCCAGACTTTGTTGCTTAATTCATTCAACCTTTATTTAGGCAGGTTAATCCCATTGAGCCTCGAGGACTCATTTACAAGAGAGACCTGGCTAC
>JARVGV010001030.1:15318263-15329579 GCA_031762435.1 Hypsolebias longignatus | reverse complement strand
AGTTCAATGATACAAGATATATATGTTGTGCCATTTTATGCAAAGTTCAAACATCATGTCAGTGGACCTTTAAGGACTGGTTTCTGTCTGTGAAGTGGTTAAAATGGCGTAAGGTGAGCTAAGTTGAACAGATAAGTTGTGATGTAGGGTCACCAGAAGCATTGAAGTCTTTGTCCTACCAGGATGGAGATGGTCAGGAGTGGTTCCGACAGCCGCTTATGGTACCAGCCTCAGAGGCCTTGGTGACTGAGAGGTTGAAGTCTCCTCAAAGTTTACCTGTCATCGGTTAGAGGGACGGAGGTCCATGATAGTCAGCTGAGATTTACTACACTGCAGTGTGATGGTTACTTGGCAGACAGCTCTCAAGTCAAAGCCAGCCTGTTCTGGTCAGGTGCTGGTTCTGTATCTTTAGTGCCGTCTCTCTCTCGACATCTGCAGAAAGGATCTTCTCTCCTCTCTGAGGTCAAGTGCAGAAGCAGGGTTTCTCCTCGCTCCCAGTTCTCTGTTGAGGGCTTCGGAGAGTCTCTTTGGAGCACGTCTTCACTCTGCGCTTAGTTCTCTGTGAAGTGTGTCTCAAAAGGAGCGCAGAAGCTGCTTCTTCTCTCTCAGAAGTAGTGTTTCTCTCAGAAGAAGTGTTAGAACACAGATAAGATCCACCTCGGAAGAGGTGTGGTTAAACTTTTACCTTGCTTTTATAACGTCCTGTTTTCTGTCTTAAAGTTTCCTTTTGAAAGGGAGAACAAGACAAATGTATGATCTTAAAGAAAGTACTCAAAACACAAATTTTCATGAATAGACATTCAGCATATGGAATAAAACAAAAATGACATCTTTGAATTAATAACATGCAATGTTTTAACCAAACGGTGTCACTGTCCATCTCCTGTAGAAGGAATGTCATTTTGAACAAAGGCTTCTGATGGTCTTGTCTTCATGAGACCGAGTCCAAGGAGTAATACTCCTTATTGATACGGCAAGTTATCAACGTAGCCAGTTCAGATGTTTTTTCAAACTCTGAGGTCAGATGAACACAAGCTCATTAAAACGGTCTGTCTGTTTCCTGTGGAAATGGGTTCATGTTGCAGTGAAGTTAACACAGTGACAGTTTTTTATGTTAGTGTCACATTGACAGTTTGTGAGCTAAGACAATGAATATTTTTGAAAAACAATGTCTGTTCATTCCAAAGGAAATAGAGGAATCTTGTTTTTAACAGTTTCAAACACAAAACAGAGAAATTATGGTGAACTCTTGTTTGTTTGAGCTGAGGTGTTCTCTTTCTGAGGGGAGGTGTTCCCCTACACACAGTTGCAGGTAATTTACCGTAAACTCCATACACTTGAAACTACGATCATATAGGGTCATTGCAGTTTTTGAAGGTGAATTCTGGAAACCACAGCCTCCAGTATTTCACTGTATTTTATTTTTTAATATAATTTTGCTTTTATTTACCTGGAGAAATTTGTTGATATATAATTCTTATTGGCATGTGTCCCACAGAACCTAAAGTTTCATCAAACAAACCTTAACAATATTAATATTTAAATAAAATAACTGTTTTCAGAGTGAAATTTTATAAATGACTATATCGGAAGATTTTAATAAAAATACTGCAAACTGTAATATAATCCCATTGTGTGTTTTTTTTTATTTATTTTTTTTATAAAGACTTAATGTATTTTACAGTATTTGTGTTGTTAAAAGTTGTTTAACTTTAACAATTTTTTATGTTATTTTTGTTTTTGGCCTTTTTATGCTCAAACTCTGTATTTTGCAATACACCGTTAAGCCCACAGCTCTTACACAGTAAAATACCAATAAAACCAATTTATAATTACATTTATATGTAAAAGTCAATGAAAGCAGGTGTAAAGGATCAAAAAACTAGAGTTGAACATTGACCTTGAATACCAGAAATGAATGCATTTGGCAGCGGATGCATTTGGGCTGTGGAGCCTGATTGTAACTGGAGTTACAGTTCCTACAATTATGTGTTTATGTCGAACAGTTTTATATTATATTTTACGCAGAAACGCTGGTAACCACAACTGTTGGTATTTTACTGTAAATTCCACATTCTTTCTCTAAACAGTGTGTAGACAAGAAGGGTTTTAAATTATTTCTTCCTGTAAGTCAATTTATTGAGTTCTGAAATGTTTCTGGACTAGTAGATTGTGGAGATTGGATCTAAAGGCTTCTGTGGAGATGAGTTTCATATTAGATGTTTTTCTTTTGTGAAAATCTTCTGAAAAAAAGACAATTGTAGTATTTTTCAGTTCATTTCACGGTGAAATGACAGATTTGAGGTGATGCTGAATGTCAGATAAATAATTAGCTGTCATGAAGTCATGCAGATGCAGGTAGACAGTCTGGAAAGAAGCAGGATATGTAAATTATTAAACTGTTATTTTAAATCAAGTGGTATTGCATGGGCAAAGTATTGAAAAATAAAATGCTTGCAGCAGCCAAGACAACTTACAATAAATAAAACGACCAACGACAAGGATCTGACAGACAAGAAACCCAATGCGAGTTTAAACAGCTGACAAAACCAAGACCAAAAAAAAAATAAAAATACATTTAAAACACATCTAAATCACGAAATCTGATAAGCTAACATTTTTTTTCTGCTCCTTCTTGTCAGAAACAACCTAAAAAATCTTCAGCTTTACTTTGTCAACCAGTGTGTCTCAGTTTATTCCACAACTAGTACCTTTATTGAGTGAAATTTAATACAGGCAGCTGTTTCGTTAAACAGGTCTGATATAATAACTCACAAACGCGTAATAAAAGTGTAAATAATTTAAAATGTTGGTCGTCCACCTCAGAGATCAGTACTATCTACGTGGCTTCAAATCATTTGTGGCTTGTGTTGCCTCTTCCATCAGCTTTTCTAAAAACTGCTCAACCAGGACATCTTTTGTTAAAACTCCTGTCACGTTAATGTGTGTGTACCTGAAAACAGGAGTATTAGACACACCTAACAAAGGAATACTGATCATTTCAACTAGTTTGTCATCAACTCTAGTTAAATTACTGTCTAGTCAACCTTGCAATGGGTCAATAGTGAACAATGTAAAGTGTAACGCAACGCATTATAGAAATGTAGTGTAGTAGAAAGTACAGATACTTAATGTAAAACGTAGTGGGGTAAAACTTGAAAGCACCCATGTTTAACTTGACTCAACTAAAGTAAAGATGCATGAAAAATTTACTTAAGTACAGTACCGAAGTACTTGTACTTCATTACATTCCATCACTGGACTTTAATGACATCCCCATCAAAATATGTGGACCAGGCATTAGTGTGTTCTCAGATATATTTCTTTATGAAACTATTAATAAAAATGCCTCTTTGAGGACCTCAGTTGATCACATTCAGTCTTGTTTGTGTCATTGTTTTGGTCTGATGCCCAGAATGCCTTCATGTTCTCTAATTGTAAGCTTGCCCACATTTTTTGAGGAATAGGATATTGAATGCAGTTAACAACCATGAGTGTAGCTCAAAGCAGGGATTTTCTGCTCGTATGCCTGTAGTAAAATCATTAATAAATTAGCTGACACATTATTTAAAAAGCAAATAGTGACAATGTTATTTCAGCCAAAACAAATGGAGTAGATAATGTATGTTTGACTTTGGTTACGTTGACTTATTTATTTATTTATTTATTTCTGCTTGGAACCTTTTTGAATGAATGAGGAGCATGAATATGTCACTGTCACAGTTATTTATAAATGATAAATGCTGTAAGAAGAAGTACAGGCCATTATTAGCCAAACATATTTAAAGCTTTGAATGCTTTCTTTAACATAAGGTTAAATATTTTACCGCTAAGATGCGATCCACTCTTGTATTTAGAAGTTGGAAAACCTAAGAGCATCTGGTTACTTGATTTTCATGAACAGATGAAATGCGATGATGGAAAAGACTTTGAAGATAAGATGACGTTTAACTACAAAAAGGCTAAAAGTGGTTGAAAACACTTCAATCATGGCGACGTCATGGAGCAAGAAAGACATTGTTGATGTTTTAGTTTGTTTTTACGCTCATATTTGTGGAGTCGAGTATTTGGGTAAATAGATCATCCAACCATCCATTCTTCCATCCACCAATCGATCAGTCAATCAATCAATCAGTCAATCCATCCAACCATCCATTCACCAATCAATCAATCAGTCAGTCAATCATTCAATCCATCCAGCCATACATCCATCCACCAATCAATCAATCAGTCAATCCATCCATCCATTCATCCACCAATCAATCAGTCAATCAATCAGTCAATCCATCCAATCATCCATTCACCAACCAATCAGTCAGTCAGTCAGTCAGTCAATCATTCAATCCATCCAGCCATACATCCATCCACCAATCAATCAATCAATCAGTCAATCAGTCAATCCATCCAACCATCCATCCACCAATCAATCAGTCAGTCAGTCAGTCAGTCAATCAATCATTCCATCCATCCTTCCATCCATCCATCCATCCATCCATCCATCCATCCATCCATCCATCCATCCATCCATCCATCCATCCATCCATCCATCATCTTTACCTGCTTCTTCCTTTTCAGACTGTGGGGATCACTGGTGCCCATGTCCAGCCATCACTGTGCAAGAGGCGGGTTACACTCTGGACATGTCTCCAGTCCATCACAGGGACACATGGAGACAAACAAGACAAACAGCCATTCACTCTCTCACTCACACCTGGACAATTTAGTTTCCAATCAGTCTA
The DNA here is from genome assembly GCA_031762435.1 of Hypsolebias longignatus. Classification (NCBI taxonomy): domain Eukaryota; kingdom Metazoa; phylum Chordata; class Actinopteri; order Cyprinodontiformes; family Rivulidae; genus Hypsolebias; species Hypsolebias longignatus. Next base: position 15,324,840 of record JARVGV010001030.1, on the reverse strand, counting down.
ACATGCATGTTTTGGGGTTGTAAACCGGAGTACTTGGAGAAAACCCACGCATGCACGGAGAGAACATGCAAACTCCACCCAGAAAGCTCCCGGGCTGGGATTTGAACTGGCGACCTTCTCACTGAGAGGCAACAGCAACCGAGTCACCGTGCCGCATAAACAGCTCATTTAACTTGAAATGATAAAATTACTCGTCAAAAAATCTTGACCACCCTGATTGATTCCCAGTATTTATTCTTTCGTCTTTCTTGAACTTTCTCAGTTCTTTCACGTTCAGCACGCTTGTCCATTTTCCTTATACTGTATTTTCTTATCCACACAATCACCAGCCAAACAAAGGTCGGTCTTGATCTGGGAACTGAGTCTGAATTTTATACCATAAACATGCAAATGTGAGCTGGTATGACAATAAAATCATCCTTCAATCCAATACGATGCTGGTAGTGGACTCCATGTACCAGCTCAAGTACTTTTTCTTGTACTCATAGAAACCTCGCTACTTCAAACTGATGCCACTTTTGTGCTTGGTGACGTCATTTTGTCTTCCACTTTGCAACAAAGGAAACAATATTAAAAACATCTGTAGTTTAGAGATATTTTAAGATAAGCACAGGGGCTGTTAAGAAAAGAAAAGTGTTTCTAAGTTCATCGTACAATGTGTAAGTGCTTACCATTAACTACAGCACTCAGTATAAGCATGTACCCAAACTGAACTTGTACTTGTATGAGGTGATAAAATAATTTCTCAGGTCTAAAAGCACCTACTGGGTAAATGCTCTTCTTTAGACTCACACATCACACTTGAGAGTGTGCAGCTTGCTGATTTTTCTTCTGGTCATATCCCTAATCTAATTTTACTTTATTAGTAGCTGGTTGTTACCAAGGTAACAATCTCCCCGGTTTGGTCCAATAAATTACTCCTGTCAGGTAGAACAAATACTTTTATTCTGGAGAACATCATGAGTTTATAGCAGCACCCTGCCAATAAATCTCTACTTTGGGAGTTCTGAGTCACCTTGTGCAACAATTGACATTTTTTGTGTTATCTGACAAAAATCTGCATATAAATGAATTATCTTTCCACACTCGGATTAGCCGCAATGCCCAAGCGTGCGTAAACACAATGAGCAGCGTGATGAAAACCGCATCGAGTGCTCGTCACAATAAAAACCGTTCAGCAAACACTGCCAAAGCACACACACTCCTTTACAGTCTACAACGAGCTTCTCAGCAAAACCTGAAACAGCAGAAAATACAGACGGAGTCAGAGATGGAGGAAAAGCAAAGTGGCAATTTCTGGTTTATTCATTTTATTATTCTTGAAATAGTAGACCGGTTAGTCTGCATCAAGTCAGCGGCCCTAACAACTGTTCATTGAACACCCGAGAGTTTAGTTGGCTGATATATTAACAACCGAACGAGTGCAAACACACATACCCAGCCTTTTCTACACGGCTGTTTCCAAAGGACGTAATAAAATGACTCAGGTGTGCTGTTGGGCCACGGGCGGTGAGCAATTTCCAGGACCAACAGGATTATCAGTGTATGTTCTGGAAGATGGCAGGAGATCAGCCTTCAAGTTACGAAAACAGTTAGCGTTAATTGGTCTTCATCTGTCACCTCAAACAGAGCCGAGGACGGCTTGAAACCAAGAGAGAAGGGGAGAGGAGTGGGGGAGCTTACTGACGGGACAGTGATGAAAATTGGTGGCAAGATAATGAGTCTCGTCGTTTCATCCTCTCGTTCGGCGTGTCTCATTATTCAGAGTAACTGGTTGGAGAGAGGCTTCACAGTCTGCTGCTTATTAAAAAACCCGGAGCGCCTTCAGTTGAGTTCATCAGCTCCTCCGTCCTTCTCTTCCCTCCATCAGACCGCCGGCATCTTCTCATCCCATCCCTTTCTTCCTCCTCCTCCTCCTCGCTCAGTTTGAACTACATCCTTTCTCGCTTGATTCTTTATCCCTCGCTCTTCCCATCTGTTTATTTTTTTTTCTACCCAACCATCCTGTAGAGCGAGCCGGTGAGGCAGGGATGAGGATGAGGAGGAAGACCAGCCATCTCTAACCAGGGAGAGATCAGGAGAGAAAAATACTATTCCTTTTGTGACAGCTGAGGCTTTTATATCAAAGGAGGTCTTCTCATTTCCTGTTGATAGTCTTTTTAATTTATTCCCTATGTCTTCCCTCCTCAGGCCCAGCTCTTCCTCCTTCCTCCAGCCCTGCTCGCCCGTGCACCGTGGCAGATTGTTTGGAATCAATAAAGATGGTTGTTGGCAGACGGAAGTCACGGGGCGGGACGGTGGCTCAGTAAATGCTAATTTCACTTCTCACAAATCAGCACCTGCGTCGATCCGACATGAGGTCTGCAGTCAGCAACAATTAAAAACTCGTGCACGTGTCGCGTGAATGTGCTTCAAAATTGTCACGGTGGATTTTAAACGAAGAGATTTAGACGGAGCAAACTCAGAAAGGAACTTTTTTTTTTTTAAAAAAAACAAAAGCAATCAGTGGGGAAAAAAAAGTTAGATCACATTGATTCTTCAGGTTAAAAAAAAAAAAAACTTCCTAAAACAATCACTGACCATGGTGAGTACAGTATTTGTACTATATTCATCACAAGTTTTCATTCTGCAGTCATTCAAACAAACAAAAAACATGCAATAGTCCTGTATCATAAAACGATATTATCCTCCACTGTGGTGAATGTAGGTGAACAAAAATAATAGTGATGTTGCTGTTTTCAGGTAAAAGTATTAAGAGCACAGTTTTAAGCAACAGGAAGCTGTTGCTGGTCCGACACGGAGCTATATTAATTAGCACGGCTCCATTTAAAGATGAAATAAACACAGACTGTGAAGTGCGTGAAGCTGAAGTTACATATTTATTCTCCTCCTCATTTGGCCTCCTGCACATACTGACGGAAGACAATAAAGAAGCAAATATTAAATGTGAAACGTGTTCTCCAGCGGCCTCTCGACTCATCGCACATCCGGAGAAAATAATCACTTCACACACACGCAAGAGGCCCGTGAGCTCAGCTATAATAAGCTTTTGTCATGTTTCTCACATTAAAAAAAAACTGGAAACTAAAAAAACCAAACACTCAAGCACACAGGGCACAGTCCTTGCAGCGCTTTTATTCCTGGAGTAAACCACAGATCACAGCTTAAGAAGCACACATTTCATTGACAATACAAGGAAAAAAACTAATCAAAAGCTGAAGGAGAGCCAGTGTGCACTTCATACAAAGCAATGAGCTATTCACAACTTATACTCCTGCAGAAGAGGATCTTGATTTGTGTCACAGAGGAGGAGGAAACGATGTTCCTCGCAGCAGTTTGCGTTCCAAGCAACCAAATCCGATAAAGTCATCCATTCAGAGTTTGGTTGCCTCTGATGGAGGCGAGAGAGAGAAAAAAGATTTGTAAAACAAGCGTAGTGGACGTTTAACCTAAGTCACGGAGCAGTTGATAGTGTTTGGGCCACTGGAGCATCTGGTTGCTTCAGAGGGATCCGTTAACGAGGATTAGTCTCTCTCAGTCCAACATGCAGGCACACACATCAGACAGTGTTGCCAGGCGTTGGTGCAGCGTTAGGTTTTTGGAGGCCGTCCTGCAGCAGCTCTGTCTCACAGACGGACGGTTCCGGTTCATCTATCAGCCAAGCACCGCTACTGCTGCTGCAAAACCTGCTCCACGTCCATTACAGAGCAGAGGACACCAACTGCTGCCACACACAGGCTTTGTTCAAAAAGACTGCGTGGCAGGATTCTGTGGTATTTGGTGTTGAACCCAAGTGCAGGCAGACCACGGACACTCAGGCGTAAAATAATTAATTTATTAACTGTAACAAAACAAAGCTGATGAGCAACAAACTTACTTTAAGGCGATACGGAGGGTGAACAGAAACATGACACCACACAGGACTATCCACGGACAGATGAGGAAAAACGACGCAGAATATGATGTAAGATTTTGAAAGACAATGAAGAACACCTGGGGTGATTGGGACAGGTGTGACAGGGTAAGACAACATGAGGGAGGGTAGGAAAATACAAGAATCACAAGACACAAACCACACAGATCCTCTCAGTATCCCCCCCCACCCCCTCAAAGGACGTCCCTCAACATCTCAAAATCATTCAAACTCAGGTGGGAGGAGGGGGTGGGGGTAACAGGACGGAGGGCACAAGAAAAACACAAGGGTTCAAAAAAAAAAAGAAAAATCTACAGACTAAACCTGGACTGTACATAAAAATTCAAAAAGTTCAGGCAGACAGCCAGGGGACCATCCAGAGTGGGACAATAGTTCTGGCCAATGGCCCAGCAGCAGTCCATCCTTGGCCAGAGATGTCCACCTGGAACTCCTGGGAATCAGTAGAACGAAAGGAGTCGAGACAACAGGGTAGGCTTCGGCACCAGGTGAACCAGACAGCGAACCAGGAAGGTGAGTCGCAGAAGATGATGATTCAGACAAGAAGATAGAAAATCAGCCAAATGTTCAAAGCTACAATTATTTTTTTATCCGTCATATCGTAAAAGTTTACTCAATTGTTCTATTTATAATTGATCAGCTCCTCTGGAGAAATGAACACCCACCTAATGTTTCTGACCTGCTACAAAATCTTGTGTTGTAGTTTTATATAAGTAGCCTCAGGTCTGTTCCGTTTCAAATGACTTTTCCTATGAATCAAAGAAAAACATGTTTCCTTCTTTCCACCAATACAAAAGTGCCCTAATTTATCATTTAGTGAATCTGCACTGCTAATTTCCGCTGCTGTTTTTAGTGCTAAGTTTAATAACTTTAGTTTTTTTAAAATGCAAATTAAATGAAAAAGATGGAAATTAAAGGGCCTGTGTGTAAATTTAACAGTAAATGAAACTTAAATGAATACAGAGGTTTATAAATCTGACCCAAAGCATGTGTATGCACATTTCTGCTTATTTGTATTTTAACTCACAGTTGTTTGGTCTAAAGTTTAAAATCATGTGTGGAGCATCTATTCAGCCGTTCTAAATAAGAAAAGTCTACTTGTGAGCAGAAACAGGATTTAAAAACTGCTTTTTAACAGAAACAAGCTGTTTTCATTTATTTTTATTAGTCTGTGTTCATAGAATAAAGTAGTTAATCTAGATTTTTCCAGGTTTAAATCCTTTAAAATATATACAAACACTTTTTTTGTCCTCTGTCGCAGAGTTAAGAGGTGGAATTGGACATACCATGTCTGCCCATGTTGTGACCATCATAACTTCAAAAACAAGTGAGGTACTGACTTCTATTTTGAGTGTGGCTGCAACTAAGCGTAGCAAAGACCACTATTGAAAATTGGGTTGCCACTTCAAAATCCAAGATGGCTACCACTATATGTGGGTAAACCAGCCAACCCTATTTGCGGAAACCATGCTTTTATATTGCCTCAAGTGGAGGAGTTCAAGTATCTCAGGGGTTTGTTCACAAGTGAGGGAGGAATGGAGCGTGAGATTGACAGACAGATTGGTGCAGCATCTGCAGTATTGCGGACTCTGTACCGGTCCGTTGGGGTGAAGAGAGAGCTGAGCTGTAAGGCAAAGCTCTCTGTTTACCGGTCAGTCTATGTTCCTACCCTCACCTATTGTCATGAGCTCTGGATAGTGACAGAAAGAATGAGATCACAGATACAGGTGGTTGAAATGAATTTGGTTATCCGGTAGAGGCTCGGAGTAGAATCGCTACTCCTCCATGTCGAGAGGAGCCAGTTGAGTTGGTGCGGGCATCTGGTAAGGATGCGCCCTGGGCGCTTCCCTAAGGAGGTACTTTGGGCATGTCCAACTGGAAGGAGACCCCGGGGAAGACCCAGGACATGCTGGAGTGACTACGTCTCTTGGTTGGCCTGGGAACACCTTGGAATCCTCCCAGAAGAGCTGGAAGAGGTGGCTGTGGAAAGAGGTGTCTGGACCTCCCTGCTCAAGCTGCTGCCCCCGTGACTCGACTTCTAGTTGGATGGGTGGATGCTTTTATATTGCTTAAAAGTATAGTTTCTTTAAGTGATTGGGGTGGCCCTTCAGGTGGCCAAGGATTAAACTATGGTGGTCAATGCCACCATTGGCCACCCGCTGGTTCCGCCATTGCGCCTGGAATCTGTCACTCTGCACTGCCTCAAAAAACAAACAAACAAAGTTTTGTATATATTTATAAAAAAATTAAAATAAACTGCCTTTCTTCTTATACACAGTGTAACTCCTACCCATTTGAAGATCTTGCACCAAAAACATTAAGGTTTACTTGCATCCACCACTCAAATCCCTCAGTGACGGGTGCATCAGCTTGTTATTAGATACAAATCATTAACAAGGGACTACTTTTTGCAGTGTGAATAAAAATGAGCAGACTGACCTCTGACCTCTGCATGATTCATCATCTCAGTGTGACCTGGCCACTCAACCTTTGTCACGTTACATTTTCATCTCTAAAACTGGCTTTTTATAACGCAGCTACCGCTGCATCGCAGTTTTATATCTCATTATTTTTAGCCATTGATCGTCCCCGAAGGCCGGAGGATAAGAATAAAGAAAAATCTCCCCCCCCCCCCCACCCCCACCC
>JARVGV010001030.1:15279803-15289908 GCA_031762435.1 Hypsolebias longignatus | reverse complement strand
CGGCCGCCACGGCGAGCAGGTCCGGTTTAAGTCTAAATCGGTTTCCGGCCGGGCCGCAGGAACGGATCTCGGCCGTAAACCGGGGACTACCTGTATATATTTTTAATCTCCCAGGTCTGTCTGTAGCTCTGTGTGCTGGAGAACTCAAAAAGCCAAGCAAAACATTTTCAAATTTTCAAAAGTCAAAGGCAGAGTTCTGCGATAGATTTTTTTTATTTTTTATTTTTTAAAGACAACTCCCAGACTTGTGTGATTTTGTCATGGATAGCTCCTGGATTCTTTTCTTTTTCAACTCTCTTGGTTTAACTGATGTGCAAGACAGATATGGAAGAGTGTGTAAGGCTGGAGCGGAAGCAGCTATTTGGAGTGTGGCGAGAGGAGGGAGCGTAAAGGCTGGAGCGAGTGGGAGCGGGAGATAATCCTTGCAAAGAGTGGAGTGTGGGAGGCCAGACCACGCTGATCAATGACGAGCGTCTGAGGGGGCCTAGGGGAGGACATGACGAGTCTGAGCAAGGAAGACGATCAAACACACACTCAGCAGCTCAGTACTGGAGAGTGTGTGAGCCACCATAAGAGCATGAGAGGGTCCAAGCGTAGAATCTCCAGGAAAAAAACTTTTTTTTCTTGTGTGTGCTGAAATAATCAGATAATCAATGAAGAAGTTAAATAAAGTCCTTGAAGGAGTGCAGGATCTTGCAGCATGTGTTAGTGTTTGGAGTATGTGTTGTGAATGACGGTCAGCTATTACCACACTGATTATAGGTACAATGCCTGTAAAGTCAGCTAAAGAATGCCCATTGTTTTTCTTAAACCTGTGTTCCCCTTCTTTAATCGGACTGACCCCCTAAGTTTTTTACCAGTAGATCGTCATCCAATTAATAATTTCTGAGAGTTAGAATAAAATCTACTCTCTTTAAAACAAATACAGTAGTCCCTCATTACTGTGTGGTTCGATTTTCGCGGATTCGCTCCATCGCGGTATTTCAAAGTATGACTGAACACCAGAAAATACATTTAAATAAAATTGTACAGGACACGATAGTAAACTTTAATATTATGTGACTGGGACAGTACTGGATACAGTGCTGTACATTAAATAGTTAACAGAAAAAAATAAAATATTTCAGACAGGCACTGCCATTTTGTAGTTTTCTCTCAGTAAGCCTTCACTGTATTCCTGTTCATGACGACCACATTTCCCAGAAGGCAACAGGGCCCTACCCAGAAGCCCTGTTTCTTTCTGCTGAAAAACTAGGTGGAAAGTTTTTATCTGATCTGAGCGGATGCAGAGAAGCAGCACGGAACCGAACCAGAACCGGACCAGAAGCAGACCTCCAGATCCAAGAGTGAATCTTGAGCTGGTAGCCCGCCCACGTGGACCTCCGAGCGGGGATGCACGCAGATGGTCCGGCGGTCCATCCATAGCCCACGGCCACGTTTCTTCATGTCTTAGAACAGGACAACGAAGAGACCTTAGCAGACATGCACAGCCGAAGGTCCAGCACTCCATCCGGAGCTCATCGAGAGTTTGTCAACCAGCCGACGAGAACCAACACGCTGGTAAGTAAAATTTAGAAGCTACTGTACATTGAACTATGTTATTAAATTAGCAGGTTTAAGAGTTTAGAAAATTAACTGTGAGCTTCGTTACATCAGGTTATGTCTGGAGAAACTAACCGCGTCAGACCGGAATAGTCGGACCGGAACAGAGAGCCACTGCTGTTCTTCAGAGCTGATAAATAAAATTTAGTAGCTACATATACAGTACTAAACGTATGTTGTTAAAATGATGTCGGTTTAAGAGATTAGAACATTGCAAGAGTGTGGGAAGGGTTTATAAAGCCTTAATAGATTTTTAAATATTAAAATAAATATAATGTCAGAACATTTATAGTTAATTTTAATAATTATAATAGTTAATATTTATAGATGACTCACCAACCTGGAGCAATAATTTAATAAGGATAAACATCTTTACAAGATAGTAAATCATGATGACGATGTCAAAATAGTCTTGTTAGACCAAATAATAAATTTAAACATTGTATTTTCACCAAAATACTTAAAAAAAAAAAAGTGTTTGTTTCTTTAAAGCGGTGCTGTTGGACACTCCTGTTCATCCTACAGGGAAATAGAAGCAGAGAGCAGTGTTTCGTACCACATCCTTCCTGTAAAGCACCTCCAGGATGTCACAGAGCAGCTGGCAACACGCCTTCGGTTCCTCCTCCTTCTCCAGGTGGAACTTCAGCTGCTCCGTCATCAGCGGCAGAAGGATTTCACGGCAATCTGCAGGGACGCCGGCAAAAACACATATTTGCCACGGCTCTCAACACACGGAGCAGATGATAGACCACACATGGCGGTAACAACATATGGTTTTGACTCAGTCGGCGCAGACGTACCGAGCAGAATCTCAGCAGAATAAATTAAAATGTTTTATTTATTATTTAAAAACAATTTTGGGAAAATAGGTAATAAACAGTAGGGGTTTTTTGTGCTTTAATTACATGATTACACATGTTTAATGCTGTGTAGCTGATCCTGCCTAAGTCTTCAGCTGAAAATTAATCAGAAAAGACATGTGCCAAGTTGAACCACCTGTTCCACGTAATTAAAAAAGTGCCTGAAGAACTTGAAGCACACTCAAACAATCATGATCCTCCATCTCCATCTTCTGCCACTTATATGTAGTCGGGTCACGGAGGCAACAGGTCCAGGGGAGAAACCCAGACCTCGCTTTCCTCAGCAACACCCTCCAGCTCCTCTTGGGAAACCCCAAGGCATTCCCAGGCCAGAGAGGATATACAATCCCTCCAGCAGGTTCTGAGTCTTCTCCAGCCAGGACCTCTTACCAGTAGGATTTGCCCAGAAAACCTCTAAAGGGAGGCATCCAGGAGGCATCCTAATCAGATGTCTGAACCACCTCAACTGGCTCCTTTCGATACAAAGCAGCAGAGGCAATACTCCGAGCTCCCCCTAATCTTGAACCTCTTTTAAAATCTTTTATAAGAAACGAGTAAAGAATCGAACTAACCCAAGGTTGGAAACATTTACAATTAAAATGCATTTTTATCAACTTTCCTACATGAGACTTTATTCTTTTTTTCTTTTTGGTGCTGTGCTTGGTGTAACTCAGTCATACAGGATATGGCAAATACAAATAAATAAATAAAAACTGGACTTCTATGCTGTGGTGAAGAATGTTTCACTTCTTATCCAATTGAAGTGAGAAAGTTCCCATTGGGAAACTTTATTTGTTTCACTTTTATTTAATTTTAATTTTGTTTTTTTGCATTTGCCATGTTTTGGAAGACTGAAAATCTACACCAGCATCTATCCTAATAAATAAAATTTGAATAAAACCACAAAATCCTACAACATTTAACACTAAGGTAGAGTAAATGTACATATAAAAAAATATATAGATAATATCATTATATTCTATTCAAATACTGTATACTTTATTGATCCCAAACGGAAATTAAATGTTGTAACTCGTTATCCTTGTTTCATTAAGATATGTTATAGATACTGCTGGCTGTAAGCAGGAAGGATCTCTTGTAAAGGTCTGTCCCATCTGATCCATCCACTCAGACTCAGCTGGCCTCTCAGTTCCCCTGAGCTGCAGGATCGCCTGAATGCCGGGCAGAACTCCTCCCTGAGCAATAGTTACTCCTCCTAGCAGCCTGCCGAGCTCCTTGGGAGACGATACCGGTCCTTCTGCTGTCAAGAGCCATGTTTCCTGCCAGTTCCAGGATCTCAGTGGTCAGGCGCTTGAGCACAGCAGGCAGGGAGATGGGAATGCATCTACGGCGCCTCCTTTTCAACTCCTTTGAAAATTGGGGCTGTAGCTGAGATATTATTTGAGCTTTGTTGCATTGTGCTAGTTTTGGTTTATTTCTTTAAGTGTATATGCTGGTGAAGATTCTCAGTCATCCAGGACATGGTGAATTCAAAAACCTTCAAAACAAAAACAACTTTGTAATATAATGCAGCTTTAGGATTGATTCCCAGCCAGTTTTTACACCTGAGGAGGAGGCCTCATCTGTGAATTAGACTAACAAAGACCTAAGAAACCCCTATTGTTAAGGTGTGAGGTGTGATTTGTCAATCTACATAGGTACCGGTATGTGTGTATCTTATCTCAGCCTTTAAAACCTGAACCCCACACTCACTGCTCTTTGAATTGAGAAAGCTCCTCGGACAAAGAGCGAAACATCTTCTGTTACAAATGAAGTCCAGTTGTTTTTGTATTGAAAGTTTTTTTGAATTTATTTTTTAGACATTTATTTGGTACAGTTACAGCTGTTGATAACAAATGTCCCTGTGTGACAATTGGGACAAAGCTTTGACTCAGAAATATATTTTTGTTAATACTTTATGGAAAGAAAAATATTAAGATATATCTCGTATATCATGATTTATCTTAAAATATCTAGATATTCATGTTGGTTCATATCGCCTAGCCCAAATCATATCTTGGTGTGATTTCAGCCAAGAAATCAGAGAATTCACTTAGGAAGTCTTTGCTGTATTTTGGACGATAGTAAACCAGAGCATATAGCAGCATGGGAGAATGTCCCAGTTCAAAAATGCTCAGTTCAAAGCTAGAGTAGGAAACCGTGATGGACAGCTGTTTACAGTCAAATTTTGGTTTGAAGATTGTTAATAGTCCACCACCACGGCCCAATGACCGTGGGAAATTAAAACAAACAGTCAGAAGGTAATAATTCCACCAAGGCGCTGGACTTAGACACATTTCCATGTGATGCAGAGGAAATCCAACTCCTACTCGTTAAAAAGTCCCTGAGGATAAGTCTTGTTGGTTACCAATCTTGTGATCACCAAACACATCCTGATCAGGTCCAAAACAGACACAGTAACAGTGAGAGGAGCGTGTGCCAGTGGCCGTCAATTTTGAACATCAGCGCCTCCTGGTTGGATTGTGCGACGCGCAGGTAAACAACTGCGGTTGTTTACAAGGTCTGAGCACGCAGATAGCAGGCCAACAGCAGGGCCCCTGAATTTGCCACAGGTCAGAGGTGATATCTTGCAAATGCTTATCGCCAAATAATGGCCAACAACAGTCACCCCGTGAGATACTGGCTTTATGTGACCTTTTTCAGATTGTGGTTTTGTGTTATACTGTGTAAATGTTTAAATATCCTGTTTTTTTCCAGCTAAGGCGACTGTCTCAGCTGAAGCCCATATTATCCAAAAATAACCTGGAGACAGTAATACACGCATTTATTACATCTAGGCTTGATTACTGCAATTCACTCCTGTTTGGTATCAGTCAGACCACCATTGCACGGCTACAACTGGTCCAAAATGCAGCGGCCTGATTTTTAACCAGTACAGGCAAAAGAGAGCAAATTACACTAGTCTTGGCCTCCCTGCACTGGCTACTGGTTCATCTCCGAATCCAGTTCAAAATACTGCTGTATGTCTACAAATCGCTGAACAGCCCCCCCATCTCTCTGATTTGCTACAGCCATATGTTCCACCACGTTCTCTGAGGTCAGCGGACCAGTTACTTCTCACAGTTCCAGGATCTTGTCTTGAATGCAGAGGTGACCGGGCCTTCTCTGTAGCAGGACCAAGACTCTGGAACGAGTTACCTCTGCTCATCAGACAGGCCCCCTCCCTCTCGGTTTTCAAATCACATTTAAAGACTCACTACTATTCTGTTGCTTTCAACACCAGATGATCTGTGTTTGGTCATTATATTTACTATCTGCGACGATTTTACGTCTATATTCTGATTTTTTTACTTCATTTTGTATGTTGCCTATGTGCTGCCTGTTGTTTGTTTGCACAGCACTTTGGTTGGCTTTGTCGCTGTTTTAAGTGCTCTATAAATAAAATGGTATGGTATGTATTTTGGTACAATATTAATAAAGCTTATTTTGATTCTGATTCTGGAATCTCCTTTTTTTCTACAACAGCCACTACCTTTTATGGCAGAGATAAAAAAAAAAATCATATTTTGTTGAGAAGATGATGAAGTTCAGCAGTTTTGGACTTAATCTCATGCATGATTTAACACAAGACCTGACACCTGGAGCATGTGCTGCGAATGACTCTTAGCTACTACCACAACATATTTGAGCTCAAAATCTGCAAAACTGAGTGAGTATAGCCAGTAAAATCTTTCCAGGGGCTAACTGTATATTTTACTAATAGACAAATGGATGCCTCCAAAGCTTTGAGGAAAGATGTTGTTCATTGAGTAGTGTTTGGAGTATGTGTTATTCAGTACTGATAATGAGTACTTAATGAGTAAGTACTTAATTATTACACACTGAATTTAGAAACACTTTTTTTTCCCCTTCCCTCAGTTACTCGCAAAGTGAAAAAGAAAATGACATCACCAGCATAAAGTGGCATCGGTTTGAAATTTCAAGGTTTCGGGGTGTTTCTATGAGTAAAAGTATAAATACTTGAGGCTGATGTCGAGCCTGATACCAGTATCTGCACATTACTAATTTTAGGTTGGATGCCAACACATTTTGGGGCTTTTGCTGAATAATAAATGTTAAAATTCTTATGAAAGAGGATTAGGATCATGGTGCAAAAAATACACTTTTTCCTAAATTTTTTACTTTAACCTATGACAAATCTAAACAATTTAAAATGATCCATCCTGACAAAATGAATAACCAGAATAAGATGTTATAACATAAAAAGAATTAACATTTCTGCTCGTGACATTTAGGATGTTAAACACAATAATTTCCCCCTCTTTTTTCACATTTTATTGACACAAAACTCATCAGAATTCTTAGTTCACATCATGCAAACCACATTATTTGTGTTTTAGCCTCTTTAGGCTGCCTCCCTGAATGTGTTACAATTGACTTTAAGATTACTTATCGATTCTTGGCCTCTTTTGTTTAGCTGGGAACTAAAATAATGTTTACATTTGAGCCTCTGAGGCTCTGTATAGACCCGCTAGACAAATTCAAACTTTTATTCCTCATTTCTTCTATCATAAATCACTGCACCCGGCATATTGCTTTTATTCTAACTAATGAATTTAACATTGGTTTTTTTTACAACTCACTCTCGTATTACTGAAGCTGCTGAGAGAGCACTAAAAATATAAATAAATGAAACCATGCTTCATATGGAAAAAATAGCTGCTAATTTAAGAGCATCCAAGAGTTGAATCACAGTTGTGATTCATCAGCTTATTGGATGCAGAGGACGACTCTTTAAATACCAGCAGAGACCAGTCAGAACATGCAAACGAGCCGAATCCCGCGGCAGCACAAACACTGACTGACACGTGTTTAATTACTGCGGTCAAACTCGCAATCACGCATGAAGAGCAGGGAAAACACAAAGGATGCCCAGTGTAAACATAATTAAGGCGTTTGTTCTCCGTGTGTGTTTGCCTCCGAGTTGTGCGGCTGTTTATGTTGTCGTGTGCGTGTTCACGCTCGGCTTACATCATTCCGACAGTCGAGCGGTCGGGAGCGAGCGCCTGCCGTCGAGAAACTGTTCAGCCGAGCCGAACTGCGGGCAGTTTGGGCGCTGGGCTCGGCGTGCGTTGTTTTGCCGCGCTCGGTTCAGGTCGGCGGCGGGTCACTTGCTGGTCGTTCGCCTGCATGTCATCTGTTAAATGTCACCGCGGCACCGGCAGCGCCGCTCTCATCCAATCATGGAAACAAACCAGACTTTCGGCGTAAACTAAATGTGGAGTTGTCATGACGATCATCTGTTTTTATTCATTCTCTCGCTCCTTTATTTCTTCTTTTCTTGACCCCTCGTCTCCTCCGCACCTCCGTCACCTTACGCTCCCTCCCTCTATCCAACATCCATCTCATTTCTACAGCAATCATGCTTCCTCCCTGTGATTATAACTCCAAGATGGCGTCTTGTGGCTCCTTTAAACTTGAACAAAAAAAAAATGTGGACGTTTCCCACCAGTACTCGCTCCCCTTCGTCCGTCACCTGTAAATAACTGATCTTAAAGTTTTACTGAGGCCTGAATGGACTGGGTCCTGTGCACCTGGCCTCCTGCCATCTTTTGTCTGGTTTACAGAGATCAGGTCATTTGAGTCTCTTCTGAAAACACATTTGTACTCATTAGCTTTTAATGCAGAAAGCCATAACAAATTTGCCCTATTTTAATGATTTAATTTTATTTATCACATTTTTAATGATTTGCTTTTGCTAACTGTTTCGTGCGCAGCATTTTGGTCAGAAGCAGCTGTTTTTAAACGTGTCGTCTAAATAAATGTATTTGATTTGATTTAATACCTCCATGATCACCTTTACCTTGCCTTCTTCCTCCCACCGTTACATTTTCATTCTCACCCCCTTTCTCCCCCCACTCCTCCCCCTCCCTCCCTCCCTCTTTCGTTCTCCTTCTGTCACCTGAGGTAGACGGTTCTGTCAGGAGTCGGCCTTATTTACCGCCTCTCTTCGCTCCTGTTTACATTATCGATCGGTGAGGTTGCTTTAGTTCCACCATACATCAACATCCCCACCTCCACCTCCTCCTCCTCCCAGTGTTACGGCTGCTGGCTCACATTACCCTGAAACACAGACCGAGACGGGAGATTGGAACGAGGTGTGGGGGAGGAGCTAGCGGAGCATGCTAGGATGTGTGAGAGATTTATGCTTGAAGGAGAGAGTGTGTGAGTGAGCAGTCTGCTCCAAGTGTGTGTGGCTGACATTAAATGTTTGTGGAATGCTGAAAACATACATAGTCTCCACATGTGAGTGTACAGAGCTGTTATTTCATGAATCCTTCAATTTGAAAAGCGCACACCGGGCTGCTGATGTCCAAAACCCCATCATTAGAAAAATAACAGTTGTGGTACCATCCACCTGGCTTGTCCACGACTAGAAGCCCTGGCTGCAGATTCAGGAGCAGCCTGCAGGAGCAAATTAATACTGTACAGCAAAAACGTTGCGTCTAACTGGAGCACAAAAATGAAATGCTGCATCCAGAAAGTTTCTAAAATGTCCAAAAGAAACATGGAGGTTCTAGACCAAGTGGACCGGTCAAACACGACCCACCACAGATCAGCCCGGATCAAACTGCAGTATTTAATGTTTTTGCTTAGTTCTCGTCTCTGTTGATTAATGAGGAAAACACA
Organism: Hypsolebias longignatus; assembly: GCA_031762435.1. Classification (NCBI taxonomy): domain Eukaryota; kingdom Metazoa; phylum Chordata; class Actinopteri; order Cyprinodontiformes; family Rivulidae; genus Hypsolebias; species Hypsolebias longignatus. Next base: position 15,280,795 of record JARVGV010001030.1, on the reverse strand, counting down.
GAGCAGCTCCTTCAAGATGACTTGCAGCTCCATCTTTACAGAACGGCCGCTTTCGTTACAGAGAGCAACAAGCGCCGGACACACACAGACACACATAGACACACACAGACACACATAGACACACACAGACACACATAGACACACACAGACACACACAGACACACATAGACACACACAGACACACACAGACACACACAGAAATACTTAACACTGCCTGCAAATGAGTTTTAGGGAGTAATATAGATAAATGGCTGTTATTAGTGAGGGTGTCATCAATGCTAAACCTCTTGTGCACTGTGTTACACATACCTAAAATAAATAAGGTTTAAAAATAAAGAAAATGTATTTCTAAAACGTTAAAAACTAAATGGACTCAAGAGTAATAGCATCAAGACCAAAAACAGATAGTTGTAGAAAATTAAAAAACAACTTATTAAAATACATTTTGAAACAATAACTTGTCCACATGAAGACAGGAAGACGGATGTTTTACAAAAACACATTTTCTTCTCCATGTGTATAGTATACTGCTTTAATGTGGATCAGGAAGTGGGAAAGTTTAGTGAGGGTGAAGTCCGGAAAGTTCTGAAAAGAATAAAGAAGAGGAAGACCGTAGACACGATGACATAGGGGAGGTTTGGAAATGTCTTGGAGAGATGGCAGGGAGGTTTTTGACTTAAATATTCAATGGCATATTTGAAGGTGAGAAAATGCCTGAAGAATGGAGAAGAAGTGTGCTGGTGCCCATTTTGAAGAACAATGGTGATGTACAGAGTTTTAGCAACTACAGAGGAACTAAGTTGATGATTTAAACAATGAAGATCTGGGAGAGAGTTGTGGAAGCAAGACTTAGACAAGATGTGACTATTTGTAAGCAACAGTGTGGTTTCATGCCAAGAAAGAGCACCACAGATGCATCTTTGCTTTGAGAATGCTGATGGAGAAGTACAGAGAGGGTCAGAAAGAACTCCATTGTGTGTTTGTGGATTTAG
>JARVGV010001030.1:15246907-15256961 GCA_031762435.1 Hypsolebias longignatus | reverse complement strand
CTCCGACCTACGGCAGAATCGAGCTACAAACGGTCCTTAGGTCCGGAACCCGTTCGTAGGTCGGGGACTACCTGTAGACCCATTACACATGTAATGAAAACATGTCAAGCCTTTCTTGTAATTTTGATAATTATGGCTTAGAAATGATTAAAAAAACCACATTTAGTGTGTCAGAAAATTAGAATACTGTAGATGTTCTGTTTTGTAAAATCCTTGTGTCTCACTAACACATGAGCCTATAAATGTTTCATTCCTCAAGTTAAGCCACTCCTGAACCAGAGACAACATCAGACGTGTCTTACCTGCAGAGACAAAGAACTGGACTCTTGCTCAGTGATCCAATGTCCTCTTTTCAGATGAAAGTACATTTTCTTGTCATTTAGAAATCAAGGTCCCGGAGTCTGGAGGAAGAGTGGAGAGGCTCAAAATTCACGTTGCTTGAAGTCCAGAGTGGAGTCTCCACAGTCAGTGATGGTTTGGTGCCATGTCCTCTATTCACTGAGTTTTCTGAAGTCCACAGTCCACGCAGCATCTACCAGAACATTTTAGGGACTTCATGCTTCATTCTGCTGACGAGCTTTATGGAGAGGCTGATTTTATTTTCCAGCAGGACTTGGCTCCTGCTGACAAGATCCCAAAAGCTGGTTCTGTAATGTTCTAATTTTCTGAGACACTGAGTTTTGGTTTTTCATTATTTGTAAGCTATAATAATCAAAATTACAAGAAGTAAAAGCTTGAATTATTTTAATTTGTGTAATGAATCTATTTAATATATGTGTTTCTCATTCTGAAATGATGGACAATAAAAATGAACGTTTTCACCATATTCTAACTTTTTAAGATGCACCTGTATATTCCAAAGTGAAAACTGGCAAGATTTTCTGTGAACGTTTATGTTGCACTTTGCTCATTCAGGAGTGAAGGAAGAACGGATTGTGAGATTGACAGACGGAGTCAATGCAACTTCTGCAGTATGTGAACTCCGTGCTGGTCTTTTTTGGTGAAGATTGAGCTGAGCTGCAAGTCAATGCTCTGTAATTAATTCAGTTACTCTCACATATGGTCACAAACTCTGGGTAGTGGCCAAAAGAACAAAATCACAGATAAACAACCAAAATGAGTTTTCTCTGCAGGGTAGCTGGACTCTCAGAGTTAGTCCAAGAAGTTCAGTTATCTCAGACACTCAGAGTAGAACTGCTGCTCCTCATGGAAAAGGTTGCAGCTGAGGTGGTTTGGGCATCTGGTAAGGATGCCCTCGAATGACTCCCTAGGGATGTTTTACAGGCATGTTCGACTGGAGGTACGGAAGCCCATTTCCGTCATGAAAGAAAAAATGAAAGCCAAACAGGAAGTCATAATTTTGAGTTTCAAAGTCATAATTATGAGAATAAAAGACATAATTACAAGTTTTAAAGTCATAATTATGAGAATAAAAGCCATAATTACAAGTTTTAAAGTCATAATTATGAAAATAAAAGTCATAATTTCGAGTTTTAGTCATAATTATGAAAATAAAAGTCATAATTTCGAGTTTTAAAGTCATGATTATGAGAATAAAAGTCATAATTACAAGTTTTAAAGTCATAGTTATGAGAATAAAAGTCATAATTACAAGTTTTAAAGTCATAATTATGAAAATAAAAGTCATAATTTCGAGTTTTAAAATCATAATTTCGACACTTCTAATTTCAATTTCAAGTTTGTCCCTTGCCGGACACCGTAACAGGGATGCAATTTCCTGTCAGATAGTTTTCCTGCATAGCACATGGATTCATTCAATGCATGTCCCTCTGTCTGTCTTCAAATATCAATCATTTTAAATAAAGGCATGTAATGTATACATCTTTTCATAGCATTTAGTATCAAAGCCCATTTCCGCTATGAAATAAAAGGCCAACAGGAAGTCATAATTGAGTTTTAACGTCATAATTACGATAACAAAAGTCATAAGTATGACTTTTAAAGTCATAATTTCAACTTTAAAGTAATAATTATGAGAATATGTTAAAACTCATAATCATGACTTTTATTCTTGTAATTATGACTTTAAAAGTCGAAATTATGTCTTTCTGTTGGGCTTTTATTTTTTCTTTCATGGCGGAAATGGGCTTCCTTAGAGAAGACCCCAGGGATCTTGGAGAGACTGTCTTTCAGCTGGCCTGGGAATGCCTTGTCCTCCCAGAGAAGCTGGACATGGTGTCCGTGCCTCCTTGCTCAAACTCCTGCCCCAGCGACCCGACTCCAGAGCAAGAGGCAGATGAGGGATGGATGGGAACGAGGTGGACTTTTCTCTGTTGAACTGACAGCAAGCACCGGATTGAAAGTCAGTGTGTAAATTGAGTATTAACTTTCCTTGTTTGTAAGTCAATATTACCATCACACAAGTGTGCACAACATCCAACGAGAGGAACATCACCATAAAAAAAAAAATGCATAAAGATCACAAAGAGACACCGCCTCATCTACAGGGAGGTATTCTGGAGATATGCTTGGCATATTTAATTTAAATAAAATCAGTTCTGCGATGGGGATCATCATGTCAGTCTCTCATGTGGGACACGTGCAGACATTACAGCAGCGCTCTTGATGATTTTTTAATTTCATCTGCAAACTGCGGCCAAACACTTCCTGTCCATTTAGCTGCAAATGAGGTCGTTCTGAGTCCACAGACACCATATTTGCTTTCCCGTAAATTATCCTGTGTGCCTTTAGCTGAAAAAGGCTTTGAGGTTCTTACGTTGAACCTAGATTGCTTCTTGTCAAATGGAGATGAGAAGGAACGGCGCTCGCTCTCTGAACACAGTCTGAAATGCTTCTGTGCAGTTAATAAATACTCATAGAGCCAATCAACCTCTGCACGACTCCCACCTCACTAATGCAAAGAAGCTATCGTCTCTCATGCATTCACCGAGGACAGCCCGTGTTAGCTTTCTTTTTTCCAGGCTGTGGTAACTTCTGACTCTGTGGGAGTTAGTGTAATAGCCCAGCAGGAGTACAGCACACCACTGAGTTGATTGAGACACTGTTCTGTCACTTCAGTGCAGCCAGAAATATGAAGGAAGAATTCATGAGCGGAGGGGAGTGCGAATGAAAAGATCCGTTTGAAGTAGAGCTGCACCAGCCGTGCTCTTTCACTGCAGGAATATATGCAGGTGTATTAGTGCTCAAGGTCGGCCTGCGACCACGAGCATAAATATTATCAGTTACTTCCACAGAGCAGTAACTATGAAGCCCATCTGCTCCTGCTGCAAAAGCACCAAGACTAAATTAAAATCCATTTCTCCTCATCAAATGTTTAACCGTCTGAAATTAACAGAAAAGAGAACATTTTCAGAGAATTTGTTTCTGCAATGTCACGCATGGCTGGAAGTTAAACGTCATAAAATAATAAAATAAAAAACAACACGGAATAAATTAGTAAAATTTGCCATTTCTTTAAAATAAAAGATTTATACAGCTTAAAAAATGTCCTGGTATTCATGGGAAAGCTGCTTTGACACTAAAACAACTGTGGACCAAACATGCAGTCTCCATGGAAACGGCACTCCTCAATGACAGCATCCACCCCGGCAAAAAAAATATGACCTGCCACAAAAGCAGCTCAAGAACAGGTTGAGGGATGCAATAACAAGCCCACGATGTAACTGGACTCCAACCTCTGGGTGTGTTCCTGATCTGAGCTACACGATAAAAAAAATAAAAAAAAGTTCTTGATTGACTGTTCTGTGTGATTTGATGATTCTTTTGAACCATCTGTGGACGATAATGTAATTCATGACATCTGGTTTTAGCTCAAAATTAAATGTAATTTCAACAACTGCTGGATAAATCTTCATGACATTTTAACAAAGTGACTTCTGGTTTACTGGTACTGACTTTTCCTGTGCTGCAAGTAGTTGAATGAAGTGTAACTTTGATTAAAACGTGTTAATAACTACAAACTGTTTTATCACATTATCTGAAACAGACACTTGGGCCTTCCTAAAAAAAAGAACTGACACCTTTTTCGCACAGCCACTAAGATAATGAACAAAACAAACCTGTTTTAGTCTGTGAGCAGCATGGGCAACCATTTTTTTTTTTAATTAAATAGTCATTTCACCTTAATTTAATAATTTAACTCATTTAAAAATAGTTTCTCCCTTTATTCCAATAAAAACAGGTTTTGTGTGCTTGACATGGCCGTGTTCTCAGTGCAGCTTGTGATTCAACACTTGTGGCAAAACTTGTGGATATTTACTAATAGTTAAAATAAGACACTTTACTTTTTAAACATTTGTCTGGTTCACCCATTATCAGAATCAGAATAAGCTTTGTTATTATTGTACAGAAACACAACGAGAATATGTCCGTACAGTCGTCTGAAAGGGACGGAGTGCACGTTGCTGCTCTTTAAGAGCGCGGCCTTCTTATACTTTTCAGAATACAGTTTTTTAGATAGAAAAAGGGACAAAGCCACGAGGAGAGGACAGTGGCATTATAAAAAAGATCTCTTCACACCTTGTCATAACAGGACACGACTTAAAACATTAAAAAAAAAAATTCTGCCAGCAAGCACCTGAACACGTTACAGTACATATGCATTTAAGATGAGGCAGTCCATGAAGCACTAACAAATAGTCCATTGTCCTGATAAAATGATGGTCAGGTGGAACAGTTCTGATAAGTCTCCACTAAAGTTGGGGTGGAGGTTGTGATAGACAAAGCTTTTCTCCAGTTTACACATTTCCCAGGAGAAATTGATAAGTCGTCCTGTTTCGAGGCCAACCGGGGAGTCAGATTCAGATAATCCACAATTGTTGTTTATTCAGGCTGACTATTTTTTTTGTGTCAACCTTGAGTCTTACTGATACTCCAAGATCCAAAATGGCCAGATTAAGGTGCATTCTACTAGTCCGTGCTTCAGAGCCTCTTCAAGTTTGTTTCATGCTGACGAGTCCCAAAGCCGCAGGTGGCCCATTTTTATTACTATTATTTTCATTACCAGCGTGAAAAGCCTTTTGGCATCATTACAGTGAGTAAAATGACTGAGACTGAATGGGGGTTGAAGTTGATCCATTACTGTCATGCATCTGAACCAGCAACTGAGGTAGTCACAGAGCTGAATAGGTAAGCATGTGTGACATGGAGGACAAAGCTTACATCTCTATATTCTGGCCAAAAGTGCCTGCTGCCATTGTAGGGTTTCAACTTTTTCCTCAGGTTCCTGGTTCCTGGGCAGTGCCAATGAGCAGCAGCTGTGGTTCATCTCCCTAATGAGCTCCAGGAGTATAAAGGGCTGCAGAGAAGCTTCTTTCCTTGCTGGAGCATTACATACCAAATGGTAGTAGTTATCAGCCTCCTTGTGATCATTGAACTTAAAGGTTGTTACCTTGTTTTCTCCTCGTGCTCATAGTGCCTGCCTCCTGAGTCTCCAACCCTGGATCCCTCGTCTCCTTCATCATGCCTGCAAAGCAACCACCTTCAGCTGCTCAGCTGCCGTTCCACCACCAGCCCTGCAACTTACTTCTACCTGGAACTACCTACCCTGACCCTCCTCTCCTCTCAATGCGTCAAGATGTCCACTTCAAAGTAAGAACTAAACAACCTGAGACTAACCAACCATCCCTCCTTTATCCTGGACTCACACTATCCCTCCTTCCTCAGGTTTTCCAGGTCACCTTGTAATTTACAATGTTAATACCTCATCACTGTAAATAAATCACTTATATTATTATTATGAGTTTGAGCCTGTTTTCCCTCAGCCCGTTTCTCTTTGGGTCCTCATAATCGTGAAAGCCATTCTTCTGGAATGAGCCATGTCACACGGTGTGAAAAAGCTTCCTCATCCAGTTAACTTTTCAATAATCTGGTTGTAATTCAACAATGTTCAGTCAGGTCATCTTGATGGCTTCTTTTTTTTGCAAAGACGTTTCGTCCTCCATCCAAAAAATCTGAGGAGGCACCAAACACTGTTGTTTTTTTTTTCCACTGAAGAGTGTACTGTTTTGTGGAAATCAGTTTGTTTGGTGGTCATCAGAATGAAGAAGACGTTTGGATGAAGGATGAAACGTCTCAACGAAAAAATAAATCATCCAGATGACCCGACTGAACATTGATGGATTTTAAACCTGGATTATTGAGCAAGAATTTTGGTGACTGTAATTTATGTCTAAAATCATAGGCCACGATCTCTGTAGGAAACAAGTGCAAATGCAAAATAAACAAATTTTACCTGCGTCATAATTTCTAAATGTAAGGATGGAGTTTTTCCTAATATTTTTTGTTTGTTTTGTTCAAGAGCCACTTTGTAATTTCAAAATGCATTTCGCAGAGCACTTGAAAAGGTCGTCCGAAATGACTCGCTCACATTCGCCTCCTCGAAGATGCTACCTTATCTTTGTTGCTGTGTCACATTCATTCAGATGTAAATGGATGAGGTTCAACAAAGTGCCTAACAATGGCTTCTTCTCCCCTGCAAACACCCATGAAGTTCTTTTATTAAATATCTGCTATCTATATTCTGTGCTTCAGTCTCTACAATTACCGATGAGCAAAAAGGGTCAGAGTGGAGGTTCAGTCTTTTAAACTGCAACACAGAGACACTGAAGGTTTGAGGACAGTTTTTAAGATAATCATTGGACAGTCATACAATTTTCCTGTTTTGGAGCTTAGAACTAAAAAATGTAATGAAATACTGTTCATACGTTTATTAATTAGGATGCTCTAAATAGAACATGCCAGTCTTTACTTCTGGCAAGGTTAAGCTTGCATGAAAGCTGTAATTTGCAAAGAACATGTTTTTAATAGTTCTTTAATCTGCACCAAAGTATATTCCCATTGTATACCCTCCGTTTTGGCAGAACCCCACATAATCTGCAGCATGGTGTTAGTAGATACTTCTTCATACTACACTGACTCTGCCATATGCAAATGAGACACGTAAACAACTCAACAATCAGCCATAATTGGCAACAACTAATGCCACCAACAGACTTCAGCAGAATAATGAATTAGTCGTGGAATTAATTTTTATTACAAGACATGGGGAAAAAAAGTATTTTCAAAGTGTCACACTCATTTTCATATTAAAAGAACAACATTCATTATTTATCCGTCATTACCATAGAAAATGTCACATCGACGGTTTCTCCCTCTGAAGTGCAGCGTTCCAGGAACAACAACCAGAAAATAAAAGGTGAGATAGAGACAGACAGCGAGGAAATCAAGATGGGAGACTGGACGGCACAGCTGGACAAAGAGAAATGAGTTTGGGAGGGGATCAAGTGGAAAAAAAAAAAAAAAAACGGTGGCTAAAACAAGCGAGAAGAGATGAATGTTGGGTAGGAGGAAGACAAGGCATGGGCGAATAAAGAAACCATCAGTGTTTTGGCCTCTTCTGACCAGTGAACAGACGGTCGACCAGTTTAGATGTCATCTATAACAGGTTCTACTGGTTGACTCCAGGAGGGATGGGGTGATGGACCATAAGGTGATAATTGGTAATATTCTAACCTGGCCAAGAAAATGCACCCTCCACTCCCAGCAATGTGCATTTACGTGGACACTTAACAATACGATGACAAGCTTTACCTCCTACCAACCAACCAAAGTTTACTGACACAAAGAGCCACTCACACACACACACACACACAGGTAGATTGACATTAGAGTAAAACCAATCCCCGCGCCTGTCCTGTGGAATAATAACACGGCTGCCCTTGCCAGCTGACCTCTTATAGGCCAAACAGCTTGTCTGTCAAACTAATGGGGTGGAACGCTGGCATATTGCTTTCCTACAATCCCTCAGCAGAGCCGGGACACTCATTTACTCCAGTCAGCTTGTTGCCAAGGCAACATTTAGGATGGGCACGTTGTTGGATGGGTGCACGAACAGCACGCTGCTTCTAATATACAGCTCACACAAACTTCTGCCTGTTAAATGAAAATAACCATGTTACACACACACGTGACCGCTATCAGCGGCGAAACAAACAAATTCATGTATGACGCTGAGACAGGAGCACCGTCGTCTGAATGCAAAACGCTTTCTGCCACTCGTCTCACCTCCACACCCCAAAAACCAATCTTCCGCTCTCTCTCCCTTCAGATCCACACTCCTCTTGTTCATTTGTCGTAAGAGGCGAGCAGGCAAGCCTATTCTCGGCTTGTGTTTTTCCTCTTCGTCCAGATGAAGAGAAAGCGGAAAGAGCTGAAGACACATGGGGACCACAGCCGAGAGGGTATCAAACTCCACCCTGGCTCACGACGATGGATTATAGACGTCAGCTCGTACAAACCAAGTCTTGGCTTCTCAACTTTGAGAGAAATCCACTGAAAGAGGCTTCAGTTCTTTCTTTTCTTCCACCAAATGAGAAAATGTTAAGAAGATGAAATTTTAATTGAGAACGCGCTCATCTTTTGTGAGCTGGATCTGGAGGTCTTAAAATACCCTAAACTAGTCAAATGTAGGCAATGACTGATCCAAATCCTGCGCACCCCCCCGGTACAGACCAGGAGCAGAACCCCTAATACCAGCTGCTCACTCCTAAAAATACTTCTGATCAGTAAACTGCAACCACTGTCTTGTTTCAAGCTAGCTTTAGAAAAATGACCGATTCATATATAGCGGCAGAGCCATAAGAATCAAACAGTGAACAAATCCAGCTGAATTACTTCAAATCTGTGTCTCGGCATGAGAAATGCATGAAAACTGTGTGACTGAAGGTTAACAGGAGTCATGTTCGCGTTCTTCAGAGCTGTGAGACCATCTCTGTTGGAAAACACGGAGTGCAAAATCCACAGCGTCATTCAAAGACAAGTTCAGCTGATGCTACAGAAGTCGATGTCGTTTGAGTCGTTTTGTCTTCCTTTGTTCCAGAAACGAATCTTCTTCCACAGCCCAAAAAGGAAACACTCTTCACAGAGCAGCTCATAATGCCAGTGTGTAATAAAGGGACTTGGGGAGATGCAAGGGATGTGCCAAGTCCAATACAGTGGATCAGTAACAGACTGCTGCTTCTTTATGAAACAGACTGGGTGTCTGCCAGATGTGCTGATCCGCTTTAAAGTCAGTGATGTCAAAATGCGTGATATTTTTCCACTATTTTGGATTCAACTTATCAGGGTTTTTGTAAAAAGTCAGAAAACCACAAATGTTTCTGTCTTTGTTTACAACTAAACTCGGCGATGAGTACTTCAGAACGTCTCGGCACTTGTTTATGGTTTTAGTGACTTAACGCTCTCCACTTCTTGATGTCATCCCCACAGAAAGACTACTTCTGTCGCCTCTCGTCCCGACAGCCTTTAGTCAGTGTTTCTTTTCAAAAAGGAGAGAGAAGAACTTCAACTTTTCTAATAAAACCGGGAGCTTCTGATCCCACTGTTCTCCCTCTGACTCACTTTATATCTGGGGATTATTTTACTGACTCATAAGCTGTTATGCACCATAACTGCCTGAACTGTATTCATAAATGTTGAAACGTAAACAAACAACTCATAACTGATGGCAACAAAACATGATTTTGTTGATTTCACTCATTACTGTAAACTTTTAGTAGTGATAGATGTGTATTTAGTTTAAAAAAAAAATCAGATTATACTTTAAATTCTGTCTAATAGTGATTATAATACCATTAAAATAACTGATTTGTGTTCAATGATCCATTTAGAAAAAGACAATTCTCGGGAATTCGTTTTTAAAGGAAATGCAAGTAGCTCCACATAAACCGATCTTAACTTTTAAGCTTTATTTTAGTATCGCTATTTGAAACACTCCTAGCCCTGAAAATCAGAAGCTTCCCCAGCAAAGAGTTCAAACAGCGCATCTGTTGGTTTGGTGAACACAAACTGCAGTCCTTCATGGTAAACTGTGCTGACATTTTTCATGGCTGTTCTCCAAATGAAATGAGACGGCAACCTCCAAGATTATTTACCGTGTCTAGAAATGCAGTAAATAGGTTTGGCTTCTCATCTTTAAACAGTGCTTAGGTTTAGCAAGGGACTGATGCCAGGTGGGGAGACCGCAAAACAGTGTGTGTGTGTGTGTGTGTGTGGGGGTGGGGGGGCAATTCAA
>JARVGV010001030.1:15223094-15234442 GCA_031762435.1 Hypsolebias longignatus | reverse complement strand
CTTCTGTGCAGCCTTCACCACTCTCTGCAAAGCTTTTCTTTCTGCAGCTGTGCAGCCTCCATGCCACACGTTGATGGATGCTCTCTACTGTACACCTGTAGAAGGTGGTGAGGACTGAGCTTCCCAGACCAGCTCATCTCAGCTGCCTGAGGAAGAAGAGTCTGATGTGCTTACTTAATCAGGCTGGTGGTGGTGTTGCTCCAGTTGAGGTTCAGGTGCACACTAAAGAACTTGTAGCTGGAGACCACTTCCACCGCAAATCCTCCTATACAGTACCTGTATATTAAGGGGTGGGGGTGGGGGGTAGGTGTGTTTGCTCCATCTGAAATCCACGGCCATCTCCTTCAAGTTCTTAACGTTGATGGGAAGGTTGTTCTTCCTGCACCAGCTCTCCAGGTGCTCCACCTCCTGCATGCAGCTGTACTCATCGTTGTTTGTGATGCATCCCACCACCGCTGTATCATCCGCAAACTTTACCATATGACAGCCTGGAGGGGTAGGTGCACAGTCATATCTGAGCGGAGTGAACAGGAGGGGGCTCAACACACAGCCCTGAGGGAAGCCAGTGCTGAGGGTTATGATGGCGGAGGAGAAGTTGTTGATCCTCAAAGACTGTGGTCTGTTTTTTTAAGAAATCCAGGACCCAGTCACATAGGGAGGGGCTTAGTCCTAGTGTGTGTAGTTTGTCCATCAGGGTCTGGGGAATCATGTATTTAAGGCGGATATGCATACGGATGTAGGAGTCCTTCTGCTCCAGGTGGGTGAGAACAGTTTGGACCACAGAGGCGATGGAGTCCTCTGGTAATCGTTTCATGTGGCATTAGTTCTGGTGAGGGTCCTCACTGATGTTGGTGGCAGTTTTGATGACCAGGCTTTCGAACCATTTAGCGACTATCTGGGTGAGGGCTACTGGGTGGTGGTCATTTCTGGCTCTCTGTGGTGATTTAAGACAGAGAAAAAGCCTAAAGTAAGGAATTAATCTGAGAGAAACTGACGATTTTATGGGCCAGAAAAAAAAAAAGAAAATAAATAAATAAAAAGAAATAAGAAAATTATTATTCCCTGAACACAGACCTGCTCACAATTCTTTCATTCACAAAATGTTCTGGAGGTGTTATAGCAGTTTGCTTATGTTTTCTGTAACAACCTGTACCACAGTGCAAGTGAAAGAAAACAAGTGTATCCTTTAAAAATTGCACAACCAGTCACTCCTTATACAAATGTAAATAGAAATTACTAAAACTTGTTAAATGCAGTTTGATTAGGATTAAACCTGAAGGGCTCTCTCTCATTTTTACCATCTATTTTTCCACCTGTCTATCTGCATGTCTGCAGGCTTGGGTCAGAGTTTCTCACAGCAAGTTTGTTCTAAAGATCCAATCTACTGACTACTTTCTGTGCAAATGCATAAGTTATCAGCGAGGCCCCGGAGCGGACTAGAATTAGCTAGACTTTTTCTATAAACATCTCATAGCGTAAAGGTGATGTTGTGTGCAAATGAGGCTATCTCTGTATAGATGCGCCCCATATTTGTGTTGGACAACTAATAACATCTGAGCCCGCATGTCGCACATATGAGTAGACTTATTCTGCCACGCATCACTGACCTTTGCTATTACACTGAAGCCGTTTAGCAATTGTCAGTCATGGGACACTTGTTCAGGATTCGTCAAGCTGCAAACACTTTTGTGCTTATCAATATTTTACAGCCCAACGCCAGAGTAAATAGGACCGAAGTTGTAAAATCACATCAGCTTCCTTCCCAATTCTCCTCCCTACTTCCCATCACCGCCACATAAAATGGATCAGACATTAAACGTGCAACACGACTGCTTGGATGTCCTTCGGTGTACTCGGACCATAGTCACAGCTGACTGCCCAGGAGGCTCAAAAGGCTGTGGCATAAACCTCATCCTCCAATGTCTAAGAGGGCGTGTTGACTCCATTTTTTTTTACCTTTCCTGTCACAAAATTATTGTAATTAAATCCCCTCCTTGTAATCTTTCTTCACGGGATTACAGCAATATTAAGATTGCCTCCTGTAGGGTATAATAGACCTTTGATAAATGTGCAGTGATCCTATTTAATGCTGCTGTTCTCTGTGTAGATACATAGGTGCTTGAGACAGAAGCAGCCTCGGAGCCCTGTGGGAGTGTGTGTGGTGGGAATAAAGGCATCAAAGCAACTAAGATACTCTATGTGCATGCACAATCACGCAGCGACAAAGACATGCGCGCAGGAGAGTGCACACGGGTGTGAACACCACAAACATTACACTTGCCAGCAGACACGCACATATACAAATGCAGACAGTCACGGTTCAGTGTTTGGGTAACCATGGCGACGGCAAAGCCCAAAGGTTTGTTACTGAAACCTAGTTAATTAGAGAGAGGGAGAATAATGCCGATACTCGAGGGAAAGTGTTTCGCCATCTGTTAAAACCCACATGTACCCTCCGCCCGGCCCTGTGTGAGTGGAGGACGTGTACCCAATGTGTGTGATTGTGCTGGCCACTGTTGTTGCTCGGGCAAACACAAACGACTGTCTTCTCCCACGACGCTCGACGCGTGGAGGCCAACAGTTTCTCCTTCTTATTGGTATTAGACGACTAATTGGAATAGCTAATACTGATCTGCTAAATAAAGCATGCCTGCATGTGCTGCCGGCACACGCCAATTATCGAGTGGGGGAGAGATCAGGGTGATAAGTTATACAACTACATACAGGGAGAGAGGCAGAAGGGAGGAGGGACGGCAAGTTGACACACAGAGGAGGAGGTGGAGGAGGGAGGAGAGTGCTAGGTGTTGGGGGACGGAGGAAGGGCTTGGGGAGGAGTGGGGGGAGAGGCAGACAGAGGAAGGGAGGGGTGATGGAGTGAGTGAGCGTTAGAGGCAGAGGCGAAGTGGAAGAGACTTGATGGTGGAGGAGAAAGACGCAGGACTAAATTTGCAGGAAAGATAAAACAACAAGACGGAAAGTCCTTCTAAAGAGGTGAGTAATGAAGCGAAAGGTGGGTAAAGAGGGGAGGGGTGGGGGGGGGAGGATTGATGGAGCAGTAAACAGGAGCTGAATGTTTAAAACCTGGTGTAAGAGGAGGTAGAGGTGGAAGAAGTTGGCTGTGATAAGATACGAGCTCTCAGCTGATGTTTGGCACACTCTGAAAACTGCTGTTTATTCACCTGTCTAAGTGTGTGTGGGGGTGGGGGGGGGTCTCAATGAGATTCTGTTAGAAGACAGGAGTACTGATGATGATGATGAAGGAAACGGTACAATCTGTTATACATGCAGCCGTGTTGAACCAGCCGTTGCTTTCTCCGTCGCTCCATCTTATTTTTCTTTCCCTCTGTTTTCCGAGCCTCCTCTCTCCCTCCACCTCCCCCACTTATTCCCCAGGTCCCAGAGCAACCTGTTTGTGCATTCCTCCCTCTCCCGCCTCCCCCCCACCCCACAGTCCCACTTGTCCTAACCACCATTACGCCTCTTTCAGTCATTCAGTTTCCAACCATCGTTTGTTTGGTCCACTCAAGAATCCCAATCAATTTTGTCTTGTCCTTGCGTCAAACAGGACAAAGCCAGTGACACAATGAAGGACGGATGAGCAGCTAAATTAAGATTAACTGACCATTCACTAAGGAATGAAAACCTTCATCGTAACTCCTTTTATTCCTGTATTTATGAAGCATTTAAGAGACGCAGACTAATTAAAGTTAATCTCCCCCTAAACATAAAATCCAGACAGACCAAAACAGGAATGTGATGACTGTTAGGAACCAGAAAATAATGATTTATAATCACACCGAGAGGAAATTCATCTTATGCCTGTTCTTATTCTTGCACCTGTTTCAAGTCCTTTATTGGTTTTTCTCATATCCCTTGGCAAATGCAGCTCCAGGATCTCATACGAATGCTTTCCTGGAGTCTCATTCACACCTGTGTCTGATAAGTAAATAAAAAACACAGGTGTGTGAGCATATTTAACGATGAAGTAGATTAGCAAGGGACATGCTCAGATTAAGATGGACTGCACTGTTGTAGAGAATGTAGGAATTGGATTGACTTTGTCGTGAAAACTACTCATTTTCTATACATTCTGATGAAGCAGACAAACCTGCAGGTAGCAATGTGACGCAAATCCATTCCCTAATTTATAATCCATGCCAAGGCAAAGAGCAACGAGAGCCAAGATCTCAAATAGCTTCAAAATTGTTTGACTAGAATTAGAGTTCATGCAAATGAGCTGTGATGAGGTAGAAAATGAAGCAACTCAGGTGTAACGGTAATGACTATGGTTTTCTGCCATAAATCCTCTTGTGACTTGTTAGGACAACAGCTGGTGGCCTTTTGTGTATTTTCTCAACGCTGAACAAGAAAGAAGTATAAAATGGCTTGACACCAACACAGATAGTCAAAACATAAAAATAGTTTTGTTTTTTTTATGTTGGGTGAGAAACACCTTATAAATAAATCCTGATTTAGGCAAAGACAAAATAAATGATTTACCTTCTTTGATGTTGCATTGAGTGAAGGTTTTAAACACTTTCTGCTAAACAAAGCTAAAATGACGTGAACTAGATCTGCCCAACAAAAAGCTTATTAAAACAAAGAGTTTATTCAGTAGCTGAACTAAAAATGGAAACTTTATAGAGTTAAAAAGTAAGACAAATAGAATGGGCAAAAAACTGGAGGACAACATATTTAACTAAAGCTAAGGACACATTGGGTTTTGCCTATTTTACCCTTGGTTCCCAAAGTTTGCAGTAGTTGGGGACAGTCAGCATGGCTAGTTGGCACCAAAATCAGTTTGAGGTAAAGACGTCAATCTGCAAGTCTGAGGGGACCAAGACGACCCAACTCGACATCAGTCACAAACAGACTAAAGTTTAAATGACTGGAGATGAATCTGGACTCAATCAGTTCCAAATGCAAACACGTTGCCAACAGCCATTGAAAATGAGTGGGTGGGACACAGGAAACAGACGAGCAG
The DNA here is from genome assembly GCA_031762435.1 of Hypsolebias longignatus. Classification (NCBI taxonomy): domain Eukaryota; kingdom Metazoa; phylum Chordata; class Actinopteri; order Cyprinodontiformes; family Rivulidae; genus Hypsolebias; species Hypsolebias longignatus. The sequence continues at coordinate 15,229,458 of JARVGV010001030.1, read as the reverse complement.
ATAGTTCAAGTTCAAGGTTCTTTATAGTCATTAGCATCACGTGTGGTACATGAGGTGGAACTAAATTTAAAGTCCCAGTTTCATCTAACAATAGCAAAAATATAAATTGTACAAAAAACAGTACTAAGGATCTAAGATGTAAACAAAAAAATATACTCGACTAAGAAATATGCTGAACACTAGTGCAAAACAACAACAGCAGCACGAACATGAGCCTGTATGAGCAGATGAGGATGAAGATGGTGCAGATAGCAGTGAACTGATTGTCCTCCATGTTTGTTCACCCTTTAAACTGGTCTGCTCATGCGTTTGGTGCTTTTAGTTTGGTTTGACAAATTATGAATTCTGAGCACTCATCTGGCACAGCTGGTGGGATCCCCAGTTTTTAGTCACGAAAACCCACTGGAGCCAGTCTGTTAGTGTGTACTCCGTCTTTTAAAACCTGTAAAGAGGCTCAGTTGTGTAATGTGTTAACGCAAGACCTCTTCTCTGCAGCAACCTTGTTTAGTTGTCAGGAAATCAAATAGTAAAAACCTGGCTTCAAGAGAGCTATACTAAAGTAACATTGAAGCAAAGCGTCCCTGAGTCCGTTACAGTTGTCAAACCTAATATGTCCCATTTGCATCAACTTAGATTCTGATAAATATAAATAAAAGCAAGTACAGTTTTTACATTTTAGCTTTGCCGTGGGGATTGTAAGGAAAACAGAAGGCGACAGTTGAACTCACAAACTTTATTACAGTAACTGTGCCATGACACCATCACAGAACAGAACGTTATCGTGTCTTTTCTATTTCTTCCTCCTTAACAGTCTTTTGTGCCCTACGCTGTCGCAGCAGCACCAACACGAAGTTATAAGAATAAAACTATATAACATCTCCCGTTATGCAAATAAGGTCTGGAAATAATCTCTTTTGGTTGACAGATGTGCTAGTAAACACAAAAAAAAAGAAAAAGTTTTTAAAATACAAAACATTTTTAGAATTACAACTGTAATTAGCTCATAACCACAAGACTTTAGTTCAAAGATTTCTTTTTTTTAATAAATATTTTGTTCAAATCAACTTTTTTCACAGTCTTTTTGTCCAAGTTGCTGCATTCATTTATTTATTTCGTCGTCTTTTGCAGAACAGTTCATTTTTATGTCTGTTTCGGGCTGAATGGTCCCTCTATCAGTTCCTGGGATTTTGTTTGGGCAAATCAAACGTACTGCATTCCATCTCTTCCCATCAGTAAGGACAAACGAGTTCAGGTCTGCTGCTGCACTGACAAAGAATTTCTGCAACGAGTTTCTCTTCTTCCCCCACGAAAAAGCTTTCACACTCTGCTCGTAACTTCAACAGTGACGTTGGCGAGTTTGGCTCTTCTCTAAGACCCGTGTTCAAATGGACCCACGATGTTGACAGCAATGTGTTGAGCACGACGAGCAGTTTGGTTACATGTCTTACAGGTAGTGCAGATTGACAGGACGGTGTGGACCTAATTGTCTAGTGTAGATGTGACCACCAGCAAAGTGTTTGAGGCATTGTTTAGTGCAAACCGTGCTTAAGCCAAGTGCACAACATTTTCTCACAGGAAGCTATAGAGGAGTGAGGGCTTGGTGATCAGTTTTGAATCTGCGTCACTCCACAGATGCCTTCCATCATTCAATCCATACATGCAGTACACTGAGTTCCTTTCACTGTTGCATACTGTAGCTTGGTAGAAATAGTGAGCGCATTCATTAAAATGCATCCACTGTTTCAATGATGCCTGATCGGAGTATGTGCTTGAGCTCTGCTGAAACCCCATCAAGTACGTTTAGTGGCAGACAGTTCAGAATTTGGCACACAGGTTAGACTGGACTGTGTTTACTTAAACCTTGTGGGTGAACTCTAACACATCCAAGATGGTGGATTGAAGCAGACTCAACATCATTCATGCACATATTCTGTCACTGGGAGGTTATTTTGCATTGCCCTTTTTTAAAGAAAGTCCTTTCTCCACCAGTAATGTAAATCTGCAGTGCTTAAATCAGGTCCAGGCCCAGTAGAGGTCATTTCCACTTCACTTTAGTGCTAGAACTTTGTGGTTCTGATTTGCTGCTGAAGCTAGCAGGCAGCCAATGACAGGTAGGTCACTTTTTGCATTTGTAACCAGATTTTTTTTGGTCCTGTCAGTGGACATTGTGCAAAAATGTTGCTTGTGGACAATTCCTGGGAAGCTCCTGAGTCTACAATTACTTCTAGGCCCTGGGGGGGTTTCCTTGTATTGTGTCAATGTTCACTTAGCATGTAGATTTATCAAATGCTGCAGCCATCAGCTTCACACCATAAACACACAGTACTGCTAACAGAACAGGAATTAAACCTAAGAACACACATCATAATTTTTAATGTGAGTAAATTAGCATCAAATATGAACTTGGTGAATATCCCACTGACATTTGTATCATAAATATCTTAGTATTAATCCTTGACACGTGGAAGTATGAAATATTCCTAAAGGTAAAGCTGAGTGAATCTGAGCTGTATAAATATAAACATTTTCTGAGTTAAGGCTGTCCAGTAGAAACACCTGATCCTTAGATGAAAAGTGTTTTAAATTATTGGACAATCTACTTATACAATTAATCCTGGGGAAAAAATTAATTGCTTGTATTAAATTAGTCTCACCCAAAGCTTTATATAAAAATCATACAACAATGTCAAACAAAAACACTGTTCCACCAATTACAAACAAAAAAGTGATGGGTTTTCTTTAAAAAAGTTTTTAAAAAGTAACATATCTTTTTTTTTTTTTTTTTGGCTTACAGACATTATTTTGCTAACAAAGGTGCAGAGGTAAAAACATTATCACCCAATTTTGCCTTCTGTGAGCATAGCATACCAATCAGCTGGTCCCCTCTAAACCTCCAACAAGACAATTCTCAACACGAGACGCAAATATCATTTTTAATAGTGTTTTAACATAATGACTGAGTTTGTCTGTAAAGTCTATACAATGAGACTTGTCTTCTGTGATCTAATTAGCAATCAGAGCTGAACATGTAGGTAGTGTTTAATCAGGGGAATACAAACCTATTTTTTTTTTTTTTTGCCATTTGTGTGCAAAAGCTCCAAAGTATATTTTTAACTAAAATTCTATGCTTCAGCAGTTGCTGACATGAATATTATGCAGAAACATGAGCAGAGAAATGGGAGCATTCTTATAAACATTACATAAAGTCAATGTTAGTGCTCTAAAAAAACAATGTATATACATATGATTTTTATTTTATTTTATTATGATCCGACTACACAGCTAACCTACTTTTACTTTAAAAAGTAATAGCCTGCACAGGGTTATTACACTGATACCATAAGGGATAACTACAACATAAATTACGGTAATTTAGCACAGGTGCACTAATAATACCTGTAGGAAAATTACTGCTATCTTTCACTAATAACTCCATAAAGCAAAATGAAAAATATGTAAGTGACTGTAGCTCCAGCCCTCTGGTTAACAACTGTTTCCAACAAAAGCTGCAAACATTTTTTTTTTTTTTTTTGCAACGTGCAACACGACTCTCCGTGTTTAAAGCGCTCAACTGCACACACAAACTGACTGCAGAGATGAATGAACGTCTTGCTGATGTAATCCTAACAGAGACTGACTGTAATAACCTTTTTAAACACAGCTTTAATTGAATTGCATTATACTGTGCTGCACCTCAGGCGTTCATGTTGCCGTTTCACTTTATGATATGAAGTGGGTCAAATGGTGCACTATCATTTGAGCTGTGGAATGGTAATGATAAAGGAGACACTATTGCCTTGTTGAACATATTTATCATACTTTATATATCAAAAGATTAGATAGATGACTGAGTATCGTGTTTGAAATATGTCCATATCAAAGGCATGTGTTAAAAAAGCTATTAAAAAGTAATTTGCATGATCAATAAACTCACCTGTTTTGATTATAACAGGGTGTTTAAAAAATGATTTAAAATGATTCAGACCAAATCCTTGGAGGCCATTTTTGGAGAAGCACCAGAGGGTGCTGGTGGAGCAGCTGCACCTGCATCCAGAGCCCCAAGGGCCACACAGGTCCCTCCACAGTCGTCGTGCGTGCAGAGGCGAACCCGATGTGTACATCTGTTAACAACTGGAGAAGATGATGCTCTCCTGGTGTTTGACAAAAACAAAATCTGCCAGCAAAAGCTACTTTTAATGTTGCTGTGCATGCAGCATTCAAAGGGGCTGAGCTGTGGGGCACTCTTCTGTGGGAGAACAGCCCAAAGGTAATAAATGCTAATTAATTGTGAGGGGTGCCTCTAAGGCAAATAAAAATCATTGGTCATGAAGACTGAATTAAAACGCATCAATATCAATTTAACCAGCGGTGACTCCCAGTTAGCACGCCTCCGAGAAACTTGTCTTTGACCTCAAAAACGGATAACTGCAAAATGATGCTGATAAGTTTGACTTTGTGTCACTTTAGCCTGTAAACTGTGAAATGGGTCGTTTCAGTATGTTTTGTCAGTTTGACAAACTACTCGTAAAGTTGCTGAGTACAACACCCTAAAAAATGTGTAAATACATTTAAAGTCCCCATGTGAGTTGTAATGTTTGTCTGCTTGAATTTAGCAGTGAAACAAGCAGATGGATGGATCGAAACACTTGATTTTTTTTTTTTTTATATATATATTTTTGCTCCATCCCTCCATTCTGGGGGCAATAGGCACGTCTTTGTTTATTTATTAACTTCAGACCATTTTGGTATGATGGGTGAGTTAGATATTTCTTTAGAGCCAACAAAAGTTAATAATAGAGCAACTGGAAGATGAGTTAGAAGGGTCTTATCTCTGCAGCACCCTGTCGACAGATCCTCTCCTTTGTGTTTCAGATCAAATCTCAATAATGTATAACATTTATCCAACATAAACATTTATATTATCTGTACATTGTTCATTGTTGTATTTGATGACAATTTGAATAAACCTCACAGGCACTATATACTGTTGCCTCTACAGATGTAATTATTTAAGCTGTTAAACTGATATGTGACTGACTATGAAAGCAAGTTTAAGTAAAAAGATCAACCCGTGTGTCTAAAATTTAAGAAATCTAACAATTTGATCTTTTCTGATGTGGAAGACTATTTTAATGTCTAATCGTAAAAATAATCATTTTGGTTGTAAACACAAACTTCCACTGCAAAATAAAATACAAGGCAAGAACTTTATTGTCATATACACAATTAAAGCACGTGATAAAACAACATATTGTAATATGTAACAGAATCATTCCACTAAACTGGATTTGAGAGGTAACCAACATTATTCAGGAGAAACTGATTGACAGATGTGAGCACAAACCTGACATAGTTATAAACTGCAGCATCAAAGGACCTGATGTCATCTGGACGGATTGGTGACCTCGGCCCAGTGCATGATTTAAGATTGATGTCAGTATCAGAGTGAAATACGTTGGATCAGCCTGATCAGATATGGCACAAATGTTTCAATAGACCACAGAAATTATGCTGGAATTCAAAATTAAGTTCAAAGCAATATTGTGATTGTTGCCCTGAAAGGTGAGCAACTAATCACCTTTAGGAGAGGGTATATGTGTTGGTTTATTTGTTTAATTCTATCAAATATATTGTGTACCACTGGATGCAACTCTCATGAAATAACTAACATCTGAAGTCACTTCAAATCAAGATGGCCACCACTAATGGATCTTAGTTAACTAACAACACTTAAGTCAACTTTACACTGTTAATAAAATGTGCACATCACCCCAAATGCAAACAGCTTTGGTAATGAAACATATTTAAAGGTGTTTCAAGGAGAACAAGACCTTTCATTTGAATAAAGCAGGTAATAAATGCCATACTTTAATTAAGCTTAAATACATTTGCAGATTTTGGTTACGAGCCGTTTAATAAATGAACTGATTCAAACCACCTTAACCGAAACAAAAACGCTACAGTGTATTTGCAAGGTCAATTAGCCAAATCAACCAAACTAACAGTGAGTGTTACGCAACAAGGGTCTTTTCAAGACAACTTGAAGTTTTTTTAAAAGAAAAGAAAAGAAAAAGCTTTTTCCAACTTCACTTTGTAAGTAAAATGAGCCCAACCGTTCTATGCATTTTAAATAAAGATTTTACAATGTAAAGTGCCTGAGCCAGGTAGACTCTTTTCAACATCGTTTGTTAAAGGTCGCAAAAGCAGCATGGGGGTGTGGGGGCGGGGGGGGCTGGTGCCCAACAGAAAGTTTGAGTGCGCACCTGCCACTATCCAGTTGTTAGTAGCTGCTGAACCATGACCTGCTACTGAAACTCAAAGAACCGCTGAAAAGGCGTCGTCGGCGGGCGCCGCCCCCCCCCCC
>JARVGV010001030.1:15208710-15218935 GCA_031762435.1 Hypsolebias longignatus | reverse complement strand
ATAGTTCAATGATACAAGATATATATGTTGTGCCATTTTATGCAAAGTTCAAACATCATGTCAGTTGACCTTTAAAGCTCCATCTGCCGTCTACTGCAGGTAAAATACTGACCGATCATTAGTACTACACAACCCCGGCTCGAATATCTGAACGATACCTTTAAGAAAGCTTGTACTAGCCAGTATCTTCCCAGCAGAACTTTGTGTTAAAACAACACAATCAGTGTTATTTACTTCACCAGTCAGTGTTTTTATGTTATGGCTTATTTGCCTCCCTCTAGCTCTGCACACAAAGAGAAATATCTGGCTCTTTATATGCTAATGAGCGAGCTCTTTCTTCACTTAAGTTGTGTGAGTGTGAAGAGTGGCGCTGGGCATTTCAAGTGCGGCGGGCTTCTCAGAGTTTTGACGAAGCAGAATGAATAAAAACAGCGATCTGAGAGCCTCTAAACTGCCTCACAGAGCTGCGGGGATCCGCAGAGCTGTGTAGGATCTGCTGCTTTCACCTCATTCATAATGCATGCAGCTCCTTTTAAAACAATAATTTGTACTTCTTGTATTATGACTCGAAACTGTATTTTTTTTCTTCTTTTCTTGCGCAGCAAAAGCTGCCAATTTATTCCATACGGTTCAATGTAAAGATCACAGTAGCACAACCAAAGGGTCCAGCTCCCCCGCACTTTTCATCAGCAGAGAAGTCATTTTCCCTGGTGGCAGTTTGTTCGGTTTACCAGTGTGTGATTACATGTTCATGTTGGAGGCACTGGGTCAGCTCCCCGTGGCTGTTCTGGGCTCTGTGTATCCAAGTTTTATGTCTGCTGTCCTCAGGCTATCTCTTATCTAACACACTGACCTGATTGATTTCAACTGATTCATTACTTTACCAAATCTGACCTTCATCATCTGTAAAACGTCAATATATATATAAATATATCTCACTCAAGAAGCTTAATAGAAACCATGACCATGGCTGTGCTTCTCCCCTCTGCTTTATTAATATCAGTTGGGACTTACTGCATTAATATTTCACAGAAAAAATGTAAATAACTGATAGTGTGGAACTAGTGCTGGACTGTAACTAATCGTGAATAATTAATGAGTGTTTTGGCAGGCTCTGAAGATTTCCTTTTATTAACAATTTAATTTTGGAATTGGTACCAATTTAAATCAAAAACTTATTAAAACAAATGCATGACTTCCTTGCTGTTCTTGACTGGCTTGCAATTTTTTTCCCGAGCCGTTTAATTTCTTTAGAATAATTGGATTGTGGCGGGGTTGATAAATGGATCCGTCACATTAACTTTCGCTGACGTTGTATCTAATTCTTCATTCATGTTTTTATTTTCTATTGTTTTCTATAAGACATAAATGTTTTTTTTTTTTTTTTTTTTTACAAAAAGAGCAATCTAGAAAAAGAGACTATAAATAGTCTGCTATATTAGGATCTCTATATATACCTAAGCATTAGTGTGTCCTGGCATCCCACTTTATTAAAAGCCTGTGAGTGGGAAATGTTGCTCTTATAGCCAGATTTGGAGTGTGAAGTCGCCCCCGAAACAATTTCATAACCAAACAGCTTTGAGGAGACTCGGACTGGGAGGACAGCAGCTTTTACAATCTACTGAAGATTGCAACACGTTTTCTTATCGTTAACAAAAACCTGGAGGAATAGAGAGCTCATTTGGGTGAAAACAATCAGCATGACGATGATTTAATCCATCAAAAACTCAAACCTCATATTGTTCTTTAACTTAACTAAACTTATTGAGTTTTCTGTTTCATCAAAACAAGAAAGGACTGGTTTGTAGATTTCATACAACTAATAAAAAAGACATTTTGAAGGCATACCATTCCTTGAAGGGTGCATGTCCCTTGTCAACGTTCATGCCAGAGGTTTAAACAAAAATCCTGTCATGATGAAAATAGATCGAGTCTGTTGTGATCAAACCTTGAACACGATCTTATGCTCGATCTTGTGCTATTGTTAGATCTTGTTAGATGTGTCAGCAGGATGCAAGCTAATGCCAATATTTAGGCAAAAACATTATGATACCTCCTTTTCAGAGTTTGTATTGAAGATCATGTTAATTTGTAAATTTAGCTGTTTTAGCCATTTTTTGTGTTTTTAAGGTCAAACGCCCAGAGCCATCTTAAATTGTGTTGATTTTAAAGGTTAATCAGCTGTAGATGAACACACGATGAAGGTTTCTTAAGTTTGCTTAAAAATCTGTCAGTGGTTCATGAGATATTTTGCTAACAGGGCAGACTTTTTCCATTGTTAACGGCCAAACAGTATCTTGTGCAGTCAGTTAGTGCTTTAAATATGTTGAGCATGACTCTCACACCAAATTTTAGCCCAAATATCTGTAAAATTCATTAAACCATTTTTGTGTGAAGGCTGCTTAGCTGTGGCGGCCATCTTGAACGGACTGACACATAAAGTTAATCGGCTGTAAAGGATAATTTTCTGAACATTTCATTACAATCCGCCCTGTGGTTCATGAGGAATTTTGCTAACTGTTCAGACTAACGGACACACACACGTGCAAATCAATGTTTATGCTTTTGCCTTTAGTGGCAGATGATAAAACTGACTTTCACATATGAACACCTCCGAGATCACTCATATAAACATTCTGCATCTCTCCGATAATATCTGATTTCTACAGTTCGCGCCAACCTCTGGAAAAAGAAAAGAAAAACATCGAACAACAGGCGGGTACACAAAATGAGAAGAGCTCAATTACGCCTGCACGTCATCTGTATCTGGTTAATTATCCAGTTTATGAGGTTTGCATTTACACCTTGCAGGGGTGTTAGAGTTCACATTGACGCCACTCCTATTAGTTGCAGTGGGAAAGGTGTTTTTGTTTCTTGAACAATGAAAAGGCCCCTCAAAAACACAGATTTCTGCATTTGACACACAGTTTTTATAAAGTTTTACAAGTGCAACAGTTGTTGTCTAGCAACAACGATGGTTCTTATTAGATTTTTAAATGCGCTATCTCACATTAAACTTGAGCGGAAAAAACAAAATTGATTGTGCCCGAGGACAATTCCAACTTTTTCTCTGCACGTGACTTGGCTGTGATAAAAACTGTTTGCTACCAAGTGCTGAAATGACTGATGGTGTTTGGGCTTATGTTATGTTTCAGGTTGTCTTTGTCCACTTGACATGTTTAAGTCCAACTTTGGAATAATTAATTTAATGCAATTTTTTTTCAAACAAAAGTTTTTTTTTTTCATGTTTAACATATAACAGCATAAGACTTAAAACAATTAAACAATATCATCTCACCCCCACCCCTTCCCTCCCACTATGGATCAGTCAAAACTGCACAAGCAAATTATACAGATGCTCTCAACAAACAATATGAATGGCCGCCAAGTGTCCTAGAACCTCTGCACAGAGCCCTTTAAGGTGTATCTCACCTTCTCCAAATGATTATGACAAATCACCTCTTTTAACTGACAGGGGTGTGTGGGTCCTTCCACTTACACAGTATTAGCCTCCTGGCCAGAAGAGAGCCGAAGGCATTCGCATCCTTCTCACATTTGCTTGAGGATGTATCCACCAGGATCCCAAACAGTGAGCGGAGTGGTGATGGAAGTACGGTCTTAACACATATTCCAGAGAAGGTGTCAAGTATAGATTGCCAAAAAGTCTGCAGTTTGGGACAGGTTCAGAATGTATGCAGGAGTGTAGCTGGAGTTTATCAGCAATGATTGCATGCAGGGTCCAGGTCGGCTTTAATCTTGGACAACTTGTCTTTAGGCCAGTGCAGCCTGTGCTCTACCTTGACCAGTGCAAATATACAGTATTTGTACCATTAACTAAGTAAAGACGGGCCAAAGAATGTTCTCTCCTTCTGCTGCACGGCCAATGTATCAACATGATTTATTAATAAAAGTATACATTGAACTTTGGATTTGGTGTGTTACAAGACGGTGCTGATTAAGGCACTCATTATTCTTATTCAGCCTGGATTGAAACTGGATCTCAACATGTAAACAAATGAATCAGAGCCTGTTGTCATTTGAAAGAATTACTGAAAATGTGGAGCTGACTGGCTGCTGTTAGGGAATCTTTCCACCTGCGGAATCGGCTTCATCCTACAAAGTCCCCTTTCAGCATCCAAAAAAATAAAACTTCACACATTTTCTGATGGTTTTCACATGATTTGGTTGCACTTGTTTTAGTAGATTATAATGCTAACAAGTAAGGGTGTCCAGGTGTTATTATTTTTCAGACTCAGTGCAATTACTTTAATTTGGGTACTTACCAATGCTGAGTACAGACACTGAGTACCGGTAGTTAATAAGTTAGTATTTAAACATTACACAATAACTTTTATTAAGACCACATCAAACAGTCTGATGTCTTAACATCAACTGTGTTTGTCTTAAAATATCTAAACTACAAACATCTATAGTTTATTTTGTCCTCTGTAACTTGCAAAGGAGAAGAGGCAATGTCGTCACCGATTCTAAAAGTGGTATCGATCCGAAGTACCGAGTTGTTTTTAATGAGTACGAGCACAGATGTCTATGTCATTAATGGCATTAGGACACCACTATTAAAAAGAGCTAAACTCACAAGTTTCTGTGCAACTTTTTATTTATTTATTGCCTTTTTAAATAGTTGGTTGTACTCGAAGAGGCCTCTGGTAGAGTTAAATTAAGTCTAAATTAAACTCTGCACTACTTTAGGAACAAACACTGGATCGTCCTTTGTGGACAGGAAGACGACAGCGCTGTCCCACAATTCCTTGCAGTGACAGCATTCAAAGCAATGCTAAATTATTTTCATACTAATTAGCATTTAAGTAAATACGGGGACAAGAGGGTGTGTGTGTGAACAACCCGTTTAATTTACGTTGTGTTTTAAATATAATTTAAAGTGTTTTAAACTGGTGACTGTGGTACTGAAGTAATTACTTCACCGAGTCTGGAAAAAAGTGCAGCTGATGAGGTGAAACATTTAAAGGGTTTTGGTTCTTAACATTATTTTAGCAGCTGTTTTGTCTCTAAGTTCTTAGGATTCATTCTTCTCATCTTTTCTTGACCTCATAACACTTTCCCTTGGGCTCAGGAAAATGGTGTGTGGGTAAAGACTTAAAAGGTAATTTTTTCGAGTAGTCAACCATACCGCAAGTATTTTCTGAAGCACTTTTCCTTGACCCAGAAAACATCCTGAGATCAAGGGGAAAATATGAAGGAGAATTCAGAAAGACTTGGAAAAGACAAGCTCGGTGCAAAGAGAATGTAACCCTGCTCACTGATGTGGTTCCATCAGAGTGAATGTTAGGAGAAAGGACGACTAAAAGCATGTTTAAAACTCACATTCATGCATTCCTGCTGTGCTGTTTTATAAGCCATTTAAAAATATAAGTGAATAGCATCACTTTATTAACAAATATGCTTAATATGATTAATTAAATGAGTAATTCAGACCTTCTGAAGTGGAGTTTGATGCCAAAATAATATATTATCTGTTGTAGATAGCTCCTTGAAGGACCTCAGTTTAATGAAAAAGTTTAATTCTGACGATACTGAGCAGGCGTATCATAACACTGCCTGAATAATCGTGTCTTGTGAAGTTGACAGCAACAGCTTTTATGTGAAGGACTACAAAGTTTTGAACTCAGAGATGTTTAAAAGACGGCAGCAATCTACTTTGGTCTTGACCCCTTTTGGACTAGCTGGTAGTTTAAAAATCTGGTCAGAATTAAACTATTCATCCAAACTGAAGCTGTTCGTAAGTTATTTACAGCAAGTAAAACATCATACCCCACTTAAAAAGATATAAATGATCCCTTTAAATATTGGTATTTAGATTATTATTATGTTGGAATAGGTGGAAATATAGCTTTAAGTCCACAAGCTACTTTCTCAGCATCATTGCATTTCAGTTATGATGACTTTAGAAAGTCATCTACTCTCACAGTTTTCCAGCAAAGCTGCACAATACAGTATTAGGAAAAACATGCAATTGTAATATTTTTGTTGAATATTGCAGCGCATTAAACTCATTAAAATGTTTGCAACACCTTCCATGTGCCACCTGTGGAGAGGAGAGGGAGTCCATCTGATTACCAAACTTGCATTTTCTGCATCTAGTTTGTGCTTGTTCTCTGTGATGGACTTTCGACCTGTCCAGGGTGCACCCCGCCCCTCACACAGTGATTGCTGGACATGGGCACCGGTGACCCCCGTGACCCAAAAATGGAATAAGCAGGTAAAAGATAATGGACGGATGGATAGATAGTTTGTGTTTGTGCAGTGAAATTACAATATCCAGACATTTTCAATAAAATGAGCAGTCCTATTATTCTGTAACCTTTTATTTCCTCCCAAAGATGCAAACTATATACAATGTTCTCATTGTTAACTCTGATCTGTAAACCTGTAGATGTCTGTTTACATGTTGCTGCTGTAAGAAATGGTTTAGATACTTCTCTGACAGAGCCTTTTGTGTCAACATTAAGGATTTTAGTTCATTATCAGCAACTCTTCTGTGGAGGTTACCACCCGTAGGTCCGTCCTCTGTCCTCTTCTCTTTTCTTTATACCTGCTGCCATTAGGTGCTATTTTCCATAAACATAACATAACCTTTCATTTCTATGCCGATGACTGTCAGATTTACTTCCCTCTGAGGCAAAGTGGTGCATGTTCTATTCAACCTCTTCTTGACTGCCTGGCTGACATCAAGGACTGGATTTCTTTAAATTTCTTAAGCTTTAACGAGAAGAAGACTGAAGTCGTATTTTTAATCCTAATGGCACGATCAACAACCATGGTATCGACCTCTCCTCTCTAGCCCCGTTAGACAAATCTCAGCATGATAATGGACCCTGCCATGAAATTTAACATTCATGTAAGCATGATTATTAAATCCTGTGTTTTTCAGCTGAAGCGACTGTCTAAACTGAAGCCCATACTGTCCAAAAATAACCTTCAGAGAGTAATACACGGGTTCATAACATCCAGGCTCGATTACTGCAATGTGCTTAGGAATCAGTAAGACCTCCATTGCACAACTAAAACTGGTCCACAATGCTGCAGCCCGGTTTTTAACTGGTACAGGCAAAAGACAGGACATTACACCAGTTTTGGCCTCCCTGCACTGGCTCCCGGTTCAAGTTCAAATTCAGTTCAAAATACTCCTGTATGTTTTAACTCACTGAACAGTTCTGCCCTTTCTCATCTCACTGATCTGCTGCAGCCATATGTCCCACGGCGCTCTCTGAGGTCAGTGAATCAGATGCTTCTTTCAGTTCCAGGAACCCGTCGTAAGCTCAGAGGTGACAGGGCTTTCTCATGCAGATCCAAGAACTTGGTAACTTACCACTGCCTGTTGGGCAGGCCCCTTCTCTCACTACTTTTAAGTCTTGCTTAAAAATCCACTTTTACTCCCTGGCTTTTGACACTGTATAATTTGTTGTAAACAAGTCAGTATTTAAAAATGTTAGCCATTATCTTCTTCCATTCATATCTATATTTTTATTTTCCTTTATTTTATGTTTTGCTGTGTATACTTTGGATGGCCTTGTTGCTGTTTTAAGTGCTCTATAAATAAAGTGGTATGGTATGGTATGGTAAAGAAATGCATATTATCTTCACGTCCTTCAAAAAGAGATCATTCATTGAGGCAGAAGGCATCTGTTTGCAGCATTTAGCGAATTTAAGCAGCCTTCCTCCAGGCTGCAACATAAATGCATTTCAGTCATTTCCACATAATAAGGAGGCATTTGGCAACAACTCTGATGGCTGCAATGCGTTTACATATCGTCAACTTCTTTGACCTAACCCATTTTGTTCTGACATGACATGTATCTTTGTTTGCTTTAATTGTTGCACATTTAGCCCCAGTCTTATTATTCTAACCTTTTTTTAAATCCTCATGATCAGACATAGATCACATTATATTTTGGGTAACTCAGGAGACAAATACATAAGTAGATTTCAGATGGGGTAATCTGACTCGTTTTCTTTTTTTTAATGAATAAAGCAAACATGTTTAGCAAAATACAGAATAAGCAGATGAGAGAACAGATTCATTCATACTGGAAATAAATAAATGTAAGTCTAATGATGCTAAACTATTCTTTTAACACAATCTAGCATAGCAAGCTGGGTTATAGTGTTGAGGTTATGCCATGTTTGTTTGTTTCCCTTTTGGCAGAGACTCTACCCAGAAATCCTGAAATACTCATAAAGGACAGCTGAAGTCAGATAAGCACATTAGGGAGATGCATTAGTAGAAGGTTTGAACAATTCAGGATGCTTTTGGACACGGACATGAACATATACACAAAACAAATGCAGGAGGCTTGCATTAGCTGGTTATATTACATTATGGCTTATAAGTGTGTACATTTGAGAATGTTTTCGTGCATTTGTTGAAGGAATGTGGGAAATTCAGATGGCTCAGAGGCTGCAATTTCCCCTCACCTGGCTTTAAAACTCCCACAAATTTAATACAATTGTATAATGAGATAACTGCCAAGATGTCCAACTTTCTCTTTTATGGAAATCAGGAGAAAGTTGCAAAAACAAAAGTTGCATAATTTGTGTTGATTTTCCAGACATGCAGACAAAGCTGTTGTGCAGTTAATCACCTTTGACTCAAGAGCCTCATCTTTAACAAATGCAGGTAATTTGCCTGAGATGATTATTTATAATTTATACGGCCTGGACGACAGCGAGCGACAATTAACCAGCTCACATTATTCAGTCAACTTACAAAGAATAGCACAGTCGTTGCACTTTAGAAGCCAGAAGCAATTTTTAATTTTTTTTATTTTTGGCTTGAAATGCAACTACAGCAGTTAACTAATTATCTCAGCTGTTGTCAATATTTTTTGCAGACTGAATCATCTAAATTTAACAAACAGCTGTTTAGCCTTTAGAACGAATGTATAGATTTTACTGTGCTAGACTCCTCCGGTAGTTAGCAGCAGCAGCTTACACAGAAAACAGGAATGACCTGTTGTTACAAAACTTTTTTTTCTGCATGCAAATGAGAAATAACTGCAAGACAGTTTCACTGCTAGCTGACATTTCTGTGCTTGTTACTGAGTCAAGAGCGGTTGCAGAACGACGTTGGAGAAAATAAAACCAGTGGTAAAAGGGAAGCGGAGGCTAAATATGTTATCATCTAGAGAAGTTCAACTGAGGCAACAAGGAGTTTCTTTTTGATCATTCTATCATCAAAGCTTCTGAAAGTCGATAAGAAAGCCCACGTACGAGGGTAATAGCTAATGAAAAACTAAACTCAAGGACAAAACAATTGATTATCTCATTTCTGAATGTGAATTCTTTTCATATCATGTAACAGCTGAGATTGTATCACTGCTCAAAACAAAAAATAAAGACATGAAAGATTTGATCAGTAGGAATTTATAAGAATTAGGCTTTTGTATCTGATGTGCAGAATTAAAATTTAAAAACCAGATAAGCCAGAATAATACAAAACAAATGTTGGACTCTCTCACTGTAGTGGTAATGCAGTACATTTGTCACGGCCTCGGCGTGCCAAAAGCTCCAGATTGTTGCATATTTTCCAATTTCTCACCACTTGCAGCCACAGTTCAGTCTGTTGCAGTTTTTGTGTTGCCTGCAGCACAAATTACTGTTGCTACAGCATGAGAAGCATGTAATCTATGGCAAACTTTCTTTCTTTTTCTTTTTAATATTCAAAGTTAAATTTGGGAGAGGCACCAACTGGCAGCAATTTCCTGCCACAGCCCAATTTTTTTCAAACAAATGGAGGGGGATCAAGCTCAATGCGCTGGTTTATGCTGAACGCTCATTTGTAAAACAACCTCCATTTAGACGTTTGTTAACAAAACAAGCTCTTTGTTCTACAGATATGGATGTACAGCTAATAAACCATAAGGAGAAGAAAACTGAACGTAATTATAAACACTACTTTCATGAAACTAAGCCAATTTAGAATAAATACCAGAGAGATTAAGTTTAATGACACAACAGCTGAACTGAAATAACTTAAATTGCAACAAAACAAATCTCTAAATGGAAGCAAATGCCAAAGCAAAAGCAGCTACCAAGGCAACAACACCGCCTCAGTATCTTTAGACAACTGAAGATAGAAATGTATGTGTCCACCAGCTAACTACAGTACTGTACTAGGATTTGTGGAGACAAAGCAACGCCTTGAGCAAACTGACAAGATTGTGCACTGTATACATTTATATATACT
>JARVGV010001030.1:15194923-15208563 GCA_031762435.1 Hypsolebias longignatus | reverse complement strand
ATAATTATACTGTATGGTCCTGGTGTATTGGTTTCTCTGGTATCAGAAGTTTTGCTCGCCTCTGAGCTTTAATAAGCTTTGATAATTACCCTAAAGCATTTTTCTGGAGTCTGCTGATTATCTTTTATATAATGAGAAATGAAGGTAAACAGAAGAACAGCCTGTTGACGGACTGGCAACATTTTTTTTTTAGCTCAGCAACAACGCATGTCACACTAAAAAGTTCAGCTTCGGCGGATGTTTTTGTTTCTTTTTGTTTTGTTGGAGATGATGAAATGAAGAGTGACAGGAAACGATACAAGGGGGATATGAAAATGTTTGCGAGTGAAAGACAGAAAGCTTGTCAGCCGGATTTGAGGTTTAGCCTGCCGTCAGGAGGCCACGGTTCCTTCACATCTTATTGGATTTGAAATGGCCTGTTTTGTTTGTCGTCTCAAACACAGGACTCCAGGGATTCTCATCCGAAGGTACAAGCTCAACCCCACGAGAGTAATAGTGACTTATCTAAGAGTGCCTTCTGGTGGACTATTGTTTGTGAGTGATGCAAGTGTGCGCAAAGGTGTTCGACCCGTAAATTATCCATCTGCAGTAACTTGCTCCCTCTGAGCTTGAAAACAGAGAAAACAAGACTGAGAGAGGGCTGTAAAAACCTTCAATCATATTTAATGGGATTATTTATCTGCATACTGTCACAAGGCGATGTTTGCATGCTGGGCTGCCTGCAGAAATGTGTGTTGTGCTGAAATATGAGGTATATCAAAGCATCTCCCATCGCATTATACGCCAGGCTGAGGAGTGAGCAGGTTTTTTTTCATTACCAGATAAATTAGACGCATTCCCTCTGTGCTGATAGAACACAGCATTAAGCAGATATTAATGTTCATGTTTCCCTCAGACATAATCCAGGTGGCTTCGTCCGCGACTGATCTGACCGAGGCCGTCCTCGTGCCAGCCGCCGCAGAATGTTCTTTTTTAATAAAGTTGTCGCCTTATTGCATGTGACTGAGCAGAGAAATTAATTCCGGCATGTTGTGGGAGGAATTTACTCACAGCTCCAGGGGTTGTCAGTCTGTAAAACCCGTAATGAAACCTGCATCATCCTGCCTTAAGGAGCTGCCAGCCTTTCTAAAAGCGCTCATCTGAGAGGTTTTCACTGGCTTCTCAGGTCCAAATTGCGGTTGCGGAAATCTTTCCATGTCCTGTCAAGAATAACACGCAAGGAATTATTTTTTTCTCAGAGTAACAGACTGTGTTTAAAATGGTCAAGCTTTTTAATTTCGAGCTATAGCGGCAGCTGCAGGTGGAACATTCATCATTAACCCATCCATCCTAATTGGAGGTGAAGTGAGCAGGTGAAGTCGGTGGGCTCTTCTCGTTCACAGCTGGGTTGATATGCAGTCAGCACTCAAGGCTGAGGACCCCCCCAAAGAGAGGAAATACAGTTTATTTGCAGATAATGCGTAAAAATGGGTGTGCTATCTCTGTGGCCCCACAGCATGAGGTCTTGACTCTTTTAATTATTAGCCGCTGCGTTGAAAATGAAGCCGCCAGCGTTTTCATTTCTCAAACGCTCTATTTATATAAAGCATCCTTACACTTCTCATCACGACTCTTGTTGCCCAACTTCTGCCCTCCTTTCCCATCACCTCTTTGATTTTGCTGAATGATGACGACCTCACTTCTTCCTTCTTCAGTTTGTTTTCTTTTCTTTTTTTTTTCTTACCAGTCAAATTTTCTCTCAAAGACTTGTTTACTCCCTCCTCTGCTGTTCAGTCCTTCATTGCAAACAGGCCTCCCCTCAGGGCAAACAACTCTATATAGCTCACTTTGTCTCCCTGTCTGCCTCCATCCATGCTCCCCTCCTTCCCTCCTTCTTCTTTAGCCTCACTACTTTTCCCCCCTCATCTTCTCACTCCTGACAATAGGGTTTCAGCCTATCTATTGAGATTTCTCATTTGTGCTGCTTGCTTCCCAGCGGCTGATCACTGCTGGAGATTTGTCCTGCCTTTATCGTTCAGAGGAACAGGTGGGGGGTGGGATGGAGGGTGGGCAGAGGGAATAAAAAGAAAACGCAGCAAGAAACTCACCCACCACATGCATATACAAGATCCAGGCCGTGATAAAAAAAAAAAAAAAAAGTAAAAAGTTTCTGTTCAATTGTCACTTTCTGAACTAAAATAAACATAACCTGCATGGATCAAGAGTAGCCTGGTTATCTAAATGACACCCATCAAAATGTGTACATTAAAGTTTGATGAAACATTGAGGTTGAAATGCTTATTGGTAATTTAGGTTAAATCCAATAAAACAAAAGCTGTGTCTGTTCAGAACAAATAAGTTTATTTTGTGGTGACAAACGTCACAGGAATATAAAAGATCTGTTGAGGATAATATTCTGCAGTCTGTGGTGACTGTGCAGACACAACTTATTGTGTAAATGTGGACAATGCCTGATTTATTCCATGACAAAATGCACAATTAGCTTACCCTGATGCATGCTCAATAATCCAGGTAGAAAAATCTAAAAAAGCTACGTCTGGTCCTCTGGACATTCAAAAAATTGACAATTAGCTTGTTTATGAGCTTTACTAAAGTAGAATAAATGTAAATTTATAAATAAATAAATGTAGAACAAATAAATAAAGTAGAATAAATGTAGAATAAATAAATAAAGTAGAATAAATATAGAATAAATAAATAAAGTAGAATAAATCCCTGTAATGCCACTTTAATTGGTGATATGTGACTTATCTGTGCTGCTGATTATTTCATGCCACAACAGTTGCATGTTTGTGCTGCAGTTTAATATACTGTAAATTTTACATTATTAGTGTTTAGTGTATATCTTAGATCTTTTAGCTTATCATTTAGCATCTGTTTAGCGTATATCTTAGTGTATATCGTAGCTCTTTATATACTGTTTATTTTTATACTTTATATTTTTGCTATTTTGAGGTGTGGAACCTTGAGTGCACAGTTTGGTTCCACCTCATGTACCACATATGATGAGAATGACAATCAAGAAACTTGAGCTTGAACGTGAAATGGCAGAGCTGCTGCATCAGGAGTCAACAATAGAACCAGGGCAAAGAACTTTATGATGGACCCCACCCGCAGCTCGGAAAATATTCACTCCCCTCAAAGTCAGAATAAAACGACTGAAGAACAGTTTCTTCTTTGAGGCTGTGAGGCTCGTGAACTCTGTCCCTTCAGCTGCAGGTGTTTAGCAGGTAATGGACTTCAGGTCAGTTATTTATTTTTAGGCTGGCCTGAGAAACATTTTGTTCTTTCATGTCCCAGACATTTTGCAAAATCACAAATGCAATAAAGAATAAAACTCTATAAAGTAAAATAAGTGGTATTTCTTATAATCTTTTCATCTCCCCAGCTTCAAGGTCAAGTTCACAAGTCAAGGTTCAAATGTTACACACGATCTCTGCTTGTGTAGGCCATTGCTATAGATTGCTGTATTAATATTTTGTTGACAGGCGTATAATATGTCTCATGTGGTACTTTGTTAATACTGTGTAAGCCTCTTGACAACAATTAGGAAAATAATTTAAATAGTAAGAACTACACAAAACCAAAAACTTGGTGCAAGAAAACGAACTCTACTGGAAACATATCAATCATATCATTGCTGTTGTTGGATGTAACTGGGACCACAATTTCATTCCACCTCATGTACCACATGTGATGCGAATAACAATAAAGAACTTTGGACTTTGAACCTTTTGAGCCTGAGGGAGTGGTGGCGCAGTGGTTAGAGACGGTGGGCCTGTGATCGGAAGCTCGCCGGTTCAAGCCCAGGAAAAAGGTGAAACACCCACACCTGCTTCCTCCACCTGCCTCCACCCTCATTCGCCCCACTCTGGGCCTCTGAGCAAGGCCTTCAACCCCCACCATCTGCTCCCTAAACAGGTCTCTCTTGAAAATGAGTTATTGTGGCTCAATGAGACTACCTGGATAAATAACGGGTATAAATAAATAAATAAATAAAACCTTGAACATATACAGAAAAAAAAGTACGCTTAGATGTTTTCAGCTAAAAGCACCCGAAAATGCTTTAAATGTGTGACCGCTGGCCGAGAGGAAAGAAGCAAAACTGAAGATACAAGAAATCTGAACCAAGAAACCAGAACAGATCAGAGTTAAAAACAAGGTGCTGAAGATTTGTTAGAAAAAATAATTAAAACCTTTTAAAACAATCAGCAGATGCTACTTAGCGCCTTGTATCCTGAATAAACCGACCTCTTTCTATAAGTAAATTCAGAGATAATTGACCTCAGCAGCATTCTGCGTGAGAGGCAGAAGATGAAGGGGAGCAGAGACAAGCAGAAGATTGTGCGAAGTGCTGTAGAAAGTGAGTGGGAGGTAGTGTTGTCACAGTGCATAATGGTGTTGCTATCATTGTCACTGGCTGGAAGAACAAAGAACTGGGAGCTGCTGCGTTTGTGTGTCAGGACGAGGGAAAACGTCAGAGCGAGTTCACGGGTCAGAAAACAAGGAGAAAGTGTGTGAGCACCAGGGAGAGATGGTGAGAACGATTAAGATGATGTTGGGTTCATTTCCAGGAGTGGAAATGATCTGGAGAACTGTGTCTGGATGTGTGTTGTTTTTATTCGTTTTAAAGGAACTCGTTTTTTGTGAAATGGTTACGGACCACAAGCAGTGGCTGTCAAACCACTGATCCCTCAGAGGTTGTAAAAAAAAAAAAAAAAGCAAAATATCGACAGTGTTAAAATATATTTATCCTGACATTTATCAGCACCGTGACATTTATTCCTCCACATGCGTGCAGCGACAAAAATGGTGCATGTTTTAGTAGCAGCTGCCCAGAACGATTCTGAAAAGCAAAAGTGGATCATTTTACGAGATTACTACGTGCAACTAGGATAAAGACTACACAAAGCTCAGGTCGCTGCTTAAAGTGGGAAAATGACACTGTTGTGTGAAATAATTAGTGTTTACAAAGTGATGCAAGTACTTCAGAAGGTCATTCTGACTGTATTCTAGTTGTACTTCTTTACAACATAGTGCCTGAAATGATTAGTGCCAACAGTAAAAGGGCCGTACCAAAAAAAAAAAAAAAAGTATAAAACTAAATCTGTTTTTCCAGACAATTTTTTCCACAGTTTTTAATTTTACATAATTTTTATGATGCAACTGAATTTAATTAGGAAAAACAGAAAAAGTATTAGTTGTTCCTCGCTGAGAATTTCTAAAAAGAAAATAAAACATGATTTAAAACTTTAAACCAGTAAGAAATAAACCCTCATTTTGACTCAAGGGCAGCAGGAGGGTGATACTGTGTGAGCTCCTGTCATTCCACAGAGTTACATCAGGGTATGAACTGCTCTGTGGGTCGAGAAGAGGAACCGCTGTGGTTCCTCCAATGCGTTCTGCTGAAGTTCTGTTGGACAACGGAGAGTTTGGAGGCTCCATCAAAGCCTTTAGCTGGTTGTTGTGTTCATCAGGTTTTATCAGTGTGGCTGTGAGTCACTGAAGGTTTTGAGGCAACAACAGGATAACTGCCAGGACTGAACAGTTCCCTGCAGACTCATGACTTAAGCTTTTAACCCAGTGGTTCCCAACACTGGTCCTTGAGGAACACCATCCTGCATGTTTTAGTTGTTTCCTGATCCAACAACACACCTGATTCAGTGATTTAATAACTTGATCAAGTTCTGCAGAAGCCCGATAATCAGGATGGTGTTCCTCAAGGACTAGTGTTGGGAACCACTGTGTTAGTGGTTTTAATGTTATGGCTGTTTGGTGTTTAAAAATTCAGAGAAATAACTGTGGTCAACGATGAGAGAGAAACAGCTGCTTCAGACGTGGACATCATGGAAACAAAGGCTAAAGACTTTGTGATGCATTGGAATAGGTTTAGAAAATAACTGATAAAGTATGGAATGAAACTACATGTGAATAAATTGATATGTTACTAAATATAGAAAAAAAACAAAGAAGTGTGTTAACAGAGAGTAAGGACGAAGCTTTCATCTTGTCGCTATCTCTAATGTTTAAACTTTGAGGGGTGAGACGGATGCTGTAGGACTCCCCGTGGCTGACTATTCCTGGCAGTGAGGCAATATATGAGGAAATAGTTTATATACGGCCAAAGAAGTCAGTGGAAAAAAAACGTTTTGATCAGCAAAACTAAAAAAGGTCCAGAATAAACATTTAGCATATATTTTACATGTAAAAATAACACTTTCAAACCTAGTCAGTCATTCTGTCTATATTTGCTGTATGAAAGCTTATATTATTTATTATTTTTTAAATTTGTTTATTCATTCATTTTAAAGAAACAAAACAAACTAAACAAATGCATCAAAAAGAAAAAAAATGAATGAAAAGGATGAAGAAAGAAGAAGAAAATAATTATATCTGCCCCCTATTTTAAAAAATAAAATAAAATAAGATAACTACAAACAACAACTTAGGCTTGAACCCCAAAGCGAAAACAAAATAAAAATAAATAAAAAAACATCAGGTATTCTTCACATGGTATCATACTTTCCTAACAAATTTAACTTAATCATATTTTAACCATATCAATTGTTTTAGAAAATTTTATGGTGATATCGAGTCGATTCCACAATCATGTTCCCTGAATTACAACACAGCTAATTCTAAATGGAGGTTTTACAAACATTTCCAGTCCCTTAAGGTTATAATGACTCTCTTTTTTATTTTTTTTATTTTTTTTTTTACAAATTTTAATTGAATGTTTGGGGGTAATATTTTTTATGAGCTTTGTACATGACTTGTAAAATACTATATTCAACCAAATCATAAAATTTCAATAATTTCAACTGATGATTTGTTGGGTGACAATAGCACTTCCTACTAATAGTTCTATTAGCTCCTTTTTTTGTAAAATAAAAATAGAATTTGTAATTGTTTTGCATGCTTTTCCCCAAACTCCAATACAGTAGATTAAATATGGAACAATCATTACATTATACAATATATACAAAGCTTTGTCATTCAAAAACTCTTTTACTTTATACAGTAATGCAATTGATTTTGCTATTTTTATTCTTAAGCAATTTACATGAGCTTTCCATGTCAGCTTCTCATCAATAACGACACCCAAAAATTTTATTCCATTAACTCTATGAATTTCAATACTGTCAATTTTAAATGGGACTTTGATCATTTTATTTCTATTACTAAATATCATGTGGTTTGTTTGTTTTTCCCAAATTTAATGATAGCTTATTAAGTTGGAACCAAGTTTGTATTTTTACAAATTCTGCCTGTATCATCGCTAACATCCATTCAACATCTTGACCCGAACAAAAAAAATAAAAAAAAGTAGTATAATCTGCAAATAAAACACACTTCAAAAGCCCTGACACATCAACCAGATCATTCACATATAAAATAAGCAACTTTGGTCCCAACACAGAGCCCTGAGGAACTCCACATCCATTCACACAAAATTCTGATCTTACATCGTTTGCCTGGACAAATTGTCTCCTATTATTCAAATAACTGGAAGCTTAACCTAACTTAGCTTAACTGGATATTTAAAGTTGTATTCTCTCATTTCTCTTAAACCATTCATCCTTTCTGTCTAAACATGAACGTACTGATCAGAAAGAGTAACTTCTTGTTGAGATGTAGTTCGACAGCTGAATCTAGGATGAAGAGCCGGATCTCTTGCGTTGTCTCGTGCGTCTGTGGAGAGGTTGTTCTGAATATCTTTTGCTCCACCTGACAGCAAACATCACACAACACATTTTGTTTCGGGGTGTTGCCTGTCCCTCATCTTTTTCCTTTTTTTTTTTTTTTTCTTGTGAAGAGCTTTTCTGACTGTCTTTGCTGTGAAGCAGTGCACTTAAGTAGTTAAAACAGCTATCTGACAATTGATCTGTCCAGATACGTCCAAAGTAAATTTACTATTTCATTACAGCTGTTTTGAGTCATAGTCTCAATAAAACGTCAACATTCATTGCTGAACTGTAAAAATAAAACAATATAAAGTGAACGCCTTGTTCCATCAGTTCGTTGTGACACTTCCATTTCAGTAAACAAAGTAACTTTTGTGGGTGTGACTATGTAACAGGTAAAAGCAGAAAGTTTAGCAGACAGTTCACATTTTCAGAAAGCAATGTGGACCGCCATGAGCCCCTGCTGGAAGAGTCTTTGCTGCTTCCTGCTGGTGACGTCAATGGGTGAGAACATTTCATTTACCGGAGTATAAAGTTAATCTGAATCAAACGGAGCTGATTGATGAAACAGCTTCATAGAAAAAGAGCTGAAGAACTTAAAAATGTTTTTTTTTTCCTTCTGATTTTTACTGTAACTAAACCACACATGAAGACTCTGCTTGTAACCTTAACTTTTTGTCTTCTGACTGAAGTATGATTGGTGAATACATAAATTCAAACTTAGCTTAAATTAGAGTAGAATATTAAAGATTTGGCTTTACAGTACTTCATATCTAAACCATTAATGTCTTTCATTTTCTCAGGTGCACCGGGCTGGTGTACTGATCTGAAAATCCCCTGGAATGGTATGGTGACGACTGACTTTACCACCACGTTCACTCGCTCTTCTTCTTGTTTTACAAACTGCACCTACACCTGGAAATTCAGAGGCAGGGTCATCACTGGGGACACATTAACCTGGACACCAGATTCAATTCAGTTCATTTATGTAGCACCAAGTCACAACAGAAGTCGTCTCAGGGCACTGATCAGAAACATTAAGTCAACATTAGTTACAATAATTTAACATAGTTTATCTGAGGAGCAGACTACTTTGAGTTTAACTCCATCACAGAACTCTCATCTTGAGCAAGCATGAATGCGACAGTGGAAAGGAACAGCTCTCTCATGAGGAAGAAACTTTAGCAGAACCAGACTCAGAACAAGTGACCATCTGCTTCGAATGACTGGGTTTGAGAGGAACTAAAAGGAGGAACAGATGCACAATGGCAGGTTAAGAATCACATGTTAAGATAGAAATAGTATCAAATGAAAACTATATGATTATAACAATTCATTTAAGGGAAAAAGGTCAATTTGTCCTCCAGTAGTCTGAGCCTATAGCAGCTAACCCTAACTATAGGATTTATCAAAAAGAAAAGTCTTAAAACTGGACAATGTGTCAGCCTCCTGGACAGAAACTGGAAGTAGGTTCCACAAGAGAGGAGCCTGATAACTGAAAGATCTTCCTCCCATTCTGCTTTTGGAAACTCTAGGAACCTTCTGAGAGTCTGCAGTCTGAGAGCAAAGTGAGATGGGCTGGATTATATTGTGGAACTCTTCAATTCCCAAACAGGAACATACAGCAGCAGAACCACTTTTGTAGAAGTTAGGAGTGAGTCTCGTGTGGTGATTAATGCCTCCAATCATTTGCTCACTCAGTAAGCTTGTGTTCTTTTTGTGGATTTCTTTAAGGCAGCTTTGCATCTTTAGTTTATCATTTGTTTGATTTGTGTTCTAATAAAGCCAGCAATAAAAGGAGATCTAATTTATTTGAGCTTTGAGCAGAGATTTATCTTCTAAACCTTCAGATGGTTTAATTTTTAACATCTGCCAGGGACTCACACTGTTGTATTTTTCATCTGGCAGAGTATGGTCAAAATCTATCCTTTGTTTAAAATTGTATAAATCTCACAATGATTGTAGTTGATTTTAGACAGTCATAAATGCAGCTACAGGAGGCAATTAATTCAAAACTGGTTTTCATAACTAAAAAACAGGGGGGGGGGGGTAGCTTTGCACAAATAAACAAACTAACCAAAATAAACAGGTAACGCTCAAAATAATTTAGCAAAACTCAGGAACATCAAAGTTCAAACTAGAGAATTAATGAGTGACAATGGGTGTGCTAATTAAGGCGGTTCCAGTTGGTTGAAGGGTTTGAGCTCAGGTTGCATCAGAAAAAAGTATAGGCCAAGATGGTGTAGAGGCAGGGCAGTTCAATAGCTGCCCACTACACCACCTGGTGGTGGATGGGTTAAATGCAGAGACTAATTTTGTCATTATATGGAAACATACAGCTGATGACATTGTGTGACATTATTATTATTATTATTATTATTATAAAAGGTATCCTGAGTAAAACAATAGTCACATCTAATTTGTGAGTTTGCTCGATTTAGGAACCTCTGAAGAAGGGATCAGCTGGTCTGACATCAACAACAGTAGAGCTGATAACAAGAGAGAAGTAGATGATCGTGGAGCAGAGATGACTGAAGACATAGATACTTTGATGAAAAACATGGTCAAAACTACTCCAAATCAAAAAACTTACAAAAAATACATAAAATAAAATAAAAATCAAAACACAGAAAGACTAAACAAATGATCCATGAACCATCCCAATAAACTTTTAATAATCGTACTTTGATCTTCCGGTTGAGAAGTATTGGTACCAAGGAAATAAATAAATAAAAATCTTCCAATTTAACAAACTAACATTGACACATGTATATTACAGAACATTATAGGTCTTAACTCTTATTAGTCTGAGTTTACCTTCCATTTCTGCAGAGATGCATGTAATAAAGAAACTAACTCTCCTGTGTCTAAAATTTACATGAGTTTGAAATACCTTAAACTCTTTTTTAAAAACGAACTTTTCTCGTTTGGATCTAATGTTACATATCAAATCAAATGTCTGTTCAGATCAGTGCACCCAACACTGTCCCACCTCCAAACCAGTCACAGCCTAGACCAGGACTGTTCAACTGGTGGCCTGGGGGCCAACTCAGGCCCACAGGTGAGCTCAGTTTGGCCCACAAATGGGTTCATTTTTAAATAAAACTAGATTTTAAACTGTAAAACAAAATTACTCAATAAAACTAACTGCTTGGTGTCTGGCCCCTGAGCTCTTGACTTTCAGTAACTATGGCCCCATAGAGCAATTTAGTTGAATAGCCCTGTCTAGTCTGTCATGACTTGGCACCCAGTGATCCCCGAGGCCCATCAGACCTGGTTTGGTAAAGATGGACAGAAAGTGGCTCTGAGTGAAAATATGCAGTTTGTACAAAACAACACTCTTCACTTTGACTCCCTTTTACCCTCTGGTGCTGCACCACTGTGAAACTTATACCTGCTGACATCACAAATACAAGTTCACAGCTTGGGATTTCTTGTTAGTTCAAGTTCAAGTATCTTTATTGTCATTTGCGTCACATGTGATACATGAGGTGGAACAAAATTGTGCACTCAAGGTCCCAGTTACACCCAAAAAATAGCAAAAATATAAACTATAAAAAGAAACTGTATATAAGGATCTAAGGTATACACTAAAATATAGGCTGAATGAAAGCTTAACAGTACATCAAAGGATCTAAGATGTACACAAAACACAAATAATGTAAAATAATTTGGTATATTAAGCAGCAGCCCAAACATGAGCCTTTAGTGAGTAGATGAAATACCCATCTACCTAGCTACTTCTTAGCCGTAAGTATCTAAATAGGACAGCTCAGAGTAAACCTACTGTTCATTGATATAAACTTTTTGTGTAGGTAATCCGTGGAACGTCAGCATCAGTGGACCAGATGTGGTCTATCCTGGCAATCTGAACCAGTTCACCTGCCTGACCAGCTGCACCTTAAACGTCGAGTGTACTGTCAGCTGGCTGTTCAGAGGGGGGTTCCCCGTCGGACCCTACCTTTCGATCAAAGAAAATATTGTCAAGTGGACCCCCTCCATGCCCGGGACTTTTCAGAACTTCACATGCGTTGCAGCAAATAAAACTACTGGACTCTCTGCAGAGCACACAAAGATGGTCGAAGTGAGAGGTCAGTACTTGCTCCACTCGTTGACAATGTTCTACGTTAAATTTGAATTATTAATCTAATTTGTTCCTGTTTGTGTCATTTTTTTTAAATCTCTGATCAGCTGTTCCAGAATCAGAAGCGGTGCGGCTCAGTGGACTGACAGTGCTGGTCTTTATCTCCTTCATGGTTCATCCAGCTGTTAGCTTTTTCGTGTTTTAAGTCATAACGTTGTGTTTTTTCCTTCTAATTTACTGCTGATTATGAAAATGATTATGAAAATGATTATGAAAATATATTGAAAAAAATCAAATATTCTTAATTAACTGGTGTTGATTTGTCAGTGTGTGAATAACAACCCTGCTGTTGTTATTTTATTTTATTTTATTTTATTTTACTTTTACAGAGAATTCTCATGGGTATTTCCTTGGTTTACATTTTTTTTTCTTATTTCTTATTTTTCTTATTTCTTAATTTATATCAGGTTTTATTATTGTTTATCTTTTACAATTTATACTTTTTTTTTAATGTAACTGGGACACGGTGTGCACAATTTTGTTCCACCTCATGAACCACCTGAGGATGCGAATGACAATAAGGAACCTTGACCTTGACCTTGATTTTGTATTTCCTGACCCCAAAATACACACACAAGACATTTCTTCTTTCATGAAAGACATTATGACATTTTTACTTACATTTAATACAACTTGTGTGATTTAATATCTTTCCTCACTTCATGTTTGTCATATTTTATGAATTTTTGTAAAATTAAACTTAACGAAAATAATTTGTTGAGGATCAGTCTTTGATTTTACAGACCTGGGAGTGTAACTGATCCACTAACACGGTGACTGGAAACCACTAAAGATCATTTAACCGTGAGATGTGGGAACTCTGACTTGTTTACTCGGAACATCTGTTGTTATCGACTCGTCTCGTTTGTAGCCGTCCAAACTGAATAAATAGAAGATAAGATTATCACCCTGGGCAAACTGAAAGAAACTGAAGTGTGGCCTTGTATGACAAAACTGTGAATGTTATCTTGTAGCTTAATCCCTGTTCTTCATATAGAACTGGAAGCCGACATTAAAAATATATGTATTTTTGGGCTTTGTAAAAAGTTAAGACTCAGATATTTCAATATTGAAGAATGGTGTTATAGTCATGGAGGCAATGGCATCAACAGCTCAGGTCTTATTTGTTTTATATTAGCTGGTATGTGATGTGCATTACTTTTACCAGAAAAGCTTCAATAAATGTGCTTTGTTTAGAAGCTAAACAAATCCAGGGATTTTTTTTATAAATTATTATTATATTTCGTTACATTAGTATATGGGGCATTGAGCTCTTTTTAGTTTAATTTAAACTTTAATCTTCGGCGTGACTTTACCAAATTTCATAAAAGTGTGACTTCTCTAAAAAAAACTCCTGTGATAATTACTTGTTTTATCCATTAGTATCTTTTAACGTAGAATCAATGTAGATTTTACACAACAAAAACAAATTTTATGAATTACATTTTTATAAAATTATGTAAATTTATATATACTGTAATGCTAAAAAGGCTAGTCATAAAATCATTTAAAAAGATATTCATGTAAATACTTTTTCCTCTAAATTGTCCCTAGTTGTGAGTGAGAGAGTGAATGGTTGTTTGTCTCGTTTGTCTCTATGTGTCTCTGTGATGGAGACCTGCCCAGGTGTACCCCGCCACTTGCCCAGTAACAGGTGGATGTAGGGACCAGTGACCCTCGCAACCCTGAAAGGAATAAGCAGGAAAAAGATAACGGATGGATGAATTTCCTGAAATACTTATGCTGAAACTATTTTGGAGATTTCTGTTTGATTACCACTAGATGGCGGTGTGTCCCCCACAATACGTGGA
>JARVGV010001030.1:15174437-15185106 GCA_031762435.1 Hypsolebias longignatus | reverse complement strand
CCTAACAGGTCTCTCTTGAAAATGAGTTCTCGTGGCTCAATGAGACTAACCTGGATAAATAAAGGTCAAAAGAAAAAATGAAAGGCCCACCCCCGGCTGGGATTTGAACCGGGGCGACCTGCTCAATGAGAGGTGGCAGCTCTACCAACTGTGCCACCGTGCTGGAAACCAAACAGCACAAATTTATCTCGCAGCTTTTACATTTAATTTCAAATAAACTAACTTGGCCACATCCATTAATGGTCAGTCAGGTCATCTGGACAGTTTCTTTTTGTGAACAGACGTTTCACCCTCTATGTGGAGGGCTTCATCAGTCTGAGGAGTCCCATCTTATCACCAGCAAACTGGATGGTCCACTAAAGGAGTGTACTGCTTAGTGGGGAAACTATTTACTCGGGACTCCTGACTGATGAAGCCCTCTGGATAGAGGGCGAAATGTCTTTCCGCCAAAAAAAGAAACTGTCCAGATGATCTGACTGATCATTATTGGATTTTGTAGCTGGAAGATTGAGCATGAACGTTGATAACTTAAGGCCACAGTTCTAATTTTCTTTATTTGCTCATTTAACTCGAAAAATTGATTTTAACAGGACACTTTCTTCAACTTTTCAATAAAACCTTCTATATTATCTACTGAAAATTTGTAGTTTCAGCCAATTAACCAATTAGTGTGAAGTGTTTTCCCCATAACTTTATTATTTTTTGTAGACAGCAATAAAGAAGGGAGGCATACAGGCTTTTTATGACAAACAAAATATGGTTTTGTCTACTCAGGCAGCTCTCCATTGATTCACCAGTCCTGGTTCTGCTGTGCAGCTTTGGTTAGCTTGAAATAGAAGCACATGAACTACTTCACCCTCTGCTTTGAAACGTGCAGCTGATCTACCAGAGAGCAGAACAAAGACCACTGCTGCAGCTGGGCCACAACCATGACCTTGCTATGTAGCAAAGCACAAAATGGGACAGTGCTCGCTGGTCAGCAGTTGCAGAGCTTTAGAAAGAAGTACAGTGCAGGCCTCAAAAATAAGGTGGTGTATGTGAAACCCTGTATATGACTGTACAATGAGTTCTATTAGCGGCGATTATCAAACCGCAGACTGGAAGTCACATAACCGTTCGTCTCCCTTATTATGCACATGACTGTAACGTCTCATTTGTTATGAAAGAATATGAATATTTCTGCAGCCACTGCAAACAAATTCTGATAATCGTCTTTTCGTCTGTGTCTTTTCAGGCAGGACCAACGTCCAACCAGTGGCTGACTGGCTGATGCAAACACCAGCGAGGTGGCTGAAAGAGAACGTCCCACACCAGATCACGACAGTGCTGCTGAAAGTGGACTGCATACAATAGAGGAAATCATCTGGCTTTGCTGCCCGTGAAGTTGATTTGTGCACTCTGAAAAGGAACTAATCAAACATTTACCAGAGGAGAGTGAGGCTGAAACTGAGGAAAGAAACCAGCTCAGTGTGTTGCCTTGCCTGACTGAACCTGTCCATCATTCCCTATGAATGTGTTTTAAAATATCACTGAATGGTGACGTTTACCTTGTAATATTTGTGATCGTGGAACCTTATCAGACTTTTCAATAAGTACTCTCGTTGAGTTTTTCTGAGCAGTAGGAATCTTGCTGCTGCTCTGTCTCTTCACTGCTCATCAAATTAAAAACCACGACCTGCCTTTCCAAAGCAAACGCGGCACGACCAAGTACTATTTTTGCATGACCCACTGCTTGCATGAGTATCCAGGATTGCTTTTGACTTCCAAGAAGGACCCTTGAGCTCTCGTCTATCTTCTGACTGTCTGCCCAACTGTAGCGTTTGGGTGTGGAGGGGTGGCTGCAGAATTAGGCTTCTGGACACTCACTGAAGATGACTTAAGTTGGCAGGCTTAAAAGCCCCTTACCCAGAAAAAGAAAAAGAGTTTGGCAGTGGGACACGCATCCGCACACAACACAGAAATGTGGATGCCATGGCGGCTTTGAGCCATGCTGGTGCAGCTACTTGTGGAGCCCTGGAGTGCAGGCTATCATCAGCCCTATCATAATTCACCCAAGCTGAGGAAGATTCCACAGCCTGAAGGAAAGAGGCTACACTTCTGAACGATTCAAAGAAGGCTGTGAAACTGTGCTAACAGACGGAGCCGAGGCAACGTCCTCAATCACACGTACAGACGCTCCAATACTCCTCTCTACAAATCCCTGATACAGGAGAAACAAAGCAGCGGCGGACGTGAAAGGCAGAGACTGAGCAGGTTAGAAAGCCCTCGGCAATCACACCGCGGGTCGATCGGACCCCCTTTACACTCGCTGCACATTCACCGCATCGAGATTCACCACACTCACACCCTGTTTTCAGCGACACGATAAGAAACAAAGACCTTTTAAGAACATGATTAAAATGGTGGGGTTGGGGGAGCACAAAAGGAGAGAAAGGCAAATGTGGTGGCAAGAAAGGTGAGGAAGAAAAGGGGTGTAAAAGAGAACGGGGAGGGGATGGAGGTGGTCTGTCACATCTAAATGGAAAAGAGGGAGGAGAGGAGAAAATAGGAGAAGAGCTGTGTGCAGGAAGATTAAACCACGTCTGATTGAGCCAATCTCAGTATGCAGAAGTCA
The DNA here is from genome assembly GCA_031762435.1 of Hypsolebias longignatus. Lineage (NCBI taxonomy): Eukaryota > Metazoa > Chordata > Actinopteri > Cyprinodontiformes > Rivulidae > Hypsolebias > Hypsolebias longignatus. The sequence goes on along the minus strand of JARVGV010001030.1, from coordinate 15,182,492 downwards.
ACAGACAACTGGAGAGGGAATGATACAAAGAGGATAAGAACGATACAGACACTGTAAAAGGAAGGATGACTGTGTGGATATTTCTGTAAACAAACCTGAAAGTGTATATAATGACAGGTCATGAAGGAGAGGTAGGCGGATCGGAGAGGTAGATGGTGTAAAAGATAAAGCCGCAGATACAAGAGACAGTTGGAGACAGAGAGAGATTGAACCAGAGACGAGGGAAGACAGAAAATCTGAGAATCATTAAAGCAACATGTCGACTGGAAGCCTTGGCATGTGGGCGAAAACACACATACGGGCTTGTGCCAAGAGGTATTTATGAGAGGGAAGTGGGGATATCGTGGCGCTGAAACATATGCTAGTTGATATTCATAGACCATCTCAATCTGGTTTCAGCTCCTACCTTTACACTTCCTCTTGTGTGCATCTCTCCTTTAGTTTTTCAGTCTCTGAAATACAGAGAATGGTTCCAGATATTAAGATTTGAGCTAAAAATATTACTAGATAAAGAAAAATGAAGTCAGGGATCATGCCGAATTTCGTAGTGCGCATTCTTTTTCACCTTGACATATCAAATACTGTCTGCGTCGAGCTGAGACGGGAGCCGGTCGTTGTAGATACAGATCTGTCACGTACACACATGGAAGTGCACAACACAGGCGTGTAAAGGTACCAAACAGTTATTTTTACACCTATCTAACAGAAAAAAACAGCACAAAGTCAGTGTTTGGAACCATTCTTTATTTCGAATCAAACTCATCTGATGCAGACTTAGGTCTTCACTGCCAGGAACTCATTTCCCCTCTCCTCTGACTGGCCGACTCTGCATCTGTCTCCTCACCCTCCTTTCCTTTCATCATCTCTTCTATTGTTGCCATCTCTTGTTTGCTTTACATGGATTTTGACTGCAGCCAAGGGGCAATTTTGCATGTAGCGCAGAGTTCACATACAAACACACATGTGCATGTGCCAATAGGGATGGGGGGAAACTTGCCCTTAGAGGATTTGTTTTTCAAATGTGCTGTCAAATCAAGTCAGTCTTTTCAAATCAGGGCACATCGTCCAGCCTCAGGCTACTCAAAAAGGACTTCAAACAAGAGTTTAACACAATGAGATATCAACAACTCCCCTCTGTATATTGTTTTCTCTCACCTATAGATCTCAGTAAAAAATAAATGAAAAGACATTGTTTTATTTGAAAGGTAACTTGACAGGATGAAGGATTTGTTAGGACCAACCAAGGAACATTTGTAGTGTTGCAGACAAAAAAAAATGCTTCTCTGTAAAACATCTCACTTAAACATTTCTGGCGATTTCAAGACCACTTTCCTAAATAATTTATATAAATTTCACGAACAATAACCACTGAGTGAAAATATGCATTATACATGTCAGCTTATATTGAGACTGCACAGTATGTGCACTTTGTGCTTGGTGTGTTTATTAATTTGTGTCTGCATTGCTCTAAGTCTTTTAGCTATAACCTCAAACAAAAGCACTGCGTATCTGATTAACCCCCCAGAAAGCCATAAAGTTCTGTTTTTTGACTGTATTCTTGTTATAATTTTATTTTCAGGGTCAGATCTAGTGCTCTCACAGCAACTTTGCTTCTTCTGTTGTTTTCAAAGTGATCCACTGCACTATGGGCAATTAATCTAATCTCCTTCTCTCCATTCCAACATCCATTTTAGTTTTGTGTCACTCACTTCAATTCAGTTAATCTCCTCGGAAAACAATCCCACTTCGCTTATTTTCCTCCCCTTCAACTGCCACTGTCCAATTTTCTCCATTTCTGTCATCTCTTTGCTTTCTTTGATTCTTGTAATCTTTATCGCCCGTCAGTCCACCCCTCGTTGCACTCACTGGCTCAAAATGTCAGTTTGTCTTCTGCTTGGTTGCTCTGACCCATATAATACTGAGCAGTTCCTCTTAAGGGCATCTGACTATTCCATTTCCAAGTCCTTCAACTCTTCAGATTTATAAAAGGGCTAACTCTTACAAGCAGGTGGAAAATAAACATTGGAACTGAGCAGTTTAAAATAAAATAAATAAATGTTGCTGTTATGTTAATTTTACAAAGTATCTATTTAATGACGTGTTACCACTTTGGTTTAACTGAACAAATACGTTGTAGTAATTGTTTGTATATTAGTATATTAATCAAGTTTTCCCTCTCTTTAGGTCAAGAGCTGTGCAACAACATGGCAACCGAAAGTCTTGCTGAGCTTCGCGATTGGCTTTTTCTGCTCCTTCTGGTCCTCACTTTATTGGCTGAGGTGCTGGAGTTGGCGGCAGCAGCGATTGCCATGGAGACAGGCGAGGGAGATGAGGGCATTGTTTGTCCCTCAGTGTGCCGTTGCGACGAAGGCTTTATCTACTGCAACGACCGTGGCCTGAGCATAATTCCTCCACTACCGTTGACGGCTGCCATCCTCTACTTACAGAGCAACCGACTGAGCAATGCTGGGCTGCCTCAATCACTGGAACGTAGTACTTCCATACGAGTGATTTACCTGTATGCCAACCAATTGGATGAATTTCCTATACACCTCCCACCTTCCTTAAAAGAGCTCCATTTGCAGGATAATAATATACGAACGTTACCCCGATCAGCTTTGGCGAAGTTACCATTACTTGAACGTTTACACCTGGATGATAACTCTATATCTACAGTTAGCATCCAGGAGAGAGCTTTTTCTGGGACTCCACGGCTTCGACTGCTGTTTTTGTCTCGGAATCACCTCTCAAGCATCCCTGCAGGCCTACCAGCTTCACTGGAAGAGTTACGACTGGATGACAACAGAATCAGCACCATTCCCACGCATGCCTTCCGTGGGCTTGCCTCCCTGCGACGATTAGTCCTGGATGGTAACTTGTTGGCCAACACACGCATAGCAGATGACACCTTTTCTCGTCTCTCTAATCTGACCGAGTTGTCACTGGTCAGGAATGCCTTGCAGTCTCCACCAGTCAACCTGCCTTCAGCCCACCTTATTCGACTCCATTTACAAGACAACGGAATGACCCACATACCAAGAGGGACACTGGACGGAATGCGGCGTCTACAGAAGTTGGATCTGTCAGGAAACAATTTGACCACTATCCCTCGAGGACTTCTGAGAGACACAGAGAGCCTGGAGCTTCTGTTGCTAAGAGGGAACCCCTGGTACTGTGGGTGCAACCTTCGCTGGCTGCACGCTTGGCTGCATGGACGAGGGTCAGCAGTGACTGTCAGAGGACTCACTTGTCAGGGACCTGAGCCTGTAAGGGGTCAGATTCTCCGAGACCTAACATCACTGATGGAGCAATGTGAAGGGCCCCCTGCAGGTCCCAGTCCTGGAATAGGGATGAACCCAGCAGAGAAAGATATAGGAGAAGATGGAGTTGGGGGAAGCCAAGTAGTCCCTTCTGGTAGCACCACAACTGCCTCTCTGTTAATCCCCACACAAGGCTCCCTCTTTACTTTGCATGCTAAGCGGCCTGGCTTCATTATGCCTCTTCCTCCAGGAGAAGGTGGACAGATATCTGGAGAGGCCTTAGAGCTAACTTTAAAACCTCTCTCTTCAGACAGTGTATTGGTGAGTTGGCTGTGCCTGCAGCCTGCACCTTCTTTCCGCCTATCATGGCAGAGACTGGGAAGCAGTGCAGCTCTTGGTTCAATAACAGAAACTTTGGTTCCTGGAGACAGGAGGCAGTATCTTCTCACCCAACTCACCCCACGCTCCCATTACCTCATCTGCCTGCTGCCACTACGACAGGAGGCCTCCCTTGGCAGCTCCAGTATGGGTGCATCTCGAGCTGGCAGCTTGGACACAGACATCAAATACTCTGCCCCAGCCTGTGCTCAGATTGAGACTGGAGAGGCTGTGGTCAGCTCTGGAGGGGTAGGATCTGAAAAGGAGGGACAGGACTTAGAGCTAACAGCCCTTCCACTGGCTGGGATCATAGGAGGTGCAACAGCATTGGTAAGCCTGCTATTAATCTTTGGCATCTTCTGCTGGTATGGACAGAGATCAGGTTACATGTCTGGGGACTCAGGTGCATACAGCAGAGGCCGGGGAGGAAAACATTATGATGACTATGTAGAGTCAGGGACCAAGAAAGACACTTCGATCTTAGAGATCAGAGCCCCCCCTGCAGGGTTTCAGATGACAGCTATGGCCCATCAGTCTCTGCAGCCAAAGCTGGAGGATGTCACCTACATTCACACCATTTTCCCATCCTCCTCCTCTTCCTCTCAAGCTAATGGGACCTACCGGAGTAGCCATGGAGCTGGAAGCCTCAATGGCACCATCCTCAGCCAAACCAGCCACCATCATGCCACTTATGGAACCAACCGTGGCTACAGAGAGGCTGGCATCCCTGACATAGATTATGCCTACACGTGATGATACAAAGATGTGCTTTCTGAGCCTTGAGAGCCACTTGGCTTGTGGCATTTTGTCCTTGGTTTCCAAAGTACCCTCCGTGCCTCTGCTGGTTTGATTATGATTGATTTGCTTAATAGATAAGACTGATTTGAGTTATGATGATGGGACACTGCTACTGAGTGACAGGAGAGTCCCACTATAATCTACTGTATCCTACAAAGTTCAGTAGGGTCTTCTTTCAGCACTGCTTATAGTTATAAATGGTTATGTTTCCTCTTTTGGATTTCTCAGTGTCTTTTAAGCCTTCTCAGCTCATAATACTACACAGTAACTTATTTGAGGTTGATATACTAGGCTTAGCTGATTTAGCGAGAGATATATTTATAATATGAGGAAATGGCTCTTGATGTGTATAGCGATAGCACTCGTATCTTCCTACCAACTGTAAGCTCTGTGCTGTGTAGATAAAAGGGATAACAGAAGGAGAAATCAATGGTTGTTATAACCCACAGATGACAATGCATCTTGGTTGACATGAAAAGATGTGTTCCTAGTTCCCTCCTTTCCTCTGGTTTACTCCCCATCTTTTTAATTTCTCCATCCTTCCACCTCTTATTCTATTTGTTTATTTATTTGTTTCCTTTTAGAGCTGAGGCTCTTTTCCTTTTATTCCTCTCCTCTCGTGTCTTTTGTGGTGCTGTGAGCAGAGGACGACTTTGTTCTCGCCAAGGGAGCTGACAGCAGTGATAACAGCTCTGACAGAGACGGAAGACACAAACCACAGCATGGGTAGACTAATGAGTGGGAAAGATAGAGAAAGTGATGGATAGATGGGCGGAAAGAGAGGAAGAACATAAAAGGAGACGAGGGGGAACAGAGAGGGGTGCTGTTTTGGGGATGTAGTGTCTGAGAGAGGTGTGATGCTGACGGAGAAGAAAGAAATGGGAGTTAAGTAAAAAAAAAAAAATGGCGTGTGACCAATGAAGTGGCAGGAGGCAAAAAAGATAACAAAAGGAAAAGAAAATTGGGGGGAAGAGGGCTGACAACTGGAATAATGTGGCCCGATCTAAAAACGGATGAAGTTTTACCCAGAGTGCATCTGCACTGAAAGAATATGAGTGATAAAAGACTGCATGCTGTTTTCAAAGAGTGTTTATGAATATCACAAGTCAAACAAATCAATAAGTAAGAAAATCCAGGAAGATAGGCAAGGCAAGACAATCAAATGGTAAAATGATTGCTCAGACCACAAGACAAATTACAAGCTTGAGAACAGCTATTCAAAAAACGTATCTCATAATAAAATTTAAAAAACTGCATGAACCCAGTTTTGATTGTCGTCTGGTCTTAAGACTAAATCATCTTTGCAAGTGAAAAGAAATAAACTAATCAACAATCTTACGATAGTAACCCATCTTCCAGAGGAAATTTATTTTTAATGAAAAGTTTTTAGCAGCTGAACATTCGCTGGAGGAAGTTAAAATTACTGAGCTCTAATTATCTTTTCCTAAGACTCAGTCATCACATATGTGTTCATGTCAATTAAAAAACGAAAAGCTGGTTGTTACTGTTTTTTATTAAGAAAAATAAGTGAATATGAATATTGTTAAATGTGATTTTGCATTGTGATATTTGTATTGAGACATAGTGATTGGAAATCTTATACATAAAACCAGACAGAAGTTTACTTTTGATTATCTAATTAAATAAATACATGGGGAAAAAAAAAACTTCATTATAACGTTTCTGATTTTGGAAGCCATCCCTGTTAACACAAAGTAGATTTCACAGAGCAGACATTTTCTACTATTAGTTATTTTATGAGCTAAAATCCTGAACATTTTGTTAATTTAACCTGCACATTAGTTTATTTTCTAAACTTTTATTTGCACCGTTTTGTTAATTTGGAGACTTTTTTTTTAAAGCACCACTGGCTTTCAGTTTTCTTTATGGATTTTTTCTCACAATTGTCATATTTTTTTTGACCAAGTCACTAAACAGTGAATTTAAACCAACAATAAAGTTGCAGCCTCACAAATCTATGTTTCAGTTATCAGCCCGCAAAAATACACTGCTTTAACTTGTAATACAGTACATTTTAATTGGAAAATCAAACCAAACTAAAAAGTGTCTAATATAAGCTGATGAAGTGCTGGCAGTGAAATACATTTGTTGACTCAGGTTGTCCGGTTTTATGGCCTTAGTGCAGCATAAACACAGGTCTGTTAACAGGGATCGCAGCCCGACCGCTACACTGTGCATTTCAACACGACCACGGGGAAGCGGCACCTGCTCTCTGACTGTCTCTCACTAATAAACCCAAACTGAGGAAAGACTATAAAAGAAAATAATATTTAAAAAGCCAGGTTTTGAACAAAGGGGTGATAAAAGACAGAAAGAGATGAGTAGAGTGAGGATGTGGCGAGGAGATTTAGATATAGCCTTTAAGTGTTGAAATCCATTCTTTCTTTTAGTAGTATTTTGTCTCTTTTGCATCCTGTGTTACTGTGTACCAATAATAATGGAGGCGCTCCAGTGTGCTATTTTTTTAGTTCCTTTATATCTATATTTGCTTTCCCCCCTCTTTCAGGTTTTAAGAGCACTGAAGCGACCATCTATTCTTTCTAGAAATCCTTTCCTTAAAAAAAAAAAAAAACCCTCAGATGTGATAATGAAAACACTCTTATGTATAAACATAAAAATGGGTGCGAAATGCTGTTTCATTTATTGGTCTGTTGTCTTTTTTTTTCTACGCAGATGAATAAAGACTTCTAAAAAGAAAAGCTCTTTTGTGTTTTCTTTGTGTGCGTGCGTTTGTGCATATGGGGTTCATCAAAGAGGCAGCGAAGGCGGAAAATAATGCACCGAGGTAGCTTAAGAACAGAAAAATCAATGTGAGGCTCAGATTATTAATATGATTAATGACAAGACGGCGTGGACCTTGTTAAATCACACACACTGGACGAATGTGTCAGCTGCTATATGATTTAACTTGGAGGAACGAGCCGTGGTGAGGAGTTTGGTGCATGTTTTAAATCAGAGTTGGTGTGCATTAGTATGCATGTGTGTGCTTAGCGCTGCTATGTTTGAGTGAAGACATGCCTCTCATTCTAAGTGAGTGCTAACGCTTGTGTAAGCACGGATCAATATAACGAATGCACAACTGTATAAGTGTCTGTCTTAGAGTAACTGCTTGTGATGGCTGAAAGGAGTGAGAGAATCTTACAGCATGCAGAAAGCTTGATGGTTAAAAAAAAAAAAGAGACAAACACAACATGTATGAACATCACCTGTTGCTGAAGAGCAAACAGTGAGCATTAATGTTTTATATGGCTTATCTGTTAGCAAAATAGTTCATATCAAGCTATAACTTGGCATGGTAGCAGCTGAGAGTCACCCCTAACTCAAAGTGCTACACATATTGCAAGATCTTTGCTTAAGATTTTGGCATTAACTCGTGAAGTCATATCGATTTGCCTGTTATTGAAGAAAAAAATCTATAATTGGATAAACATCTGCATCTAGTTAACATTTGGGACTCAACCCAGCTCAAGATGGATAATACAACTAATCAACAATTGTCATTGCAAGAATAGCTATAACAATTAGGCCTGTCACGATAAACAATAAATCAATTAATCGCATGATAAATGAAAATTATCAACCTCATTTTCATTTATCG
>JARVGV010001030.1:15118766-15133453 GCA_031762435.1 Hypsolebias longignatus | reverse complement strand
AACGAAGTCCAGATGACATGATTCAACCTTTTTGTTGTTATATACCTGGATGACTGAGAAAACAAACTTTGTGTTAAAGGTGTTATTATTTATATCCCTTTTCATTTGGCAAAGTCTGGATCTCTGTTGTTTTTTCAAAGTGGGGGCTGCCAAGGGGTGGTAGTGGGGCCTCAGAAAGCTGGAGAGAAGATGGAAAAAAAGCAAAAATAAAAAAAAAATAGTAATAATAATAATAATAATAATAATGACAATAATTGCACACTAGAGCAATTGTATCTGTCATTTCTAGATAAAACACTTTTGATAGAGAGGTTAGATTTCTTTTGTTTTGTTCTTTTGGTCAACAGTTTGTTGAAAAGTTGTTTTTTTCAGTGGGAATATAATACAGTGTTTGAAACATGTTGGTTACTAATGTTTTTATGCTCAGCAGCTGTAACAATTAATTGAATAAAGTGAATAAAAGTTAAAGTATTCTAAAAGTTTTTGTTTCTTTACATATTTTGTAGCATTGTTTGTGGGTTTGCGAGGGGGGCTTCGGCCAGAAGCTAATGCTGTTTTGTGGGCCATGGCATGAAAAAGTTTGGGAACCCCTGGTTTAGCCTACCTGTACTGAATGACCCTGATTAGCTCGAATCTGCATCCGGCCATCCTCTGGGTGGGAACGAAGCTTAAAGCGCTGCTTGTCATTCGTGGCAACAACTCTCTCGATGTCCTCTAATGTGTGACAGCGGAACTGTGGGTGAGCCAGAAGATCCTCCACAAACAGGAAGCCATCTGTGGGGATGTGAGCTGTTACGACTATGATCACATTTTTTTCAGTTGACTTTCCCTAATCATGTGTTTTTGTAGTTGTTATGAGATGAAATGATATGAGATGATATGAGATGAAAACTGTTAGACGTCTGTCAAGTCTAGCCTTATAGCTGTTTCATTTCACGTCATCTACATGTAACATTTTTGATTTTATGACTGAAAAAGATGAATCCTATGAGATGTTGCTTTTTTACTGCTTTATAAAATAATAAAAACAACTGAGGTCGACATTTGTGAACAAAGGTTTGTTAAAGAACAATAAGGGCATTGTCTCACCTGTGCCCATTTGAAAACCCATCTGACTGGCTCCATGACGTAACACATAAGACATGGATTTAGACAGGTGAACATCTCTGTCCTGTTGGTGAAGAGAAGTGGACATCACTTGAAATAAACACTGAAATACTCTATTCTAATTTTAGCTCTGATGTAATTACAAACCAAGCCTTTACTGAGTCAAACTACTCATGCTGTATGACAGCTAAAGTCTAAAGAGTCATAAAAGGTATAAATTGACAAAATGTACACTGTCTCAATAATAATTCCTCACCTCCTTACTACGATTTCCTTTGCCTCCTCTTCTACCTCCTCTGGCACTTTCCATAAGTCCGAACCTTTTACTGCAGCCTTTAGTGTCATAAACCGAACAGATTTTAATTCTTCATTTCTTCTAGGTTCATTGGTGGTGTATATTGTTTGTAAAATTTGTTAAGCACTAAAAAATATCCTTGTAGTCACTGGACCTCAGTAGACTCCATTAAAAACATTGAATCCTGTTTGGCTTCCACTTCCGGTTTGTGGCACCGTCTGCCTGTAGGTGGCGGTGTACACACTGCACTGAGGCTGCCACCACAGAAGAAAACAAACATGTCGACGAGAAAAATAAGATGAATGTGTGTTGAATATCTAGAGGTAGGACATTTTACTCTTTACACTGACAATAATAATGATACAATGCAAGCATATGCGTCTTAATTATTGTCTCTGTCTCACAACACATCCAGCCTTGAATCTGCGTGCGCAGAAATCTCAACTCCGAGGTTGAGCTAGCTAGCGTTGGCATCGTTGCGCTAACCCCACTTTTTTTCTGTAATATCATTTAAGTGGTGGTTTATTTGAAATAAAAAAAAAAACGTACTATTTCCGTTGTTGTTTTTTTGTTTGTTTCTTTTTTTGTTTTTTCTAACCTGCACGTCCAATCTTGTTCGTATGCAGCGTTAGTACATGAAAAGGTTCTGCTCCCAGTTGTGAATCGAGACAAATTCCGGCTGGTCTCCATGGAAACGCAGAGTCGGAAACGTTAAAGTAGGTCGACAGTTTTAGGACTTCGTTGTCATGAAAGGTCTTTATCAACTCACTGCAACGACACCTTACCACACTAGGTGATGAAAACCCACTGCACAATTATACAGTATGTGATAACTCACTACTAGACTGTTTACCTTGACCAAACGGTACATAGACATCAATATACCATGTAAATAACTAATGTAAATATAACAGTTAAAACGAATCAATATTATGATAGCATTATACAGTGTGATGTGAGTAAAATATTTGCTTTGCAAAAGGTGCAGAGAATTGACCAGCTCCCATTGCACAAGTTTTTTGTTTATTTCTGTGAATTTTTTTTTTAACCGTGTCAAAAATTCTTCACTTTAGTTCTTATGGAACAAAACTAGTTCGACTAAAAACTTCTTTCTCTTGTACATTTCTTGCCACTGGGCCAGGCACATTTCCTTACAAAACTGGGGCTCAAACCTGCAGCCTCAGGATTACAGTACAGTACATGACCACATCTTCTGGAAACCAAATACAGTATTCCTTAAAGGCGTACAGTACAGTACAGTGTACAAGCATAGAAACAAGTTTTCTTTTCTGATTGGTGGATTTTTTTAAATTTTTTTTACTTATGTGACAAAGCCCAGTTAAAATATCCACGTTTCTAAAGAGGATTTCATGTGTGTGTTCTTTTTATTCTGTCCTAGTGTGGTCATTCTGGGTCCAGTGGTGAGTTCTGATGACAGAAAGTTTGTGTTGTAATGGGTGGTGAGAATGAAACAGAACCTACTGATCTGTGTGGGTTGGTTTCCTGTCATCGTCATTGTTGATGTTTACTTCTTTCTCCATGTGCACCAAACAGTCCAAATAAGGCAGATTGTTGTCCTTGGTATTGTCTCTGGTGAACTTGGTGTTAGTATCAACTGTGTGTGTGGTGGAAGCATTTACAGTGCTTCCTTAGCTTGGATTAGCTTAACAAATCCAAAAGCCCGTCCTCTGAACACGAGTAAAAAACACTGTCAAAGTTCAAGAGGAAACCTTGAAAGACCAGGAGAACTATTGGTCGGTACCACTTTAAAGATTGTAATAAAGTCTGACACCTTTGAAGCTGAAGAAATAAGGGAAGACCTATGGCGTTTGAACAGTAATATGTACTGCAAGCCAAAAAAAAAGTACTGACAGCCCACCGTGTGTTTGTCCCTTTAGAAACATTTGAGATATTTCCCAACAGTTTAAATTTGATCACAAATGTTTATTTAAAATCATTACGTTGTTTTTTTTTTTTTTTATATATAGTCTATTTATACACAAGCTTATACAGTACTTATAGATTTTCACTTATGATTCACTTTTACCTTCTCTGCTTAGGTCATGGAGTTTCCTCAGCATTCCCAGCAGCTGCTGTCAGCTCTGCGGTCCCAGCGCCAGCGGGGCTTTCTTTGTGACTGCACCGTATTGGTGGGCTCATCCCGTTTTCTGGCTCACCGGGCTGTTCTGGCCTCATGCTCGCCCTTCTTCCACATGTTCTATTCTGACTCACCAGGGGGGAACGGCAACAGCAGCTCAGTCACACTTGACAATGACATTGTTACATCTGCTGCATTTGGCTTGCTTTTGGACTTTGTCTATGAAGGTGTGCTCCAGCTGGATGATTCGCCTCCAGTGGAGGACATTTTGGCTGCTGCAAGCTTTCTTCACATGAACGAGGTGGTGAGAGTGTGCAAGAAGCGGCTGCAGAGACGAGGGCCACTGGCTGAGGCTGACAGCACACGCTCTGAAGAGAGTGGCGGGCTAAGGAAGGCAACAGAAAGAGGCACAGAGGACGAACACGGAGTTGAGCTGTTGGAGGCCATGGTAGCAGACCACTCAAATCCAGTCACCATAGCAACACCTCTGTCATCTGGATCCCAAGTGGCAGAGAGAAGTCAGATGGAGTCTGTGAAATCTGAACATAGGACTGGTAGAGGTTCATCAGAGGAACAAGTTCAAACTCCTCTGAGCCCTGACATTGCTGATACCACCCAGCCAGGCATGGACATCCCCACTTTGCAGCGAGCTGGAGAACTAATGCAGGGCCTGGTTGGAAACCAGTCTGCCCCCACCTCTAGGAGTCACACCAGGATGGGCAGGTGGAGTCAGAGCAAAGTATCTGCACTCTCCAGTCCTTGTAGCACCACAGAGATATACAGGTAAGAGTCTGGTGTTAATTTTTATACAGGTTCAGTTGGAAAAATAACAATCATGAGGAAAGTCCAATCTCAGAACTATTTATTTTAGTCTGGAATTTAAATATTTTAGAAGACAGATATTTGTAATCAGTAATTAGTGAAATTTATGGAACTCTGAAGCTGATACATGTCCCAGTAAGCTCAAGAATTTACATTTTAGGCTTTAAGCTGAATAGAACTCATAAAAGCACCGATATTCATGAATAGGAAAAAAGATGCGGTCACTTTTATTTTATTTAATATTTAAATTAAGCTACACAATACAGTATAATGAATAAGCCCATTATCCTTGCCAGTCTTCTTCTGTTATCCTTCATAGTGACATAATTGCCACTATTTAGATTAAACCATCATTTGTATTAGAAGTTTTTATGACATTTAATAGGCATTACTAGTTTAATCCTTGTACTGATGGTCATTCCTCTTTGTTGTTACTGAAAGGCTGTTTTTATCTTTTTGTCTGTCTCCCACTAATAGCCAGCAGCCCTCGTCATCGTCTTCCTCTCTTGTCCCAGTGAGCCAGGCTAATGGTTTCTCCATGAATGCTCTTAACCAGTCAGAATCTCACGCACATCCGACCGAACCACAGTTGCCTCGTGACAGCTCTCCTGAGGGTCTGTCGGAGACTGAGCACAGAACAACTTTTAGCAGAGAACAGCAGATGGTCATATCAGTCCAAGCTGCAGCTCCAACATCAAACTTCCCGACAAATACAAGACACCTTCAACAACCACCTCCCCCAATCAGAATCCAGAGCGCTGTATCACTGCAACGCCAGAGTTTGAACTTTCAACGTACTCCTCAGACTCCAATAGTTCAGGGGCCAGAGGATGACACTGGAGCTTCACATCCCACAAGAAAAAGGCCTCGCCCTGTTGTGGATGGAGTAATAGCAGACCAGGATGTGAAAGTCAAAGAGGAGGCCATTGTTATTTCTGATGAAGAGCTAGAAGAGGAGAAAGAAGAAATCAAGGAGAGAGAATCAGAAATGGATATGGAAGATGAGTTTGAAGATGACATTCATGAAGAAGAACTGAACAGCCCTCAGTTTCTCTCTTCTCACTCTCAGAGCCTCGTACAAGTCACCCCCCATTCAAACGACTACTCCTTCTCCCTTTCTCCCTCTTCTTCCTCTGGTGCCGGACCTTCCTCACAGGACACTTCCTCCTTCTCTGTCTCCCTCATTCCGTCCACGTCTCGACCACATTCAGACCATCCGGCCTACTTCAAAGAGCTCCAGGACTCTATGGGCAACTTTGTGGAGGATGTCCCGACATGCGGTGTCTGTGGAAAGACCTTCTCATGCACATATACGCTACGACGCCATGCCATCGTGCACACACGTGAACGTCCTTATGAGTGTCGCTACTGCTATCGGAGCTACACACAATCAGGTGACCTTTACAGACACATTCGAAAAGCTCATGACCAGAATCTGTCGGCCAAACGCAGCAAGGCTGACACTGAGCCCTCCCTGCCACAACCACCACCTCCTCCTCTCAGCTAACACACAGAAACATACTCTTATCTGTTCACTTACATGTAGATATACAGTATTTAACCAAATGCATAACTCTGGTTTTATTTTTTAATTCTATAAAATAAAATAATGAAAATATTACTAATATTAGTTTCCCAGAGCCCTCTGTTTAAAAATAAAATCAAAATTAGATTTATAGCTGAAATCATCCTGCTGGGTTTATAATTGCAAACGTTCTGGTTTTTATTTCTCGTAACTCTTAATCCTCATTGACTCAAAAACACAGAAAGTTACTCAGAATAAACACCAGCAGCAGAGGAGTCATATTCTGCCCCATTTATCAGATTTATTTGCCCAAAGTTGACAAGAGTGTAAAGAAGATTTCTTTTATGCTATGCTACATTTTGTGTCATTTTTAGTCTTACGTTTTGTAATTTGAAACACATTTGTCGTTACTACTGCAGTTAATCTTACACATATCAGAATGATAGGTAAGCTGTATTCAAATGTTGTGATAAAATAAACAGAAATTTCTCTACAAGTGAAACCGGTAATGTTAGAACTGTATACGGTTTGATAAAATTCTTGTCCTGTCTGTATTATACAAAATTCATGACAGTAGTGCTTTTTATTGTTTTGTTTTTTTATCTAGCCCATAATACCTGTAGTTGTAAAAATTTAATTTTCAAGGTTTTTGATTTGAATTTGTATGCTTCTAACACCCTTTCTTGATTATTAAATGACTGGGGGTTGCATTAGAAATCAGCAATTACTGGTATGCCTCACCGTTGTTTACATCTAAATTTGTTGATCAGTTATGACAATTCAGTTAGAGTTCAGAACATCTCAGCACAGCTCATTTATATCTGACATTTGCTTAAACACTCTCCATTGTCAATTTCCTCCCCCAAAATGACTATTGCTACTACTCTACGCCCGTCCTTTCAGCTTTTAGTCACTGTATCTTTTCCAAAGAAGAACTAAGTTGTTAATTTTCTACATGGCATCTCTGATTTTGCTGTTCTTCCTGTTTGCATCTGGGGATTATTTTACTGACAACAGTTTACGGCTGAAAAACATGTTAGCAACAAAACACAATTTTGCTGATTCATAAATTATTTGGTAGATCTTTAGAAGTGAAATATGCCTATTTAGAAGATATTTTTGTCATAATGATCCAAAAAATATAAATCAAAAACATTTAAATGTTTAATATTTTGACAGCCATTATGGCTTTCACTAGGTGTGTCCTATCAAGATCACAAGATTTATTTTTAGTCAAGGAAGCCGTGCCCTGGGTCTGAAGGCAGCAGCAGTGTTTCTGGTCAAACTAAGATAAAATACAAAAGTATTGTCTTTGTTGGATAAATCCAATGAAACTGCTTAATCAACAGGCAAATATATGGCTGTTAAGTACTAAAATTTGAGAGTGTGACATTTTATAACATATATAACTTATTATGTAGCTTTTCCTTTAATCTTTTTTGCAAAACTATTCGATGTGTTAATTACATACAGTACAGTATGTTTGATGTGCCACATTGTCGTTTTTCTGTTATTTTCTCAACTTCAGTGAACAGTATCAGATGACGACTGTTGTATTTACGTTGCAGCTGAGTGACTGAAAATAGGACTAATTGTTTAAAGTGTTTCCATTTTGTTAATTAAAAAATGTTTTTTTTTTTTCCTTGTTCATTTTGGTTCCATTGATGAAAAGCAAACCTTCAGTGACTAAATTAAGGTTTTTTACAATTACTGTAATGTTTGGTTTGGGTGAATTTCTGTGACCTTTTTTAATCATAAATTTCTACATTTTTAATGTCTAAATCTAAAGTTGGACTGTGCCTGAATGTCCCAGTAGAATTTCATGTTCTGCACTGTTTTACATACCTTTGAACACTTTCTGTACAAAAAAGTGTGTTGAAATTAGCATACAAGCCTTAGAGTTTTAAACTGGATACTCTTAAAGGACATCAGCAATGACTATTTAGATTTTAGAGGGTGTGGGAGTGTTCAGAACTTAAATGTGACCTGGTGAATAAAGAGTCTTGTGGAAATGACATGTAACGTACATGTGTAGTTTTCCATAAAATTACTTTTTCCAGCCATTGATGTTTTGCTTTTATTTACAAAAGAACAGATGCTGAATCTGAACATTAATTTGTTGCGTTTGCAGCAGCTGCACAACATTATAGAATTTCTAACATATCTTCATTATTGTTGGTTCATAACCAACTTATTATCACTTGTAAATGCTGAGGCGACGTCTGCCTGAGACCTTTCAACAGGAAGTTTCCTCAGTCTTCTATTGGTCCATGTATCTATTAAGAGACAAAAAAGCAGCACATACATAAGTCTGTCCACCTTTAAGTTTGTATTTTCTGTAATTAATCTAATTTGCTGTCAAATATTGTTTTTTTGTTGTTGTTTTTTTAATTCTGAAAGTATCTGCTGAGCCAAACTGGAAATTCATTCACCATAAATGTTAATCTAAATTAGTTATTTCTCCCCATTTCCTGATTTAAACTTTGAATCAGTCAGTTGAACCGAGCCCAAGAGAGCCAGACTAAACAAGTTTAAGCTGATAAAATTTATTACAAAACAAGTTTCTGATTAAACTAAATGTAAAGAAAAGCCTCAGTTTCTGTTCAGGCCTGAGTAAAACTGACAAGTGGTGAGGAAACACCTGTAATTTTGGTCTGGATTAAGATGAAACTTCAGACTCACTATAAAATACATCTTAACTGTAGAAATAATATCTAATAAAACAATTACAAAGAGAAGTGGATTACATATTTTAGTTTATCATTGTTGAAGTTAGCTTCGTAAATGACTTACTGCCTCTGCCACCTCAGGCCAGTCCATCACCATCACCACAGTATCATCTGAAGTTGGAGGAGTTTCCAGGTTCCAGTATGTCAGTTTGTTAAACAAAGAGGATATCCTCACTGTCCTGTCCTGCACATGCAAATGCAAACACGTAATTCAGCAACATAAAGAACCACCACAGTGCATAATGTTTGAAGGCCTGTGCAGTTTTTCAGTTCTCACAGAGGACTTTGTTCACCTCTTGGTCAGAGCCAGTCTTGTTGACCTCCTTTAGTACCAGGCCAGTGTAGCCCTGTGGACAACTGATCTCCTGTCCCTTCAGCCCACGTCCTCTGAATGACACTGTCTTCTCTGCAGTTAAAAAATTAGCAGATTTTTCCTGGAGCCATCTGAGTTACTAAAGTTAATTTGAGACCCATCTGGTATCTAACATAAGCCCTGATAGAACATAATTACTAGTGGAATAAATGGAACTGTAGTACCTTGGTTACGATCTTTTGTGGTAGCAGTAAAATATTGTGAGACCTGGGCAACGCCGTTGTACTCAATCTCAAAGGGCAGGAGGTGGACTGGGACTTGCTCTACCCGCCCCAGCGAAGACACATCAAGCTGGGTAACACTGGTGTTACAAGACATCCTGTGGCCTTAAGACAGGAGGAAACAACAAATTACTCTTATGCCCTTTACTAAACTATTCCTTAGTTTTTCTTTTTACTATGCACAGTATAAGTTATTTTTCAACAGGAAAGAAAAAAACTGACAGAATCCCTTCAGTTTTCTAAGAGCAACATAAAACTTAGTGTATGGTAGGTTTTGAAAATAAATATACAGTATAATGTAAAAAATATATTCACTTTAAACATTATTTAACTCATTAGCTTGAACGCTCAAAACAAAAATCGGCTTTAAAATCAGTGATTAGCTTTTGGAGTTTAAAAACAATATTAGAAATGTTTAAATGATGTGTTTTTTTTTTTCTGCTGTTTTCTGACGAGCTTTAAATCTGAAACGTGACGCTTTCAATTTAGATGTTTTTACTCAAAGGCAAAATATTAAGAGGACCTAAAAACTAAACATTTTAAAATGAACTTTATTATTTTATTATTATTTTTTTGTTGTTGTTCTACATCTTTGCACTTATACCATTGCAGTACTGTAACATTATTCCCAGCACATTAAACCCCCATAATAAGACAAAGTTTTTCCTCGGACTGACTATACTTAGCTTAGCACCACAATATTTAAGTATGGCAAATAAAATCTGTACGAGTGTTTTCTCAATCTATGGGGAGTACTGTATATCAGTCCTGACTGCAATGCATCTACTAAAGACAGGTACTGTAATGAGTATGGATATTCCGTAAGACAAACAAGCTTCAACATAAATTAAAACAGTAAAATTAGCTTGAGTTTTTACATCTAATCAAACATTATTACAAGTGTCGTTAACGTGGTTTGAACATACAGAAGAAATGTAAATTTAACTTTACCTTTCAGTTGTTTTCTAAACAAGTAACATAGGACCGCTTCCGGGTACAGTGAAGCGCAGCTTGTGATTGGTCGAAAGATTCTTCTTCTACTTTCAAATACATTTTTGGCGGGGTGTTTCTGCTCAGTTTCAGCACATTGCCACCTGGTGGTAAATGATTGTCTTGCGGCAAATGTTTTTTTTTTTTTTTAATGGTGCTTGAGCTGTTGACAGTGAACCAGTGAACACGTTACAAAGAGCAGGTGAGCCAATTAAACACTCATCTCTTTTAGATTGCGTTTTGTGAAAACGTTGGAGCACTGTGTGCCTGTTTACCTGTACAATGCAAAATGCAACACTCCGTGTTGCTATTTTTTCAGCTTATTACGAAGTGCATGCAGATTTGCTCTTGGTTGGGTGTGGTTTAATATTATTTATCGCTAAATTATGTATTTTTCAATTTTTACCATGACTTTGTGTCTACAATTTTATTTTAAAACATGTGTGCATGTAAAAATAAAAGTCCTAGGTAATCTTGATGTTTTAGGCTTGAGCTGCAACCAGTGATACAGGGCACTTTTCAGTATTACCATGGATGTGTGAGGAATATTTTATAAATACAGAAGTAGCAAATTCTTGTTAATTTCATGATATAAAATCTAGAAAATGATGGTGGAAAATGTGGCTTTCAAAACAGCATCGTGAGTGACCCAAACCACAGCTAATCCTCTGAAGATAATGGCCCTCCCTTGTGGTTTTTTCGTAAAACCACAAGAGTCCTCAAAGTAACATTCATGTAAGAATCTGATAATCTTACAGAGTTTGAAATTCTTTGAATTTAAAATCCCCCAAATTTAAAGTCTGAAAGACTTTTCTGGGAATAAAAGCCTTTAGAAACAGAGAGTGTGTTATATGTACTAACTTTGTGGAATGCCCTACAGTTGGGGGCAGTGGGGTGGGGAGGGGCGGGAATTATTGTTGTTTTTTTTGTTTTTTTTCTATTTTGTAAATCCAAATTGAAGCAACTTCTTGTTTTTCTTTTGGCTATAATTCCCTCTTCAGGGGTTGCCACAACAAGTTATCCTCCAGCTCCAACTACCTCCTCTATGTCCTTCTTTCTCTGACTTTTACACCTTCAGCTCATTTTATTTTGCTCACAGTTTTACACAAAGTGATGGTATGCTTGAACTTTTGCATGCAAGTGAGCATGACACAATTCAGCTTAACATGCTCACAAATTACACAAAAAGCTGAGTCTTCACTGAACAGAAATTGTTTTAATAATTAATTTAGCAGAAGTGCTTTAAATCTAGGTACAAGCTTTCCTATTTTTTTTTCCATTCAACTTTTATTCAAACAGATAAATCACACTGAGCCTCTAAGTGAGATCTGTTGGACAGACAATAAAAGTGGTGAAAAATGACACATAGGGTTTGGAGACAAAAAAAATTCCTTACACATTTTTGATCTCTAATAAACTAGACAAATAAAAAAAATACTTTATTTCTATCCAACCGCTGAGAAAAGTTGATGTTGCAACAACAAAAAGATATAGACCAAAAGTATGCAAAATTCTGCAACAGGAAAGGAAAAAAAGCACAGTTTGAAAAAAAAAAATATCCAACTATTTTTATTTATTTATTTATTTATTTATTATTTATTTATTTATTTATTTATTTTTCAGTTTAAAGTAAAATACAAAACAATTTACATATACTGTATAATATGAAAGCTAAACGCAAAAGATGTGACAAACCATAATTAAAAGGTAGATTTTTCTGCCAGGGGATTATGGAGAAATCAAACTCAACACATTGATACAAATAAAGAACAACAGAAAGAGCACGATGGATAAAAATCAGAACAATTAACTAAAACAGATCCTGGATCAGGAAATCTATATGTGACCTAATTTACATGTACAGTATATATAATATTAAAGAAAAGACCCATTGGTTTTACTTTAGTTGGACATTTTCAAACTTTCAGCTTCAAATTACTTTTAGTCATTTCTATTTGTCCTAAAAAGTCAATCGTGACTGCTGATTTTTGTTATGTGGGAGAAAAATGTGTAAAACAAACATGAAAAGGGCACGTTAAGAATAAATACAGTATAGCATTTCTTAAAGTTTATATCAGGGCCTCACATTTGTCTTCATCATGTTTATGAACTCCGTCCCATTTGGAAGAACTCTTCCTCCTCGTGTGGGCTGGATTAAAAACGCTCGTCCACTGCTACATTTGGACGCACCGACGTTGAGACACATGGAAGAAGAGTGTTCTGTTCAGAGTGGACTGGGACACTTCAGGGAGGACTTTCCTAACAGCTCAGTTTGGCCAACAGAACCCAGAGGTGAGTTTTCACAGCAGGACAGATGGCAGCTGAAGACACGCTGGTGCTGGGTCAAACCTCAGCTTTCTTTGTGCTTTTGAGGTAAAATGTTTAATTTGTAAATGTCCAGCCAGTCTGCATCTTTATCTCTGAAAACTTCAACTTCATTTACAAAAAATGAGAAACTAAATAGCTTGAATTAAACCTCGATGACATGTTTTAAATATTTAATATTTTCCAGCAATATGGTAGCAAAACCTGAGTTATTTCTCAGCTTCGTCAGACAGCTGACTGTTGGTCAAATGGTATGAAAGGCCTTAACCTTGTGACTGTGATTGGACTCGGTGGGTTGTAGTCTGTGATTCTTTGAATGTTGACAATTGTGTTCTTGACATTAAAACGTCAGCTGCCTGATTTTTCTTGCATTTGTGTGTCTTTATTCCAAGAAAACCTCGCCCAGAAATTGTTTCGCTCTTCAGTCTGGTTGTGAAACGCCACAGCTGAAAGGCTCCTCCTATTCGTCGTCGTAATCAGTGTGTCCAAATGTTCTGACGCTTTTATTTTTTATGTATTTTTGTCTGGATATTAGACTTTATGGAGCAGGACAGCCATCTGCCTTCAGAAGATGACGGAGAACCTTCAGTCTCCTTGATGAGGCTCCAGGATGCTGTCGTCACGGCGATGGTTCGAGCTCGTCAGAGAATTTTACAGGGACTCACCGTGCTCTCCTTCGTGCTTCTGCTCCTTTGTGTCGCTGCTTTTTTATACGGGAGTTTTTACTACTCCTACATGCCCAAGGCAGCCTTTTCTACACCTGTGTACTATTACTACAGGTGTGATTTGACAATTCTATTGTATCTTTGTGTTGCTTTTTTTTTTAATATTTCTTTTGCTTTTGCTTATGTTGTTTCCCTTTTTTTAATTCTTCCAGGACAGACTGTGAATCTCCAGCTTCCTTTTCATGCTCTTACCCTGTAGCCAACATCTCCTTGTTGAGAAACAAAAAGCATGTAGGTATAAATAGTTGCAGACAGAAGTTTAATTACACTCTTTTTAGGCATAAGTGTCATATTATTTTAGGGCTTTTCAATTATTGATTTAAATTGATTTGTGGTGGATGGAAAAAAATGCTACTGTACAGTGATCTCACTCATATACAAGGTCAAAATTATACGTACCAAATATATACATACACCCCGCTGTTGAGGTAAATGTGGTAACAAGTTTAGCCCTAGACTTTATGTATCAATCAGCAAAACTCTGACATAATCTAGGCTGATTTATTTGACCGTTCTTCTTTTGCAGAAGTGATGGAGTATATATTTATATTGTTTGGTTTCTAGCACAGACTCAACTTTTGAATGTAGTCCACAAATTTTCTTTTTTTTTTTTTTGCTTGTTTTTAGTCATTAGCTGTATATTCCACCGTGGAGAAAGAACGACTCTAATAAATTACTAATATGACATTCATTTTTATGAGTCTAAATAAAGAACTGACAGCAGCTGTATCTGTTAAATACAGTATGTCCCTTTCCCTTTTTTTAAACCACAACGCGTTGTGTCTCTTGTTGACGTTTGCAGGCGTTGACATTTGGTCAGGTGTATCGGATCTACCTGCAGATGGAGATGCCCGATTCTCCAACCAATCAACAAGTGGGGATGTTTATGATCAAGACCGCCTGTTTCTCGCAGGACGGAGGCCAAGTTGCAGCATCTACTCACTCTGTAAGCTAAGTTCACACGCTTCAAACCCTGCAGAGAAACTGTGGATACACACAGTGATTCAAGGCGCTCTGTGTTTCTCAGGCAAGCCAGCTGCAGAAGGCCTCCAGCTCTCGTGTGGTGAGTACAGATCTGATGATTGTTAACTTTTACTCACACTGCCTGGTAGATTAGAGCTTGTGCTTCTGCAGGAGGTGACTCAGAGGACAGGACAGACTGAAGCAGAGCCGAGTTAAAAACAAGAATCATTAAACAAGCACGGCTTTTACAAATCTTTCTTTTGGATGCCAAGAGATGCTACTCTAATGCCAGAGGGTGTAGTTTTAATGAAGCTATTGTAGAGCCAGTCTCACATTTAAAAGATGGGTACAGTTTGGAAGAAACCTCTAATAAAATTGTTGTTTACGGTAATTTCATGTAGGTTTGCTTTCACTTTCTTGAATGACAGCATGAAAATTCATCAAAATTTTTTTTTTAAATTTGACACTTGCCTGCTTGAAAAAATTTCCCAGGATTAATGTTGAAAGATATATA
>JARVGV010001030.1:15100665-15117920 GCA_031762435.1 Hypsolebias longignatus | reverse complement strand
TATATATACACACATGTATATATATATATATATATATATATATATATATAATTTTTAAGGCATTTTAAACCCTTCCTACACTCTTGCAAATTCTAAATGTCATGATTTCTGCTCCCTGCCTCCTGTGGGCTGCACACTGGTGCTAAATAATTTAAAATAATTAATTTTTAAATAAAAAATTCTATGACGATCGTGCAGCTCATCCATCAAGCAGCCGTTTGTGTGTCATGTCCACTCTTATTTTGAAAAACCGCGATAGAGCGAGTCCGAGAAAAACAAAACGTGAAGTAGCGAGGGACTACTGTGTATATTGTTACCACCTTGGCTCTAATCTTCTAAGCGTGTTGCATGATTTGATTTTATTTTTTATATATTTAGAGGTAATTTTGAACCCATCTATAGTCAGCAGGAATATCAAGCATGATGCCTACAGGAATATGTAAATGTCAGCTTTCAGATTAAAACAAAACTCATAGCCTTGTTCTGACAAACCACCTATAATCTGATAAATTAAAGCCTATTTTTGTATTTGTTATGAGGAAAAAAAAACTATGTGAATTTTGATTTTTAGTCAAGTATTTACCAGCACGGTGCTGATAATTATTTTAAATTGTTTTGGTTTTATTTGAAGAGATAACAAGTTGGCTGAAGATGGTCTCAGGGCCTCTTCAGGCTGCGTTCTGCATCAGTGGGTCTCCTCACACAGATTGAAGTGTGTAATGCATTACATGCAGCCACAGATCCTTGAAGCGAGAACCAATCAATCTTTCTGCTTCACTAAAACGACCGTTAAAATATTACGTTAGTGCAGTCTTAGATCTTCTTTGGTAAGTCCATTAAAGAATGAAGAGTCAGCTGAGATCTTCTTTTTAACTCTAAATGAAAATCATTTACTTTAATATGGGTCACCTGATCTGAAGGCATCTTGCAGGACGTATAAAATCACTTTCGTTGTGGTCCAGGGCATGCTGCGATACCGATCGGACCTGCTGAAGACTTTGGGAACGCTGCTGTTCCTTCCGGCCTTTCTGAGCGGAGCAGCCGAGCAGAAACAAGTCCTGGAGGTGGAGCTCTTCTCAGAATATGTAGACGACCCTGTGAGTCAGAGGACAACATCAGTTTTACCTCAACGTTCAGGCGTGTGGAGAATTCATGCCAACGTCGCTTTGTTGTTTCTCCCTCAGTATTCTCCTTCGGTTGCAGCTTTCATTGAGATCATGTCCAGCAAGGTCCAGATCTATTCTTCTCACCTCTACGTTCACGCTCATTTTACTGGTATAAGGTGAGCACCGAACGTTCGTGCATGCAGCAGATCAGCATTTTGATGTGCGCCTGCGCAGTTCAAATCATGAAACTGCAGTTAAGTCATTCACATAAGATCAGGCCCTCAGAAAGCAGGATAAAAAGACCCTGATCAGGAAGTAAATCATAGGAAGTTGCAGAGCTTCATTAAAAAACAACAAACAAATGAAAACCTGTTGTAAAGAAGCACAAAGATTTAATTAAGGTCTTAATTAAGATTTTACTGTATGTGCCAAAAATCAGTTGCTTCGTCAATCCTACAGTTGAATGGTAGATTCTGTGCAGAACTAAAAATGTTGCCTTGCTGTCTAAAAACAAATATCCATCCATCCATTTTCTTCCATTTATCTGTAGTTGGGCAGTAGTGGTAACTGGACCACGAGAGAAAATCCATAAGCTCTTCATCCTCCTCTGTTAAAGCTGCTTTATTCATTTGACATGGATTCCTTCACACCCCTTTTCAAACCATCTGAAAACTTCAGAAGGATGTTGTCCAAACACAACATCCCAGTACATGTCAAACCCAGCAGGACCCTCAGACAGAGGCTGGCTCATTCCAGGGACAGAACCCCCAAACCCAAACTGTTGTCTTGCAGTTCAGTGCAGCGAGGAATGTTCAGACCTCTCCGTTCTTCAGGACAAGACAACAGTTATCTCAAGGAAGAGGGACACTCTTCTGAGGACCAAAATGTTCATATTTTAGCCAGAGACGACAGATGGTTTGAGATGGGAGTGAAGGAAGCCTTTTTTGTGAATTGAGAAAAAAACAACTTTAAACAGAGGAGGTCTCAGATTTCACCGTCCAAAAACTTACAGTGCAGCTTCAGGCCTCCACTCCACTTCACACCTTCATGCAGGCGACCAAAACGTGTCTCTGTGAGCCCGGCAGACAAAGAGCTTAACAAGCCTCCATAGTGAGGGCGAGTGGTTCCCGTCTAACCTGCAGGTGAATCAAAATACACAACCAGGCCTCTCATTCTGTAGCTTCAGAATAACGTCCAGTTGTTTTTGTTCTTAACTCTTTTTCAGATGTCAGAAATATGCTGCTAACAGGTTTTTTTCTCCTTCCTCGCGTCAGATATCTGCTCTTCTACTTCCCCATCCTCTCAGCCTTTGTGGGCGTGTTCAGTAACTTCATCTTCCTCAGCTTCCTCTTCATCCTGAGCTGAGGATTCTGTCGTTGAAACGTTCCGTCTTTGTTGACAATGACACCTGTTATTGGAGTGAGGACACGGCACTCCACGCTGCTCGATGCTGTCATTCCTGGATGTCATCCCGCCCTGTGGCACTGTTGGCTGAACTCCATCAGCCAGCCCCAGACCGAGCTTTGGAAACTTCATAACGTCACCACATGCAAAATGTGGCCCCAGCACAGAGACCGAGCGGGATGCAACTCGGTGTGGAGCACAAGGCTTTGTGTGACCGAAAACTGAAAGGTGGAGAAGGCAAAGGTAAGGTGGATGTTTGAGAATTTGTTTTTTTGTCATTTTTATTTTGTGACATTTCAAGTTTGACTTATTTATTCCTTTTGGCTTTTTACAGTTTCAGTACATGCATTTTCTGATTAATATTCAAAACTGTGCTGCTTCTGTAAACATTTCCCTGTTGCACAAGCACATGTTGTGCCCATGGAACAGAATCATCTCTGCTCCACGCGGGACACAGATATGGACACAGCAGATGACAACAAGCACATGGAGACGGAGACGGGGGAGGCCCACTGGGCCCCAAATGAGACGCGTATCAGGGAAGGGCTGTTCAGCAGCTGCAGGGGGGGCAGAGGGAGATTCAGACCCAGGCTCCTAGCAACAAAAAGCTTCCCTCCTTACAGTCAGTGTATTGGTGGACTAGGAGAAGATGGAGACTGGGATGACGAGCCCGACTTGGAATCAAATACAACCCCCCCTCAGTCAAATGAGTGGGAGGACACACGTGAAGAGGTTCAAGACACAGAACGAAAAGCAGAGGCGACTGCAAAGTGTTCACGAGACGTTCTCAGGACTAAATGGAGGTCCAGGAGGAAGGAGAAGTTAGGGGGCAGCTTGGAAGTGGGCACAGATGGGTGGGAGAGAGGGAGGTGCAGTGGGAAACGAAGGGTGGAGGAGAGTGGAAAAGAGATGGAGCGCAAAAATGAGGAGAGGGCCGAGGGGCAAAACCGTGAGGGCAAACACTGGAGGGGCAGAAGCTCCGGTTTGGGGAAAGAAGAAGATGAAGGCCGGAAAGTCTCCCCCTCCTCAGCAGTGCAGGAGACCAACATCAGCGTGGAGGCCCCCGAGGGACGCAACGAGGATCTGACTGAGCCCTCAACACATCCGCATCCAATCCTCTCCAAGTTGCTGCTCTCCTCCTCCACGTCCTCCTCCTGCTCCTCCATCAACCTCTCATCAGGGGAGAGCGATGAAGTCTTCAGTGACGTGGAGGATGCAGCGTCGAAACGGAAGACCTTCAGGAAGGTGAGAACACCTGATTCTGGATGCACGGTGGCACTTAAAAACCTGTATTTTTACTTTTTTAAAATTTTTATTATTGTCATAATTGATACACCAACACCCTGCGCTGATCTGGTTTTCCATGGAAGAGAAATAAAACCATGTTTCTCAGCTGTTGTCTGCATCTGCAGTCCTGCTGATTTGCATGGGCTTGAATGAGGACTTTGACCAGGTCCGATTTGAATGATGTTTGCATGACCGGCTGCTGCTTCTGCAACAGATACGAGTGAAGGGAGGAGCAGAGAGTGCATGGAAGGACAGCTAGAAAGTAGATGTTCGCTCTCTGGCCTCAGAGCGTCGGCACTGACAAACTACAAACTTTAAAAATAGATTAGTTTTAGTAGCAAAAACTGGGAGTGCTGACCTTTAAATCAACATGGATGGACCATCATTTGCAATGCAAACAAACATAATTTCAATTATTAAAGCTACAGCTTAGACATGTGTCATTTGCATTATTTTGGATGCATTCGGTTGTTTTGCACCAAACATCTGCACGGCCAGATCTGCTTCAGTTATGTTAGTTTTTCTGCACAATGTCTAGAAAGACTGGCAGCTGTTTTACAAAGTAGATCTTAAGTTTACAGCCAGGCTCTGTTTGAAGACAATAACTGAGCACATTTTTTTTTATTTACTGACATTTTTTGGGTACAATATCAGCAGGTGATGAAGATTTGAAGTGGTTTGTGAAGGCGTCAACAAACAAATGTGAAAGAGTTAAGACTCATAAAGAAAATTCAAACCTGGACCAGCTTCATAATTTGATGCAGTTTGGTCTCTTTCAAGTGCTCCATATCTCAGTGTGGTTCATCTGGCCTTACCTTGTCTTCATAACATGTTGTCATTGGTTACAAATGTTCGAACACCTATTGTGATAAAACTCCACAGAAAAGCCTTCAGAACGTGGGAAAACTTTTAGAAAATTAAGTCTCTAGCATTCTGTAAGAGAATGAGTTCAAGTTCAAGTCAGCTTAATGTCATTTCCAACACATGTGGCACATGAGGTGGAATGAAATTATGTACACGCGTGGTCCCAGCTACTCCCAAAAATAGCAACATATACAGTGTAAAAAAGAAACTGTATATAAGGATCAAAGATATACACTCAACATTTACACTATAATGTAAAACAAAACAACAGCAGCCCGAACATGAGTCAGTGGTGAGCAGATGGGTTTTAATGAATACAGCAGTGTGAGATCATCAGCAGCATGAGATCAGCATCATGGATAATCAGCAGCACACATAAGTCACATCACCAATTAAAGTGGCATTACAGTGATTTTTATTAACCTGGTTAGGGATTTATGAGTCTAACAGCTTCATGGTAGAAGCTGTTCCTCAGTCTAATGCAGGGGTCTGCAACCTGCGGCTCTGGAGCCACATGCGTCTCATTGGTTCCTCCACAGCAGCTCTTTCAAGCTTTGACCAAAACTAACATAAAACTGAATTTTATTTGTTGTTATACAAATAACAAAAAAAAGGACTAGTTTTAGCTATTTTCCTGTTGTTTCTTTTGCAAATATATGAAAACTGGAACAATTACAAGGAGTAAAACATACGTTAACTTTATGCTTTATTTCTATACATAATTAAATTTTCCACAATTAAAAATAGAACATAGGTCTGCATAGTTCATAGTTTTTATTAATTTTAAAATATGTATTCCCCTCCGCCCCACCCCCACCCGCTCCCCCTTTCCCTCCTCTCTCTTTACAAGAATTTGGTCTTTTTATTTGTCTTAAATTGTAAAGATATCAAGAAAAGTTAAACATCATTAGATATTTTTTAGCTTTATAACATCACCCCTAGTGACCACAACAGCCCCCTCCAACAAACCTAAAGTGGCCCACCAGTTGATAGTCACAGTTGTAGCAGGTTGTTGCAGCTCTGATCACTTTTAATTTAATAAACGAAGGTGTAAAAATGGCTCTTTTTGACCGTAAAGGTTGCAGATGCCTGATCTAGTGGTTCTACACTTAATGCTCCGCAACTTCCTGCATGAGGGAAGTGGGGCAAAAACTGTGTTTGAATGGAAAAGTGTGTAGAAAAGTGTGTGAATGAATGAATATTGCCTGCTGCCTTTATTGCCACAAAGCTTTTAACAAAAATCATCTTATGAGAAGGAACTGAATAGGAACCATTTGTGTGTATAATGTTGATTAGCTGGGGTGGCCATCTTAAATGGTTTTTTTCAATGAGTTTTAGACGTAATGCCAATTATCACTTTCTGAAAGTTTCATTAAAACCTGTCTAGTGATTCATAAGATATTTTGCTAACAGAACGAGTTAACGGCCAGAGTTGATGCCTAAGCTTGATGCAAAAAATATCCACGAGTTTGTGTTGAGGATGATTCTTAACTACCACCACATCAAATTATAGCTCAGTTTCTGTAAAACTGCTTAAGTTGTAGCCATTGTTGTGTTTAGTTAAGTTGCTTGGCTGTGGCAGCCATCTTGAATGTGCTTACCTCTAAAACCTAATCAGTTGTAGATCTACATATAATGATCACCTTTTGTGAGTTTTATTAAAATCTGTCAAATGGCTCATGAGCTTATTTTGCTAATAGACAAATAGACATATGAGTAATGACGCAAAACATGACCACATGTTGCTATTTACACTTTTCAGGTCATGTAAATGAACAAAAACTCAATCTTGTGCAAAATACAAATATTCATCAACGCTCAGACGTTCAGATTTAAGTGGACTTGTGCACAGCTGGACCTGCTTTAAATTTACTTTAGACTTCGCTGAAGGTGTAAAAAGGTCAAATCTGCATTTTTAGCAGGAATTGATGGTTTAGGGTCTGGACGCCGGGCAAAAAGAAGATGAATTTTTCTGAAGTTGACATCAACTCATGCAGACATTCTCATTTTTCTGACATAACCTCCTCTGAGTTTTTCCTTATCTGAAAGCAACACATCATCGGCTCTTCTTTTATTTCGCAGTGCCGCTCCTGGAAAACCTTCCTGACCATGATGCACTGGTCACTTCGGCGGCAGACCTCCTGGGTCCAGCTGGCTGGACATCAAGGTGTTACAGCTCATTCACATTACAGCCACTCAGGTGTCACCGTGAGCAAAAGTCACGCTGGTTTCTTCATGATTCAGATGTTTTCTGTGAGCAGATGGTCCAGATTTGAAAACGTGTTTCTCTGCCCTGCTGCCCGTCATCAAATGGCCACATGGTTTCAGCGAGGGCTTCAGTACCGTTACTAATTGTATTTTGCTCCTTTTGTCTCCTTGCTGGTTTCTGACATCACCAGGTAACTTCCAGGTGAGTAAAGGCGGGGAGGTGCTGAAACTGTACAGCGAACCGGAGGCCAAGTGCCTGGACTGCCTGATGAGTGACGCCCTAAGGCCTTTCGTCCCGCAGTACCACGGCTTGGTCACCAGGGGAGAGCACTGCTACATCCGCCTGGAGGACTTGCTGAGTGGGATGAGGAGGCCTGTCATCATGGACTGCAAGATGGGAGTCAGGTAGCATAGCCTCTGTTAAACAGTGTATTCTGTTTTTGAGGTAAGAGCAGCATTTTGTTTCTGTTTGGCTCAAATGTAAAAAAAAAATAAAAAAAGTGTTATGGCAAGAAAGGAGCATGACCAGCTCAGACTTTCATTTGGTTATCAAAGCTTGCTCACAAAAATAAAGATAAACAGGTGAGATTCATGTTAAAGCCTAAACCTCGAGCCAAAAAAATCAGGAGGGGTTCCTTAAAGCAGCTGTGATCAATTAAATACAAAAAAAAAAGCTGATAATTATTTGGAGGAATCATAATGCTCGCTGCCGTCATTGCCAGAGTCTTACACTAAATCTTACGTTGAGAAATGATAGTTATAGTTTCTTCTGTGAAACCTTGAACAAAAAAAAAAAACTCATCAAGCACAATCTTATGGGACAGTTCTGTCAACGACTTTCAGATACTGCCACACCAAATGTCTGCCGAGTTCATTTTTATGTTAATAATGTTGATTAGTTGTGGATCTGGGATTGTGTTGACCTGAAAATTGTTGTAGATTTGCATCCAATAATTGAGTTTTGTTAAAAAATTTATTTTGGCTCATGAGATATTTTGCTAAAACAGTTGCCTTTTAACAGCAGATAACTGTAAATGAGTCCTCGGGGCTCAATGAGACTAATCTGTATAGATAAAGGTTGGATTATTAATATTGATGCTCGCAAAGCAGGAGAAAGCTATATAAACCATAAGGGTTAACAATCATAGTATGATAATTCTGTTCACTGAACTGGTATATTCAGACTAATTGATAGTGGGATCATGTTTTGGGCTTCGACTAGAACAAGAAATCTGCACAGAAAGAAAAATCAATTCAGACAAACAGTAAACATTGATAAGCCTACTGCAAATTCTTCAGTGGTCTACTATGAACAAAAATATAAATGCAGCACTTTTGTTTTTGCTCCTATTTTTCATGAGCTGAACTCAAAGATCTGATTTTTTTCCATGTGCACAACAAGCCTTTATCTCTCAAATATTGTTCACAAATTTGTGTACATCTGTGTTAGAGAGCACTTCTCCTTTGCTGAGATAATCCATCTACCTCGCAGATGCTGATTAGACAGCATGATAATTGCACAGGCGTGCTTTAGGCTGACCACTACAAAAGGCCTGTGCAGTTTGATCACACAGCACAATGACACAGATGTTGCATGTTTTGAGGACGAGTGCAATTAGCATGCTGATTGCAGGAATGGCCACCACAGCTGTTGCCCGTGAAATGAACGTACATTTCTCTACCATAAGCCATGCCCAAAGGCATTACTGAGGATTTGGCAGTACATCCAACCAGTCTCTCAACCACAGACCACATGTAACCACACCAGCCCAGGACCAGCCTTCTCAGATCTCAGATCTGCATGCTCATCGTTCTCATCTCCACCAGACTCCAGTTTGTTGTCGTAACCGACCTGAGTGGGCAAATGTTCACACTGGATGGCACCCTGGAGAGATGTTCTCTTCACAGATGAATCCTGGTTTTCACTGTACCAGGCAGATGGCAGACTGGCGTCAGGTGGGTGAGCGGTTTGCTCCTGTCAATGTTATGAATCAAGTGGCGCACGGTGGTGGTGGGATTATGATATGGGCAGGAGTATGTTATGAACAACAAACACAGGCACATTTTATTGATGGCATTTTGAATGCACAGAGGTACCATATTAGATCCTGACCTGAAGCCTATTGTGCCGTTCATCCACTACCATCACTTCATTTTGCTGCATGATAATGCATGGCCCCATGCTGCAAGGATCTGTACACAATTCCTGGAAGATGAAAACATCCCAGTTCTCTCATGGCCACCATACTCAGTGGACCCATTGAGCATGTTTGGGATACACTGGGTTGGTGCATACGACAGCATTCAATCCAACACCCATTTTCTGACAATATCCAACAAGTTGAGTTCAGCTCATGAAAAATGGAAGTCAAACAGAATCACTAACACAGATTGGGCTGATCCTCACTGTGCTGGTTGTTACACATGATAGGTGGTTGTACATTCTCTGAACATGGATATTCTTGCAGTCAGCATGCCAATTGCATGCTCCCTCAAAACATGTTGTGCTGTGTGATAAATTGGCACATTTTGGCCTTTTATTGTGGTCAGCCCAAGGCACACCTGTGCAATAATCATACTGTCTTATCACCAGCATCTTGAAATGCCACACCTGTGAGGTGGACAGATGTTTTCAGCAAAGGAGAAGTGCTCACTAACACAGATTTACAAAAATTTGTGAAAAAATGTAAGAGAGAAAAAATCCTGTTGTGTTTGTCAAAAAAGTCTTAGCTCTTTGAATTCGGCTCATGAAAAATGTGAGCAAAAACAAAAGTATTGCGTTCATAGCATTTGAAATAAAGCAGCACATCTTAGCATTATTAAAATGATTCCTAGGTTTGAACCTAAAGCATTTTAGGCTGCGCTCACCACGGCTTCTTCAAAATCTAAAGAAGTTAAGTGGCTTTGCCTCCCCACTACCAAAGCTCATCGTTTAAAGAGTTTGATTTAGAAAATCTGGTTATCTTTTATCGATTTGATCAAATTTGGACAAACCTTTTCATAATGTTGTAGGATATGTTATGTGAGAGGTTTTTTTTTATTTTTTTATGGCAGGACATTCCAGGAGGAGGAACTGATCAAAGCCCGGACCAAACCCACCCCGAGGAGCGACTTGTACCAGAAGATGATGAAAACAGACCCCGCGGCTCCGTCGGAGGAGGAACACGCACAGAAAGGGGTGACCAAGTGGCGTTATCTTCAGTGGAGGGACACAACCAGCTCCACGTCCATGCTGGGCTTCAGGATAGAAGGCATCATGGTAGAGGACCGTTCACACACACACCTCATCACCAGACGCATGTTGTTTTCTAACCTGACATTCTGTTTCCTGTCTCACAGATGGAGGACGGCACCGTCCAGAGGGATTTCAGGAAAATCCAGACTTTGGCTCAGGTCACAGAGGCGTTACTGTACTTCACCAGGAGTCAGGTGGACACTCTGGTCAGTTCTGTCGCTGAACAGGTGTATCTTAAAAACTGAGAACATTGTGAAAATGTTTCCATTTATTTTGTCAGTCATTTCAGAAAGTGAAACTCAGATTTTACATGGATTCATTACACAGAGTGAAATTTGTCGCCTTTATTTATTGTAATTTTGATGATTATTAAAGCAAAACTCAGAGTCTCAGAAAATTAGAACATCCCACAGCCAACTTCTGGTACATTTGTCAGTGTGAGCAGGAGCCAAGTCCTGCTGGAAAATGAAATCAGCATCTCCATGAAGCTCATTAGCAGAAGGAAGCATGAAGTCTCTAAAATGTCCTGGTAGATGCTGAGTCTGTTGACTCCAGAAAACTCTGGGAACCAACAGCAGCAGAGAACATGGCACCAAACCATCAATGACTGCTCTCCACTCTTCCTCCAGACTCTGGGACGTTGATTTCCAAATGACATGAACATTTACTTTAATCTGAAAAGAGGACGTTGGACCACTGAGGAACAGTCCAGTTCTTTGTCTCCTCAGCAGGTAGGACACTTCTGACATTGTCTCTGGTTCAGGAGTGGCTAGACTTGAGGAATGAGACATTTGTAGCTCATGTCCAGGAGCTAATCAGCTGATTGGGGTGTGACACCAGGAACTTTTAATATTGAACCTCTTTACAATTTTTGAAATTTTTGAGATACTGAATTTTGTTTTTTCCATTATGCCATAATCATCAACATTACAAGAAATAAAGCTTTGACATATTTCACTCTGTGTAATGAATATATGCAATATATATTTCACTTTCTGAAATGATTGACAAAAAAATTGAACTTTTTCACAATGTTCTAATTTTTTTTTTTAAGATGCACCTGTACACATCTCCATTATAAATACCACACCACAGAGGTCTCTCTCAGAACTGTTTAAAGAAGTTTGCTGATTTCTAATGACTGGCTTTAAGAACTAAAGTAGCTGCAGTCAACATTTATACTTTTTGACCCATAAATACACTAGTTTAACACACACACACATTTCACAACCTGCTAGATGAAGTAATTTTTGCTAACGAGATTGTTCCAAACACTCCTGCCAAAGGCAGAAGGGCTTAGTGAGCTGCCCATACATGTGCCTGCCTTTTAATTGGCATTTTATGCTGATACAGATTAATCTAGAAACTGCAAAAATCAGTCCAATAAATTTCCTGACCAACCAACCAGTTGACCTCTTAATACATTCCCAATCACATTTCCCATTTGGCCCGTTGCCAAAAGGTGAAGGCAGAGATGTTAATTTAGCCTGTGTGTGTTTCTATTTACCAACATATCTCATGAACAACTTGACACAGCTTAACGAAGCTTTCAGGAAATAATTATTGGATGTACATCTACAATTGATTACATTTTGGAGCCAACCTAATTCTGGATGGCCGTCAGAGCCAACTGAAAAACATAAAAATGACTCCAGCTCTAATCAGTTTTACAGATACTGAACTAAAATTTGGTGTGGTAGCAGCTGAGTCGTTCACAACACAGGCTGTAATGTTACTCGTTGCGCAAAAAATACTTAAAAGTTTAGCACTGACTGTAGGAGCCGCCCCAGTTAGTTTGTTTGTTGCTAAATCTCTCCACAGGATGGATTTAACGAAACGTTCAGGGAACAGCAACTGGATGTACGTCTACAACTGATTAACTTTTAGAGTCAACTTGATTTAAGATGACTGCC
The DNA here is from genome assembly GCA_031762435.1 of Hypsolebias longignatus. NCBI lineage: Eukaryota > Metazoa > Chordata > Actinopteri > Cyprinodontiformes > Rivulidae > Hypsolebias > Hypsolebias longignatus. The sequence goes on along the minus strand of JARVGV010001030.1, from coordinate 15,105,903 downwards.
ACAACCAGCTGTACTTAAAAACACGAATATGACTCTGTAACAGTTTCACAAATATTAATCTAAAATGGGGCAGTGGGTAATATGCCTGCCCTCCTTTAATTTCTCCACCTCACGTCAGTTCTCTTCTGCTTCCCTATGTCCTGCATTATTATTTGCTGATACTTCAACACTAATGTCTGCGTCCGTGTGCATTTCCAGAGAGCGTACCACTCCAGACTCCTGGACCTGAAGGATGGGCTCAGGAACTCATCATTCTTCAGGACCCATGAGGTTTGTTAAGATGAAGAGACATGTCTCGTCCTAATCAGTTCTGTTTTGTAATGTTATCTTGAACTGAAATACTAGATCAACGTTATTCACCCTCCCATTAAATCTGTTTCTCATCAGGTGATTGGCAGCTCGCTTCTCTTTGTCCACGACATTAACAAGGCCAGCGTGTGGATGATCGACTTTGGAAAGACGGCGCCCCTGCCTGACACCAGAGAGCTCCAGCACAGCACCCCATGGACAGAAGGCAGCAGGGAGGATGGATACCTCATTGGGCTGACCTCCCTCATCACCTCTCTGAACGACGCCATCGGTGTGGCCTGCGGGCAGCAGGAGGTCGTCTGTGAGGAGGAAGATGTTTTGCATGAAGTTCTCTGAGCGTCGTGTCTGTGACATGAAGCAAAACTGAATTTTCGGGATGAGGGAGGCAAAAGAGACGGTGCTGAGTCAGCAAAGCAGGATTTGTTTGTCTATGATGAAGAATAGAAGAGACTTCAGTGTAGATAAGAGTCAAAGGGATGTAAAATGCATGCTCATCTTTTTTGTGGTACAGCTGGTATGTACAAAGTACATATGTCAACAGGCAGAAAACATTTTGCTACAACGATTTAATTTTTTGCATCTTTTTTAATAAATGTAAATATTCACAAAGGAAAGAATTTACTAACGTACCCTCTTTCTGCTCCACCATGCACAAATGCTTTGATATGTCTGTTCTCCTTGGTTTAAAGCAATAGTTCAGAGCTTTTAAAGTCCAGATCTGTAAAATAAAGTTATGAACAGTTACTATCTTACCTGCTGTAGATCGTGTTGAGTTATTAACTCACACTTAAACAAAGGACTCAGTGTTTGGCAGCTGGAGAAAATTTATTTGGACGTAAGCACAGTGTGGACAATCTTATAATCTGGATCTCTTTCCAAGAGAATAATATAATTTTCTGTCTTGAAGGGAAACCATAAGACATACTGTGATAGGAATAAACACATTTTTGTAATAGTTTTTCTTTTTTTTTTTTATAGTGGACATTTTGGCTGCAAGCAGCTTTCTCTGAGTCACAGTGTCAACATCTCTGATAATTTTTATATCTCTGCTACATTAGTAACTTTCAAATTCAACAAATTGAACAACCTCAGTTCGAAAACAAAGTTTATTAATGATCAGCTAACAGATAGTATAAGCAAAGCCAAGGTCAAAGTGGATTGCTTTCATTTTCGAAGCAAACTTTTCCAAAGTGTTTGAAAAGCTATCTACAACAGGAAAGATCACCTGTTCATAACCTTTCCACATAACCCCATTTCAGAAGATGTTAACTTTTTTCAAACCTGCATTTACTGAAACACGTAAACTTAAAAAGCATGCAGGAAAGTAAACACAAATTACATGAGATGCTGTCTTAAAAATATTTTTTAATAGTTATAATTCATCTTTTTTGTTGGTTTCATTGTACCACCTGATATTATCTTGCATTCGGTGGTCGAGCTAAATTAAACACCTGCAGCAGTCTATCAATAAATTTAAACAGACATCTAAACTGAAGGAAAAAGTGAAAGAAAAAAAAAAACTTGTAAAAAGAAATCCAGCGTCATTCACTGTGCTGTTCAGCTGTATGAACAGTGATTTGTTACAATAATAAATTCCGTTTTACATCTTAAAAAGTGCAATATATATGTTATTCAGCTTGGTTACTGCAAGATTTTCAACAGACAATGGACTATTCTGTAAAAGTATAGCCTTTCTTTACTCTTTATTATTATTTATTTATTCATTTATTATTATTTTGTCTTTATCTCTTGAAACATTCAGGTCTCTTGTAAATTAGTCAACTTGGTTCAACGGGACTAACCTGTATAAATAAAGTTTGAATGAATAAGAGGGACGAGACTTGGTCTCAGAATTGTGTGGGTTACATAAGTCGACGTTACACCTGCTGATTTTTGTCTTAGCCACCACCACCAGGTGGTGCCATGTTTGTGCAGGCAGGCAGGAGAATCAGTGCGTGCGGTTCAAACTGAGCACACCGACGACCCCACGGCATTTTTGAATGTTTTTCTGCGTTTGTAGCAGAATATTTTAACAACTGCGAAATATTTTAGCAAAAAAAACAAACAAACAAAAAAAAAAACTGTTGGACTGTGCCAGAGTTCAGTTTAGTGATAGCCACCGGGCTAACTCCAACGTTTGCTAACGCTAATCTCAACCGCTAATCTAACACAGGTAAAAAATAAAAAAATAAAAAAACGGGGAAAAGTTAGCCTAGCTAGCTAATTGTTAAAACAAATGCTACAATATTCGTATTTTGTTGTTTTTGTCAATATTACAGCTTGACCGAACTGAAACTTACTGAAGGCTGAAATGTATGTACAGATGGACCGTGTAACTGCGTGCCGGAGAATCTACCCAAACTTAGCCGTGGTGGTGACACCAGTTAATGAAGGTAAGTGGAGGGAAAATAAATAGCCTTACCAGTCCCATCTTTAATTTAGTTTGTATATTCAGTTGCATATCATGCATGTTGACCGTGTGTAGTACTGTATTTAAATGTTTCTGAAGTTTTTTTTTTTTTACTGCACTTGCTGTAGCTCAAGTCAACCACAAGTATTTTAAATACGGTATACTGTATATAACACCTGGATGAATATTTGTTTATTGAAGAAAGTCAGCATGCTGTGTTGGAGAACTGAGCTGTGCATAGTGAAATACATAATTTTAAATCCTAATGTTCCAAACGGAAAAAAAAATACAGCAAGGTATTAGTATTGTACAATTTTAGTTAAATATGGTCATTTTAGCTTATTGTCCTAATTGTAATGGTTATTTTTTATGATCAAAAAAGGTTCAATACAGAATCAACTGGACTTTATTTGTTACATGAAAACGTTTCGATCCTCATCCGAAGACCTTTCTCAATTCATCACTCAGCCTCAGCCTTCGGATGAGGATTGAAACGTTTTCATGTAACAAATAAAGTCCAGTTGATTCTGTATCGAACCTTTTTTGATTTTATCATGTCCTGGATGACTGAGAATCTTCACCAGTTATTTGTTATGATTACGCAATTTCGTTCCATCTCATGTACAGCATGTGATGCGAATAACAATAAAGAACCTCGATCTTTATATTACACACTATGCCTACACCTCTAACCCTAGCATTGACATTAAGACAGTTTGACATTTCATAGCAGGTGTTGGATTTCATATTTGTGATAATGTGAGATTATATATAAGCATAAAGTATAGTATTAAAGTAATGAGTAAACACTTTAGCTGATTATAGGACTAAATTTAGTTCACCCCTTGAAGAAAGAGACACACACACTGTATAAAATGTATCATTTCTCATCATCAGTAGTGACATTTCAAAGCTTGATTTAAAATATAGAAAAGTATAAAAATATGAAATCAACACAGGGAACTCATTAATGTAATAATGACAATAATGAGAGAACACTTTGTGTCAAATCAGTGGGCTTTTAAAGTGAAAGAAAAGTGAGAAATAAACAATTTCATCGCAAGAGAATCGTATTATAAAGAGCAAAGGTGAAACTCAAAATCACAGTAAAATATGAGTGAGTAGAAGCGTAAGTAGCAAACTGTATTAGGAATTACAACACAATTAAAACACAAATGTAAACAAGGAAGAATCAACACAAAGGCTTCTGGGAATTAAGAAAACAGACCTCTTTTGTTCAGATATTCACTGAAATCTACTTCATGCAGTTATTTTTCTACAAATTTCTGATAATTCTGAAGATTAGGGTGATTTGTGTCACATTTGTAAAGTACTTTACTGTAATTGATTCGACCTGGTCCAGTTTTTAAAAGTAATAAAAGGTCTGTGCTGTAATTATGAATTTTGCATGTGTTAAAAATCTGCTTTTGAGAATCCAACAGGAGCTTGGCTTGAAACACAACAATGAAGGCTACTTATGGGACAGAGCTGGTTGGCAAGTTGTGACATGAAGCCTTCCGGATGGAAGATGAAACGTTTCTCCCTTAAAGAAACTGGTCCAGATGACGTGATTTAACATTTTTTGTTGTGATTATGAATGTCTTATAAAAACAGCAATCTTCTGTTAAGGTTGCTCTAGTTCAAGTTCAAGGTTCTTTGTCATTCACATCACATGTGGTACATGAGGTGGAACAAAATTGTGTACACAGGGTCCCAGTTACATACAACAATAGCAAAGATATATACTGTATTGTAAAAGAAACAGTACATATCTAAGCACGAACATGAGTCTTTGTGAGTAGATGAGTATGAATGAATACAGCAGCATGAAATAAATTAGCAGCATGGTTAATTGTCAGCACATCCACAATCAAAGTGGCATACAGGGATTTTTTTTTCTTCCCATTATTCTTTTTCATGGTTAACAGTAGAAAGGAAACTAATAATTACTTTATCATTATTAACTTGTGAAAATCTATAATAATGAGAAATATAGAGGAATAATTTCACTGTGGTGTCAATAATAGTCTACACTATTAGTATTCCCACAACTAAATTGTCTTTAGGCATTTAATTTTGAAACTATTTAAGTTGTTCCATGTTCACTCCAAAGAGGCATAATTTTTTTTCATTTACCCTTTATTTATCCAGGTAGTCTCATTGAGCCATGATAACTACCGTAATTTCAAGAGAGACCTGTTTGGGGAGCAGATGGTGGGGGTTGGGGGCCTTGTTCAGGGGCCCAGGGTGGGGCGAATGAGGGTGGAGGCAGGTGTGGGAGTTTCACCTTTTCCCCCCTACATTTTTTGATGATGTTGGTGCCGGGGCTTGAACTGGCAATATTCTGATCACAGGCTCACTGTCTAGCCACTGCACCACCACTCCCCCTCATCATTTAGCAAACCTTAGAAATATGCTGGTGAAGATTCTCAGTCATCCAGAACATGATAAAATCAAAAAAGGTTCAATACAGAAACAACTGGACTTTATTTGTTACATGAAAACGTTTCGATCCTCAT